>JBAJHW010000015.1:1567605-1953944 GCA_037013535.1 Intellagama lesueurii | reverse complement strand
GAAGGCTTTGAAATAAGCAATTAGACACATTTACCCACAAGATGGCCATCACTGGCCAAGTCAAGTGAAACTGAAGGGCTGCTCTCCTGCCTTTTCATACTATGGAAGAGTGAACCGTCATCAGCGGATAGCGTGTACAACAACTTACACCATCAGAGACATCATCTTCCACACAATTATTAAAATCAGAGAAGCCTTGATTTGTGTATGTTTCTTACTGCTTAGTCCCGACTTGAGAGAACCTGCAGTATCAGAGTATCTTGGAATACTAGCCATTGGGGAACACTTGCAGCCGGACACTGTTGCCCTCACGACATGCTTGTGGAAAAATCGGACATTAGAATAGGTCGGCTTTTGGTTTGACGGAGCAGGGCTTGGTCTCCTCGAATTCTTAACTATAGCAACACAAGAAATGTGTGTCAAAAGTCTCTCTTGAAGGCTTTGGCGGAAAAAAAAGCAATGTGCATTATGTTTTGGGGGGCACATCCCTGGCTCAGGTGCCCATTGCTAAGGATAACGGATGGCTCTCTGTTAGCCACCAAACTTGCTGGAAACAGAGGTTCCTAAGAAGGGGTTGTGTGGAACACAAGGATGCATTTCAAAATCAGAAAGGCATGTCTGATCATTTCTGGGTTTGATTTTTAAAACCCTTTTGAACCTTTTTTTTACCATTTCCGGGGCCTGACGGAGCCTGTTCCACTTTTACAGTGTAGAAAATGTAGTGAAAAGAAAATGCTTTGTTTAACTGAACTATTTTTTTTTAAAACATGGAATTAACATGCAGGAATTTGAGCCACTGAAAACAATTCAGGTTTCCTTATTTGATTTCTTTCAGCAATAATGTTTCAATTTTTTCCACCCAAAGTCTATAACAAAGACCATGTGCACTTCACCCCACATTTTACAGATTGGGAGGAGGGAAACGGAGAGAGTCAAAGCTCATTGGTTGTTAGTTGGTTAGGACCTTTCAGCCTGTGTCTTGCAAGATGCTCCTGTAAGGATTAGAGGACTTAATCTGCTTATTACGCCAGAAAATATGTTATCTCTGGATCATGACTTCAGTAGGCAGCCAGAGTGAGAGTTGGTTTCTGCTTGAGGATTGTATTGATCCATCAAAACAAGGTCGGTGTTCCTCCCAGCTTGTGTGGACATGAATATCTGGGTATTCCCCCCCCCCCCCAAACTTCAGGTAAGGGCATCTCCGATTGCAGTCTTGGTAGAGTTGACGCTTTTCCTCCCATCCTCATGAAACTGACTCTGGCACGGCGAAGGAAAAGCAAATTCCCAGCTATTTTAGGAATAATATGCGCTATGGTTGCTCTCACTGCCAACCGTTGTATCCAACACACCGTTTGCCTTAAACTGAACAAAAAAGCAATTGGGAGGCTCTGATCGCATTTGATTTCACTGGAAACAAACGCTTAGTTTTTTCATATTTGCAGGATGAAAATCGAGAATGGCAGACTGTTTATTAGCAACAAAACAGAATGTCCTTGATTTACGGGTTAGCAGTGACAGTAGCTGGCTTATGGTTTCATCTTCCGGTGATACTAAGCAAGGTAGAAGCCAGAACATTTAACTAAGTAGTCTTAAACCTCTCTCTCTCTGGCCCTTCATTGATTGAAACATTTTCTCTGGGATGGAACAATTCTGCCAGTTTAGTTCTCTCTTCGTTTCTCACTTTTCCGAGCCTCAGTTGACTTGATTTTCGACCCCTGAGAATATTTCCAATCTGCAGTTTGAGTCTTCCTGAACCATGAGTCTTTTGTTTCGTTTTAAGGCTTGCATGAAAAACCTATGCACAGTTTTTTTTTTTTACGTGCATCTTTCCTGTTTGTATTTCCTTTTGCCTACTATGCAGAATTTCGGTAAGCAATTTTCCTAACAGGATACATTGGTATATGCATTTTTTTCGCAGGGACATTTGCCGGCACAAGAACGAACAACATCAGCAAGTCCAGGGGGCAGTTTTGTAGTTTTATTTCCTGCCGCAAAAACCACTGTTGTGTGAGCTTTTTCTGCCAACAGGGAGGCATGGACAAAGAGCTCAGACTTCCCTGTACACTTTACTGGAACAGTTGGGACTTCTCTGTACAGTGTACATATCAAACAGTCACTCTCCAATATCTGTTCTTTGAAGCTGGGGGGTGGAAGTTAGCTTCATGACTGCTGCAAGGGCCAACCTACTGAAAGTCTACCTGCTTCTTCTGCTCAAAGGAGGGCACATGTAGCTTCTGTGGTGGTCATGGACCACCAGTCTGGTGTGGCTTCCATGACTGCCACCAAGGCCAGCCACTCAGAACTACGTACAATCCTGCATCAAAACAAGGGCAAAAGTTGTTTTGGGGATGGCCTCAGGGGCCAACCAATCAGCACCGCACAGAATCCTGCCCCAAGCAGGTCTAAACAGGCTTCCATCACTGCCACAAGGGAGAACCAGTCGACATTGTACAGAATCCTGTTATACATTGGGCTGAAGTGGCTTCCCTGATTGCCACCATGGCCAACCAATCAGTGCTGCACTCAGTCTTTCTCCAAGAAGGTCAAAAATGGCTTCCTTGACTGCCTCAAGGGCTGGCTAACCAGCACCACTCCCAGCCAGAAATACAGCTTTCCTCAAAGCTCAATCCAGGGAATGAAGAAGGAGCGTGTGTCTGAATTACACTGAGTGTACTTCTGCAATGAGATGGTTGCTGAAAACCATGTGTGCACACCCTTAATAATTTCAATTGTTCTTGTCCTGATCTACCACATTGAGTATATCTCAATTGCCGAATGATAAGTTGGTGTTTGTGCAAATCCCTTTGATCCGATGAGTCTCCTTCAGTTGATAGAAGCAGTTGGATTTACAGCTTTAAGCCTAGAATGGGTTTCTGGATTTCACAGAACCAAACGGTGCTGTAAACAGCAGACATAAATGACTGGGGCAATTAGGCAGTTTTCTCACAAACTTGTGATAATGCAGGGAATAAAAGAAAATCATGCAACAGGTAGGAAGAACATTTTCATTGACAGGGAGAGGGGGGGAAATGGACGGTCGCCATCGTTTCTTTCCTAACCAACCTGTGCCTTTTTGTCGATAGAACAAATGTACAGAAAAGGATCAATAATGGCCATTAAGTAAAAGTGTTTGTCAGATAGTGAATAATACTGTAGAGTGTTATCAGAACTGTATTTCTCTCTGTATGTATGTGATTAAGTGTGTGTGTGTTTATTTCTTTTTATTTTTTTTAAGAATTGTTTCGTGTAACGTTTTCAGTTGGTCCCTTAAATATTTCCCTAGAAAGGCAATTTGCTGGCATGTGCAAGGAAAATTGTTAAGGATTTTTGGTGCTCTGGTCTTTGTTTCTGTGAAAAATTAGGAATTCTCTTAGCCGAAGTGAGTGCATGTGTATCCCATAATATTTCATCTTAACGGAGGGAGTCTCTTAGGTTTATTTTTTGATTTTTGAAAGATTCTTTATGGAATACTCTTCTAATCAAAACAATATTGTATTTAAAATAGGCTTTGAAAACTTGAATGCAGGAAATGATGTTAATTTTTTTTCTTTTTTCCCCTTTGAAGTGTATAATGAGAAAAACACAGAACAGTGCTTGTAATTTTGTATTCTTTTGTATTCTTTCATGTATCCTTTTCAAAGTATTGTTTGTTACTGTGATTTGAAACATGGGGAGTAATTGATTTATATTTTAGTGTTAGTCCTGGAAATGTAGCTATTCAGGTAGGAGAAAATATCTATTTTTTTTCCTGTAAAAAAAGATGAGCATAACCTACTACGTAGTTGCCATCTTTTTTACCATAGAAACTGTGGCTTGGATGCTAAAGCCCCCTTCCTTGAACAGACAGTCTTCCTTCTGTAATAAATGGGATTTTTAAAAAAAAATTATGGAATTCCCTGAAACATTCAAAGAAGCAGGGAAAAGAAGAAGATGTGGATTACAATTCCAGTTTTAAGAAACATTTGAAAAGTTCTGATAAGAACTTGAGCAGAAGCATGAAATTGTTACCCTCCAGTGGGTGTCAGAAGTTATCACCGTGCTCACATTCCCCAGCATAAATCGCACAGATAACAGAGAGCAAGGCTTCCCCCAAAATGGTTTCTTCTCTTTCTTGAAAGGAGATCTTTTCAGGTAGAAGCGTCCAGTGTGCCTCCTATTTCTTTCTTGGTTTGCTTTTTGTCTTGAATAAGTGTTCCTCCAGTTGCCGGCAATTTGAAAAACGCTGTTGAACTGCTCGGTTTGAAAATGCAAGCCATCTCTGTTGAGAAGTAGGTTGAAATTAGAGCCAGCCGCGAACCTGAAAATTCATGGTTGGCCCTGTTAGAGCTCATTCACATGTGCAACTGAACTGCATGATGTTCGTGGTTTGCTTGGTTGGGTTGTTTTTTTTAATATATGTGTCGTCAAACATGATCTTGCAGAAATGCAGTTACCCAAAGTGAGGCACGTTCAAAATGAGTATCAAATGTTAAAAACCAGTAGCGCAGGTAGAACTCATGGATGGGTAATTTGACACTGAAATAAAATGAGGGAAAGAAGACTCGTTTTGGAGAGTGAGGCTGCAAACCTATATAAGAATAATTACTGACTGAACCTGGAGTTTGCAAAGCTGCATTAATGCAAAGATTCCCTTGGGAAAATCATGTCAGTACTTTGACTAGTGCTGAGAAATCATTTAAAAAAACAAAACAAATACAGTACACTGTGTACATTAAATTGTGGATAATGGGTCCCTCCCCCCCACTCCTTTCTGGAAAATAACAACAACTTACTGGTTCAGGTTCCAGTTTTATTCTAAATCTATATATAAATCTATATAAATAAAATTTTTATGTGTAACTAAAAGCTGTATTTTCCATTACTGTGGTTTCTGTATTTTTGTCTAGGTGGTTCCTTTTTTTAAAGACTCTGAACTCCCTGCTCCCTTGTACTTGACTTGTCGAACAAAAATATTTCCGATAATTTGAAATGTGAATTTTATGACTTGCCGACACTGTATTACAATAAAGCGATCCATGCTGTTGATCGAGTCTGCTTTCCTTTTTGGGCCATTTGGGCAAGACCTCACCTTTTTTAGTTACTGCAGGAGGAAGAGAAGGGAGAATCGGGTAATGGATAATGCCTGGACCTGTCTCAGTATCGGGCAGATCATGTTGGTGTTAACCTTGTACAGATGCGCGGGTTTTTGCATTGAAACAGAGATTGTTGTGTTCTGTTTTGTGTGCTGAGAAATTTTCAGTCAGTGCAAAGAGGAACTACTGTTCAAACCACATGGGCAGACCCGGCTCTACCATAAGGCTGAGTGAGGCAACGGCTTCAGTCAGCAGAAGCTAGGAGGCGGCAGGGCAGTGTTGCCGCAGAGAACGATGTAGTACACTGTGCAGCTTGTGCTGGTTCAACTAGCTTAGTGCTTTTAGGCAGTATTCTCCTGTGATCAGGATTGACTAAATCCTGCCCGTGTGGTGGTCCTTTGTTACATGGAATGGGCATTTTCCCCTGCCCCGAAGGCAACAGAATATATCAGACTGACCCTAGAAGTGTCTAAAGAAATGCAGCTGGAGTGGTGGAATTGTGCTTCAAGAGAGATACACCAAGAGGCCCAGCATATAAACCTGGCATTGCAAGGAACAGCTTACCTGTAAACTAAAGAGGGACTTTCAAATAACTGTATATTTGAAATATACAGTTAAAAATGAATGAGTTACTTGAAGTTACTGAATTAAATCAATGGATCGATCACTCCTCCAAACATTTGGAAAAGCTGAAGGTTTGGCTCTGTGTATGACTGGAGTAGCAGATAAAAGCAGTTTTTAAAGCATTTAATCTCTGACCATGACATTCCAGGTTAATATTTAGAATCTTTTAAAAAGCTGCATCCTTTAGAGTAATTTCTTAGAAACTGCATGGAATAAGGGGAAAGGTGATTGTCTGGAATTAGTATTGATTCTGTGATTGCTTCTAATCCATTTGAGTCAGTGACAAAATTAGTTGTTTGTTTCTGCTACAGTGGCTTGAATTGAAATGGCAATAGGCATTCTGGATGCGGGAAGGTGACCTTAAATTTCATTTTCAGCCATCATAACTGGCAAAAGGGGCTGGTCTAGCTCTGCCTTTTTACTCTCCCATACTAATTTTTTTATTTTTTATTTTTGGACAGCCAAGGTCATGTGAGAATATGAAAAAATTTGGCTGAATCCTCCACTTTGTTGCACTGGGTTCCAGAATTCCCATGTCAGCCTTTTGTGATATTAGAAAATCTTGTTTCCCTTCCTTTAAACTCTACATCGCTTTAAGAAAGGGTTTTTTTCCCCTATGTGGTATCCCAGTAGAGTTTGGAAAATTTTATCTCCCAGAATCCAGCCTGTTTTCCCCCCCAAAAAAGGGATTTTTTTCCTAAGCTCCAGGTCTCACAACAACTTTTTTGCTATTGAAGTTGCTATTCTAGCAAGAAAGGCTAATAAACCAGCCTGGTAGAAAGCTCAGTGGAAACAAACTAGAACTACTTTATTTTTAAGCAACGTGTAATGAGGATGATGGCGGAGATCTCAAACAAAAAGGGACAGGAGGAAATACCTTGCACTCAAGTTAAGGCTTCCTGATGCATCGAGTGGGCCAATGGGGTCTCCTTGGCAGGGCTGAACGGCAACCTGGATGCTTAAACTTCATTGCTTACTTTCACATATTTGCCCATCTCTGTGTCAGCGATTTGGACAAAGTCCCGGAAGGTTTGTTGTTCAGGAACCGTTGCAGGACGTACCGAGACGCACTTGAAGACTTTCCGTTGCGGGTCGTAGTTTCCCACGCACCGATGGACTCGCCCTCTGATGAGTCGTGGTAGCTCTCGATCCTGCCAATGGAGGCAAATATATCAAAGGTTACATCCTTTCCTTTTCTCAACCCTAAAATCCTTATAGCTCTGCAGTTCTAAGATTAATATTATTCTGCATTTGAGAGCACTCTTAACACGATATATGTAACATAACTATAAGTCGCTAGTTATCAATTGGCCAAAGAAAATTACATTTCAAAAGAAGTGTAACCCCTATGAATGAAATTACTCCATTGGTGTAAGGAGTAACATCTTCCAGTTATTTTCAAAGGCTTTAAGGGGTATTTTAAGACCTTTGGGGGCATTTTCAGATGAATTTTCAACTTCTGTATCATTCTCTTTTCAGTCCTAAGATTTGGTTTCCTTTTTTAAAAAGTAATAGAATGTAATGAAAAATTACGGACTGGTGGCTTCTTCAGCATAGCATAATTTTGAATAAATATGGAAAACCCTTACGATCTCATAGAATATGCATGACACACTCTCCTTTCCATCTCTCAGAAGGAAAGTCTTTGCGCCGTACGATCCTGGAGTGACTGCAGAATCCAGAACACCTGCGTGGAAAGGGAGAGCAGAAAGATTGCAGACATAAAGGTATTTTTGAAATAAAGCATTCTTTCTAAAGGTCGCTGCTGTTAAGAAGCGAGAAATGGGGTGGAAATCTCAAATGTCAGCTAGGAAGACAATCTTTCCGGTTTTACAGGGCAAAATGTTTGAAGGCCTGTCCAGTTCGAGTTTAGTTTACTTTGAGGGAAAAGTCCTTTATAAGAGAGAAACAAGGCCTTGACATTGTGAGTGTGTATGTGTGTGTACATGGACACAAAGACAAGTAGAGAAGGACTGCCTGATGGTTAGGAAAGATGCATACAACCCATCAAGTGCTTCAGATTATTAAAGCCGCTCTCATCCTGGTTTTTTGGAGCTGGGAGAACTGCAAAAGTTTGTGGGAAAGTACGCAATGTTGTGCAGAAACAATTTGATTATTTTGCGAAAATACCGTTCTCGCATTGGCTCTGCTAAGAGCACCAGTTAGTATTTGCCTTTAGTTGTCATTAGGCAGCTAAATATTATGATTCCTCATCCTTGCCGGAGAGCACGATACAAGTGGGGACTGTGAGAACTTCTCTCCCAACAAGCACATGGGTCGTATAATCACGGTCTTCCTCATTTAGGTGAAAAGAGTCTTCTGCATTGCAACTCTTAGGGTATATATGAAGGTGTCTTGTATTTCTGTTCCAGTTCTACCCGTGTTCCTAAACCTGCCATCTCTCTTACGCACACTGGCATGTGCAAATTTTCTGTTAGTGTGGGCCCTCTTTTCTCCTCTCCCTTGGGGATGTGTAAATGCCCCTCCCTCATCACAGGACTTAGCAAACTTGGGCATCTGCCTACATTCACACCTTGGCAGGTACGTAGCTCTCTACCAAAAGCACACCCACCCCTGGGATCCTGCTGGCTCCTTTTCTGGCTATTTGGTCACCCACCCTCTTAGAAGTAATGTTACCGGCAATAACCTTAACGGGTCACCCTCTTCTCCCATCCTTGGTAATGTTTGTAAAATCTCTATGAACAAATGAACTGAAATGAAATTCTTTTCCATTATAGCCATGGCCTAGAACTGCCCAGTATTCACAGAGCTGAGTTTGCTGACTAAAATATCAGGAGGGGAAAAAGCAGCAATTGTCTTAGGGATTCCTCCATCCAAGGAATAATAACAACAGACACAGAATCTATTGTGCACTCTCATACTTACCCAAAACCTCATATAACAGCGGGGTTTTGTCAGCATACTGACTCCAGTGTTTCATGCTTTCAATGACGACGGAGATAATTCTGAGAGAACTGTCTTTTTCTTTCAGTTTGGCTTGATCTGCCAGCCTTTTCTTTCCCAGGGAGACAAATGAACAAGACCTCAAGTCAATGTGAATTCAGGTGAGTAAATATTGCGGTATTTAATCCCCCCCCCCCCCAAAAAAAAACGTTTGGTTTTCTGCCACCCCAGACCAGGCTAACCCCTGATGACCCAGGACAGGCGGTGGGAAGGAAGACATTGCCCCCAAACACAGGAAAGCAATTTTCACATTATCCTTACGTCAGGGCAAAAGCGTGGGCTGGTGTGGGAACTTAAATTGGCTTAATCTAAATTTGCTCACTTGGCAGGAAGGAAAATAAGATTTTAATTTTTTTATTAAAAATCTATACAAGATGGTTAAAAGTGGGGAAAGGACTAGTTCAGTCAAGGAAGTAATTTGATTTTCCTAAAGTCTTTAATGTCCAGAATTGTCTTAAGAAAAAAAACCCTGCAATGAATAAGTTAAAAGTGAGCAGCAAATAAGCCAGTTTGTTGAGGAGGTGTGCAGGCCCTGCTTATTTTAAGAAAGAAAAGTTAACTATGCATTTGAATTTTACCTGGATCATTTTGCCATCTGGGCGAGTGGCTGTTTTCTCATTAACTTTTGGTTGGCACGGATTCTGTTTGAACGTATATGATGCACTTTGGCGCTGTGGGCCTCTTGGTATGTTGTTTAGTGCCGTTGGCTGTTGGACTGCTGTTGCGTAGCTTTGTTCTGCCACTCCTGTCTTGATGCTCGGTGATGCCCTGGGGTGACCAGCTAGTTTCTGTGGCACTGCTCCCTCAAAACAACCCGAGTGGTTCTCAAGCTGTGAAAGCTTTCTGTTTTCTCTTCCCCGCCCAAAAGCTGGGAAGTCTTGTTTTTTCCAAACGTTACGACCGGTGCTCTTCTCCTCTTGTCTGCATTGAAATAGTTTGTGTGAGTTTATGACCTGCAGTATATCAGCCTATAACAATATCCTTCGACCTTTCAGGACCTGGGTGGGACGGCACTCACTCCTGAATTTTTGAGCTGCAGTGCCTCAGTTCTTTGGTCTATAAGCTGCCCTCACGGCCTGTATGTTTAGTTTTCTCTGTAGGGTGTAAAGACTTGAACACACCCACCTCTCCCTAAACATTGAAGTCCATTTTTTTCACCTTCCCCTTTTATTCCACAAAGAACAAGACTATCTCTCTGTGACCTCGGTTGCCATCGTAGGCTGTTTGAGCAAAACCAGCAAAATGTCTTGTGGCTCCTTAAGGGCCTTCCTGGGGCTTTGGCTTTCATGGAGAGCAGGCTGTTTTGCTAGATGACAGTGGGCGGCAGTCCATGAAAGTGTACGCCTAATAAACCCGTTAGTCTGGAGGGTTCTCCGTTTTAATTCTCCCATCATTTACTGCACACAGCAATCCTGCTGAAAGGATCATGAATTTAGGCGTTTTTCAGCTGAAAGGCTGAACTGGGAACAGAGGCAAAAGTGAATGGTTTCACGGGGAAGAAACCACCAAAGAATCGCAGCTCCAAGCACTAATGCAGGACATCCTGTGAAGTCAAGCGTCACTGCAAAGGAAGACTTCTATTTTGCTCTGAGATCAGTAAATATGGTGACCTCATGGTTTCCATCACTTTTAGAAATTTGAATTATAATAAATTTAAATTGGAGGAATACAGCAGTGTAAAATCTATTGAAACAACTGAGATTTGGATGGTTCAAAAGTTTTGGTTCCAACCCCGCCATCCCTCTGCTTACGTACTCAGTGCTTCTTGTTCTCTGTAACTGGTCTGGTTCTGGATTTGCTGTTTCCCATCCAAAATCTTTAGAAGATGAAAGGATAAAGGAACGGTTAGTCAAAAATCTAGGATTTTGGTAATATTTAATGTGTGTCTAGCGAAAGGCAAATAACAAATACATGGGAAGGGATCTACTGTCTTCACTGATGTGATATTGTTTTTTCACCCCAGGCCAGGAATGTCCTATGCTCACACTTCCTCAACATTGAAGGATCAAACTATACGTCACAGATAAGCACATCATTAGAAGCTAAAAAAACATTAGTGTTCCAGAGACGTGATTCTGGTAGAACAGGGGAAGGCAATGTCACTGGATTCAGGGGCCCAATTCTTCGCCTCAGGCGGTATCGCTAGCCAAGAACTGGCTAGAAAGAGCTGGTAAAAGGCAAATAAACAGGAAGTGGCGAGCCTTGCACTTCTGGTTACTATTTGAAGGGGTTTTATGCTTGAAAATGACCACCCTTAAGCAAGTAAAACAGATGTTTTTTCCCACTTGGGGTCGTAAAATAAGATGGGAGGACAGAAAACTGGGGCGTGGAGATGGAATAGAGTATGGTAGAGAAGATCACGGCTGGCAGGCACCCCTGCACGTTCTATGCTGCAACATTCGGTTTGAGATCCTGTTTGTAAATGTTAATAAAAAATAAGTCAAATACATAAAGGGCATAGCGGAGGTGCTTTTTTATGGATGCCGCTTATATGTGAATGCCTGGAGCCACGTTATGTAGATGGGGTCACTCACTTTTTTCCACATCCCTCCTGTGGCATTTAAAGGCCACCTTTAAGATGAAGCATGAAAGTCTACATACTCACCAAAGAGCTTTCCGTTCAAATATCCCTCTCAAGAAGGATGTGCTGCTGAGAAGAATTCCCCATATAGTTTACCCATCTCAGTGTCAGAAAATTAGGAATATATTGCTTCTGAAGTGGCTAATAGCCACGGCTAGGTTTAGCCTCTCTTAATGTAATTGTTTTTTAACCAGTATGATCAATTGTTTCCTATTTCTGGGTAAGTAGCATGCATGGTACAAGCTGGGGGAAAAGCACTGGGCGAGCAAGCTTTTATAGCTGCACGTTGATGCATTAACCCTTTTCCAAAGACAGTGTTTTAAAAGCAGAACGCAATTGAAAGGTGGAAGTTTCTTCACTAAGTAAGTTTTGCCCCCTCCCCTGGAACGAGCCACAAAGAGGATTAATTATTATTACAATAATTAATCCTGGCAGAACTTTGCATAGTAGCCTTTTCGGACTTATCAGAGATGACAGATATCGTTTGTACGAAGGCGCACTAGAAATGTTCCTTCCTGTAACCCACGAGCCGGGAATGTCAACTGCATGAGAAAGCGCAGAGTTATACTGCATTAAAATGCCAACCTTCTCCTTAATCCATAAAGACAAGAATGTAAATCCTGCCACGGGCAGAAAGTTCTATTGTTAACTAAATTAATTTTAAACTCAGAGGAATTATTTTTGCCACTCACTGTATTTCTGGAAACGTGCAAGTACAATAGGTCAGAATGAATGGCAAGTTTGATTTATGTGTCCCGCTAAAGAAATACAGATAGATAAGGCCGGGGGGGGGGGGGGCGTAAAATCATGTCATCTGCTTACCTGCCAGCATGGCAGAAAAATCAAAATTATCTGCTGAGTGGCCAGTACCTGGTTCATTTTGAGGGGGGTTTGAAGTGAGGGGCTGTCGGTTCCTTTTTTTCTGATTGAACAGCGGGACCGGTAGACAGCCTGAAAATGGGAGGTTGTAACATGAATGTGTGGTTAGTAAACTGGGAAGCTACAACAATCATCTATAGTTGATAAACAAGAAAAGCATTAATAGAACATCTGCATTCTTCTAATTTGCAACAAATGTGAGAGACAAACAACAACAGGAAAAAGAATAAAGGAAAATATAACTTCCTGTTGCCCCAGGAACCTACAATCTGAATTTCATGGACGGGGCAGCAGGTATATAAATGGAGAGAGAATGAAAAGGAGAGACGCATTCATTAATTGATGTACAGTAGGACGCCCATATCTGCAGTATCCCCACAGATGATGAAAAATGCGGATTATAGCAAACACTAGTATAATAACAAACACTATACATAGTCTCTGTCTCCTTCTAGTGGCCAGTTCTGGTAACTTCATCATTAGAAAGAGATTTTGGGGATTTTTCTTTTAAGACTTTAAATATTTTCAGACTGTGCGTAAGTGAATCAGTGGATACTACGAAATACACCTTTATTGTGCAAAATACAACCCAATACAAAACTCCTTTTTGCAGAAAATTCATTTTTTTAAAATAATCCGCTTTGCAATAAATAAATAATTCATTATTATTCAAAAACACCAGGCACCGTCCATCAGAATTATAAAAATGCTGACTGCTTCTATAGAACAGATACAAGCTTTGACCAAAAACCTCAGTATCTGTTAAATATTGGCAGTGTATGTCTGCTGTTCCGAATATTGCCGTTTTTTGTAGCTCTGATGGTGTGGTTTGTGAAATCTGCAACTAATTATCACACTGTGTGAAATTCCGTGTTGTTGTTGTTGTTATTTGCATTGCAAATTCAGCATCGATGAAATACAGTACAGATACCTGCAGTACTACGAGCGGAGCTGTCTGCGAAATTCCTCTTCATCTTTTTTTGCCCCCCGATATCTGTCGAAACACAATCCATACCAGAAACTTGAGTCTACTGAGTACACCCGTCATGCTTCTTGAGATCAGGCACCCCATCCATGCCACCCTCGGGTGTGTGTGTGTGCAGACAACAAATCCCACCAGCCCCCGACAGTTAGGCATGCTTTCTGGGGCTTATGGGAGTTGTAGTCCCTCTGGAGCGTGGTCGCTCGGGGAAAGGTAGATTTAGATGCAAAATTAACATGCTTTTTAAGACACGGTGCTATTTAGATTGTGCTGAGGTATGTAAACAATACGCAAAACTAGAAAATCACACACTACACAATGTACGGGAAATGTTCTGCTTGTCAAGCAAATCCTGTTAGGTTCTATGTAAATATGGAAAATATTTATGCAATATAATTTTTTAAAAAATGAAACCCTAATCGCATGAAATTTTAAAAGGCAGATCTATCAGGGACAAAATATGTTGAACAGAATACGGGATCTTCTCTCCATAATGAAAATGGCAAAATTTATAGGGTTTTTTTTTCCTTTTTATTGGAAATGTGTTTTTTTAAAGGAAATAGTGGGAGAAATAACACATTATTTCCTTAAAACAATAGTTCCCAATTGACACCTTTGTCTAATATACAAAGACTGCTCATGATCTGAAATGGGGAACTCTATGATAGTGTTCAACCATGTTTAAAATATTTAGAATATTAAAAATGTTAACACATTAAAAAAAACACCCCTATGTGTTGCATAGTCTTTATGGTTCCACAAGGCTTTTGTCTTCTTTTTTATTTTTGTATTTTTATTTTTTTGCCTAATTGGCTTGCACAGATTAACGTGGCTGCCTCTTCTAAAAGCGCAGGCATCTTGTGTGTGTTTTTTAAATATAATCTATTATGTATATATTAGGATTTTTTTAAAAAAAGAAAAAAATCATAAAATATTTGATTCACTGGAGTCTGAAATACGGATCTTCATAGGCTGTTTTGGAGTGATTTAATACGATATCTCTTTAACGTTTTTAAAAATATTGTAATAATTGATTATTTAGCTTTTAACTGTTTCTTTGAACACTTGTAATCCACCTTGGGTCCTTTAGGAGAAAGGCGGCATATAAACATTTTAAATAAATAAATAAAGCCTGCTAAAAGCACACAATCGTTACTACTTTTATTTCACTTTGGCTTTATGGCTGCTTTTGCTTTGGTTTTTTATACCCAAAGTGTTTCCATGTATTGCAACTGGTATTATCTTTGACTTTAAAAAAAATCAGTTATACCCAGGGTAAACCTTGCTGTGCAGTGGTTTAATAGTCTAATTAATCAATGAATTAATTAAATTAGAGCCTAAATCCATGCTCGTGAGGCGGGAAAAGCCTCTGTCCCATTCATTATTAGGATGAGGTGGAAGGAAAAGGGCGGGAAAAATGCTTAAATCTCTTCACCTCAGGACAGAGAGAGGAGGGGGGGAGGCTGAAAAATGCCTAAAATTATTATTATATATGAATTATTTTTAATTATTATGAGGAGGAGGGGACCCCAGAAAAGGGGGGGGGGGGGTTGTCTTGTGGTTGTTGGCGTTTTGTGCATTTTTTTCTGTGAGAGAATTTCTGTGAGGGAAAATTAAGTCGAGTCGAGGGCCATTTTTTTCCTTCCGCCTCCTTCGTTTGAGCCCAAAAATGTTAGGATGAGAAAAGGCTGGTTTTACCACCTGCAGAATCCAAAGAGAGGCTTTTGCAAATGACAAGTTTAAAAAGGCAATATATATTGGGGGGGGGGGGGAGAAATATTAAAAATCAGAGTTTTTCTCCACTGTCGACTGGCCCTGGGGAGCTTCCCTCAAAATGGCGCCCTCAGACTCCCCATCTAAGGACTCCTGTTTTAACAGGTTTCATTTTATTTCTTCCACTTTTCTAGAGGAGTTTAACTATAAGGATTTGCTTCGTTCTTGACCCAGCCCTTGCATTCTCTCCGCTGCTCATAGCTGTGAGGAATTCCCTTCATTTTTTAAAAAATTCATTTCTGTGAAGAAACAGTATTTTATTTGTTTTTTATTTTATTTTATTTTTGTATGGCAACCCTTTCGTGGAACCCTGTATCTTCCTCAGTCTTCGCCTGATCCCCCTTTTTTTGCGCCCGGTGGAAAATTAAAATCAAAGCAGTTCTGAGGGGGAGAAAAATAAGCTTCCAAATTTAGAAAATATATATATATTTCCTAATTATTTTATGGGCTCATATCGGCACATTTTGTTATTACATTATTATTATTATTTCCCCTACTATTATTACTATTATTATTGCTGCTGCTCCTCCTAGTATTAGGTGAGTAAAAGATAAACAGTAGAAGTAACAATAGTAACAATATAGCAATAATAATGATGATCTCTGAAATAGCACACTCAGAGCTGCAAAAAACAGCAATATTATTTATTTATATACATATTTCACCAATATTTAATTGATATTTAGGTTTGTTATATAATACCAGTCAACGCTTTTATGCTTTTGTCTGGTTTTGACTGTGCTTCATATTTTTGAACCTTTTTATAATAATTGTAACGTGTTCCAATATTTCAGAGGTCATTCATGACCCCTGGCTCCCAGTTTGGTCACCTATAAAGCCGGCAATCCTCTATCAACCCCCCTGAACCTAACGAGACTCTATTTATTCCTTTATTTAAGGAGATCTTCACTTTTCTCCTCAAAATAAGAATTTATTTTTTTTTAAAGCGTCTTCAAAAGGCGAGCTGGCTTTTGAACGAAAAGCAGACGGCGGTAGAAGCCGAGGGACTGGGCAAGAATGCGGCCATTTTGTCAAATGCGTTAATTAAATGCAATTAGTAATGCGTTTGACAAAATGGCAGAAATAAATACAGAAAGGCCCTAGAACAACTGAGGCCCCTTCTCTTTTCTCTTCAGAGGCACTTGTCCTGTCGTATAATAAACGACGTGTGCCATGGAGGGAAGAGGATCACCTCGTCCTAATACATAATGAATGATGGGCGATTAAGCACCCATTCAGGTTTTTGGCGTGTGCAGGGCCTCTCCGTCGGTGGCTTCCTTCCTCCTGGGCCGGCCCTGCCCTTTGGCAAGGAAAGGCGTTGGCCTCAGGCGGCATACCCGGTGCGGTGGCAGCAAAACAGGGCGCCTGTCCTGTCTCGCGTGTTGTGCCTCCTCTAGGCCTCACCGGCAGCCTTTTGGGATGATTGAGGATGATGCCCCGTCCTCAATGAAAGATTTGTTCGCCCGTCCAGGCCACTGGGAATGGCCACCCGCTTGTTATTTGCCTCAGGCCGCAAAATGCCTGAGGCCAGCCCCGGACGCTTTTCGTTTCACCACCACCATGACAGTCTCCATACTTGTTCTTTATATAATTTATTGGATAACTTTGTATTGTAATTTTATATCAGTACACCTATTATGGCCTTGGTGTTCGTGTTTCATGGGGATAAGCCCATCCTGGGCTCTCTGGAAAGAAAAATAGACGTAGATCCACAATGCATACTGTACATTTATTTCCTGACCCTTTTTTCTTCAAAAAAAGCTAAAAAGGGGGGGGGGGGGTCCCTGCTTATTTTATCCTCACAACACCCTTCTGAGGATAGGTGAAGCGAAGAGAGGGTGGCACTAGCCCGTGGTTATTCTGCATCACAGTAACTTCTAGTAACTTTAAATTGTAAATTGTTATATGTTATGTTGTTACCCGCCCAGAGTAGTCTATATGACTAGATGGGCGGGCTAAAAATGTAATAAATAAATAAATAAAAATAACTTTTCAATTTTACTTTTAAAGGGCCATTTTAGAGGTGTTTTGGGCAAAATGTCAGATCGCCATCTTGCCAAACCTAAAGCGTGTTTCTTTCCCCTGCAAAAGGAATGACAAGCAACCATTAACACCACGAGCAATGTAACAGGTTGCTGGAAGTTTGTTGCAATACCTTGGTATCGAGTTGCAAAACAAAATTGAATTTTACAACAATAAACTCCAAGCACCAGTTTATTTACAGAAGGACTGCTGTGCGGATGTTATTTGCAAATTACTTTTGTGCATATTACGTGAAAAACACATTGAGAAATGGCCATTTTTGTGAGGCGGGGCTTTGAAAAACCTGTGTACACAAAATGAATTTAAAGACTTTTTTAGTTTTTTGTTCTAACATGGAACCTGATATTTACGAATGAATATATGCAAAAATGATGCAGATTGGAAATACGGTGGAAACCCTGTATTTGCGGGGGATTGGTTCCAAGCCCCAACACGGATGCTGAAAAACGCGGATTATAGCAAAAACTATACATAGCATGGTCTCTGGCTCCCTCTCGTAGCCAGTTTTAGTAACTTTATCTTTAGAAATATATATTTCTAGGATTTTGCTTTTAATATTTTTAATATTTTCAGACTGTGGATAAGTGAATCAGTGGATAATGATCCTGTGGATAATGTGGTCTTACTGTTAAGTGTTATATGCATCTCTCTCTTTGTGTGGGAGGAAGGAATGGTAACTGAAAAATTTTAAATGGGAGAGAACGGTTGCAATTCGAAATTAGGTGGTTATTAAATTAATGAAGGAAATGGGCTTTCTTTGCACAGCCGGTTCAATTTTGATCCCCTTTATTTTTTCTTTTCTCTAGAGCCTGTCGGGATAGTGGGAGTTAAATACATTCTCAGCCCCCTCTAAGAATGAGAAAGCTCTTCTCGGCGGCTTTTGTCCAGAACTGTGTTTGGTAACGCAACATGTCCGGCTTGCTTCTTCCTGCGGGCGATCTTCCCCTCCCATGTCAAACAAGGTAAATCCGTCAGAAACGATGGGCTGCCCCTCGTCTAGCTTTCTGGAAAGCATTACTGGCATTTCAGGCAGACTTATGGGCCCAGGACGGGCGCTCAAGACCCACAGAATACGGCCTACGCTTTGCAAAAAGCACAGTTTTCTCCTGGCAGTTTTGCAATTGTTTTGATTTCCCTTGCATGAGCGGCTCGTTAATTAATAGCCTTGGGAAACGAGGGCAAAGGACAGCATGAACAGTACTTTGGTAGGAAATACAACTTATCTGACTGACTTAATACCTTATCCAGCACGGTTATATTTCTACAGACTTAGGGGAGGAGAGAAAAGGTAGTGGTAATAAAATTAAAATAAACGGCATCTGTTGAGGTTAATGCACTGAGTGAGATAAACTGCAGGGCTAGACATGATGGCTCCTTAAAACTCTCGGCTAAACTCTCCAGTTTTATATCTTCCTGCAAACCCGTGAGCACACAGGTGGGTTTTTCTTTGGTGGATGCTGTAGAAATCCTTATCGAAGGAACACAGATCTTCGTAAGCATTCACTCTTCGTTGAGAGTGGGGGAAAGATGGTCTTTATTTTGCAACCCTGGAGGATGATGGAAGATAGCAAATGACAGGTAATTGATTGGGGATGCACAGGGTGTCCGATACCCCACTTTTGCTGAGTTTCTGGGTGCTGGATGGCGGAGGAACAGAGAGACGCCAATAACAGCCGGGACCTCATTCATTTCAGCCTCTTAGATGTGGCAAATCAGTGTAAAAACCTTGTTACGTTCACAGCCTGAAATGTTACTTTTTGAGGATACCCAGAATCCCCCCGTTATGCTAGCAGGGGGATTCTGGGAATCAGAGTACATAGCAATGTAATTGATCCATGCTCTGGTTATGCTCAGTGTTTCTGCCTGTTTTCCCAATGGTTTTGTTTTGGGCTTGGAAGTAAGCATATGAAAATAACTAGTTACTTGGAATTAACTTTCCCTCCCCTTCCATCTTGGAATTATTTCCCTCCATTCATAAAGATATAACTTCAAAGTTGTTTGCATAAGGATGTTGTAAACCACCCAGAGAGGGCTTTTGAACCATACGGCAGTATATAAGTTGAAACCACCACAACTCCATTGCATGACAATCGAAACTTCATTCGATTTCCTTCCTTTTGTGGTGCAACAACGACCTTAAGTGTAGCTGCTGGCCATGCTTGTTGTAGGATTCTGGGAGTTATAACTCCAAAAAGTAACTTTCCATTTGTAAAAAAAAAAAAAAAAAAAGTATCCTTTCCATTCCTCCTTTGAAATGAGGAGCCTTCCTCTTGCCTTGAACCCTGGTCTTAACAAACTGAAAGTCCCTTGCAGCTTATTTCTATATATGACTATCTAAATATAGTTTTTTAAAAAAAGAAAGGCTGGTCTCGTGGAGGGTGGAGAGTTTATAGAGGAACACCCACGTTGTAGAGGGAGAAAAAAAATCATCTCGGGAAATGTTTATTTCTTCATTATCATCCAGTCCCGACAGACCGAGGAAAGATCTGTCGGGATCAAAACAAGCCAGCTGAAACTTCTGTCCGGTCCTTCCTTCTCATGCTTCTCTTCTTTTCTCTGGGATCTGTTGCTGCAGGTATTGAGAGCCGCTCCGGAGAAATGACTTCCTCTCACTTTGCAGAAGAAGCTCCCGTCCGCAGGGTTGCGCTCTTCGGAGGCACCCATGGCAATGAGCTCTCGGGGGTCTTCCTGGTCAAACACTGGCAACAGGAGGGCGAGCCCGAGATTCGGAGACCAGGGCTGGAGACAAAACCGTTCATGGCCAACCCAAGAGCCGTGGAGAAATGTTGCCGATACATCGACTGTGACCTCAATCGGGTGTTCGAGACGGAAAATCTGGGGTGAGCCGAAGCGGTGTGTGATTTTTTGGGGGTGTCTCTTGTTGGGGATCAGAGTGCATTTGCATTCTCCGGATGGTGGCTCACCTTCTGTTGCCTCCGAAAAAGGGAGCTACAAAAATGGGAAAGGCTTTTAAGGTGCCACATGTTTTCTTATTTTAGCCGACGTCTAACATAAGTACAACCCCGCTGGAAACTTTTGAATTTTAGTTCTGTAATTGCTGAGCCTAAACTATGGAAACGTAGAAGAAGCAGAAGGCGAGGGACTGACTACACCTGGTGCTCTCACTTGTGGAAAAAAATACTGCAGAGTGCCTTCAGATGTAGGAATGGTACGTTTATGGATTACAACTCCCAAAATCCACTAGCAGCCACACTGGCTGGGAGATTTTGAGACCTGTGGTCCCTAAATACAGCTTTTTCTGACCTCTGAATGATCTGAGGGAGGAAACTTTTGAGATAAGTTAAAATCCAAGGTTCCACAGCTTTGATTCAAGTAGGATGTGAAGGTAAACCTATAAAGGTATTCTTGAACATCTTTGCAGTAGAGTCACATGCTGTGATTAGGAAAGGACTAAGGGTCAGAAAAGCGTGCCTGGGGTTTTATTCGGTGTCGTCAAGCCGGAGCTGACTTACAGCCACTCCGATAAAGCTTCCAAGGCAAGTAAGAGATCTAAGGAGTGGCTTTTATCAGTTCCACACCCCAGGGAGCTTTCATGGCTGCGTGGAGATTCGAACCCAGGCCTCCTGAGTCCTAGGCCATCACTCTGTCTGCTAAACCATACTGGGCATCCCACTTGGAATTTACATCCATTGAAGAATATCAACTCCAGGGAAACTAAGCTGCGGCACAAAAGAGGAGTATGAATTAGTGCTTAGTTTACCGCAGAGCTTGTGAAAAGTTCCTGTTTTTCAACTACATCCCCCATGCTGGGTTAGGAATTCTGGAACTGGTCATCCCAAAGAGTAATTTTTCCAAGTCTTGTATGTGTATAAAATTAAAAATTAATGCCTTTAATCGTGAGCTCTCCGTTCCATTTGTTTTTCACCAGAGAAGTGACATTGTTTTAATGTATGTATGTATGTATGTATGTATGTATGTATGTATGTATGTATGTATGTGTTTGTTTGTTTGTCTGTCTTCGATACCGCCCGTCTGGCTACTAGGCCACTCTAGGCGCTTTACATATGAAACATATTTACATATGTTTTGTGTTCTAACCGACAGAAAGCCGCTTGCAGAAAATGCTCCGTACGAAGTGCAAAGGGCTCAAGAAATAAACAGCATATTTGGCCCGAAAGGTAGCCGGGACGCTTACGACCTCATCTTTGATTTGCACAATACGACGGCGAACATGGGCGGCACTCTCATCCTGGAGAGTTCCAGGGATGATTTTACCGTTCAGATGTGCTCTTATATTAAGGTAAATAGTTCAAATCCCAAATGAAGGGCAGTATCTGTGGGATCAGCAGCAAAGTCTCCAGAGAAGGTTCAAAAAGAGAAATATTTGCCCACACCCCCATAATGGAGGGGTGTGGGGGGGGGAATGCTTCTTTAAAAAGTGGAATGGGGAATAATTACCAGTATTGCTTAGCCAGCCATGCTTTCCTCCTATTCCATGGCACAGACTGCAAAAGGAACAAAAATTACATTCACAGAAACTGGTTAGTTCAAAAAAGTAACTTTTCCAAGCATTCAGGCCTGTGGGTTGTCTTTGAGTTGTTAGACTGTTCCGGGACCCCTTCGGCTCTGAGGAGGACACAAGGAATTTTACACACCACCAGGAAAAAAGATTTGTACTCTGTTGCGCGCTTGACGAGTGGCATTTAATCCTTGCCATTATAGTAACAATAATCCTTTATGACTGTTAGTAATCTTGAGCTGGAATCGTGGGCCATAAATATTTTAAGTAAATACAGTTAAAGAATGGCCCCACGGGTGTCGAGCGAGTCAGTTTTCACACCCTACCAACGTGGGTTCTGTGAAACAAAACAAAAAAAACACGCACACCCACCCACTTTTCTCCAAGACAAGTGTAGTTCTGTTTTGCAAATGACAAGATTCGAATATTTGGATCAATGGAATTTCTTTTGTAAACTATGACATCAAAATATTGGGGGCACAAAGCAAGATAAAAAAATTATTTTGCTTCTGCACAAAGTAAGATTGAAATATTTAGGGCAAACAAGAAAGATGGAGATATACGATACAAAGGAGGCATTGGCCAGTGTCCTAAAGGATTCGGAGGGCTGTTACCTAAATAAGAGCAACTTCTTTAAAAATGTGGGCAGTGGGACAACCAGTCAGCTTTGCAGCTCTTTCCCTACTCACCACATTCAACAAACACAGGCTGAGTCCAGGGCCGGCCTACCATGAGGTAGGATGGGGCAGCTCCCTCTTGGGGCAGATGCTGGAGAGAGCAGCACGCCATAAAGACTGCTCTGGATCCCCCCAAGGTAACCAGCTGCCTTCCGGTATGATGAAGGTCACAGCCCCATCATCCCCACTGAAGAATGCACATGACATGGGCCCATCTTAGGGTGCTGGCTTCTTCTTTGGCTCGGGCAGCAAATCTCTTGGGGCGCCTCAGCCTTTGAAGGCTGCCTTTATCCGGCTAAAGACAAATAGAAACATATTCTCAAAGGCTTTCACGGCCGGGATCTGATGGTTGTGGTAGGTTTTCCGGGCTGTTTGGCCGTGTTCTGGAGGTTTTTCTTCCTAATGTTTCGCCAGTCTCTGTGGCCGGCATCTTCAGAGGACAGGAGTCAGAACTCTGTCTGTGCTGTGGTGCAGTTTGTGGGATAGTATCCCAGACTGTGTGGCTCACTTCCTGCCCGTAAGTGTGAGAAGTTTTGAAATTCAACTTTGGGAACTCTTCCGTGGGATCAAGGTTGTGGGCACGGGTTCAAAAGAGCTGTTAAGGCAACTTTACCGGGAGGCAGGCTGTATTCCTGATGACGTTTGCCCGGGCATTTCGTAGCCAGGTTGCAAAACCGAGCAAAGAGGCTCCCAAAAACAGGAGGAAAGCAGAGCCTTTCATAACCAGCTCTTTCGCAGAGTGATTAAACATGCCTAGGGGAACCCAGGAAGAGAGAAGAGCAATTAAATTTAAAAATAAATAAATAAATCTACTGTTGATCTGGTTTAGGTTTATCTGATCAAATGCACAATACATTCATATCTGAGGCGTTTAGACTTTAACTTGGTGTGTCGTTACCGTCATCAGTAGCCACTTACACTCTCCTGGCTTGCTCTGTGGGGTTTTCTTGCACAAGCACACTCTCCTCGTGCCCCAGCTGCTACTGCTGCAGCTGAATTTTATCTCTTCACTCTGCAGTTGAGGTTAGATGAAAACTGACATGATAGCCGAAGTCGAAATCCGTTGGTTGCTTTCTTCATTAAAGAAGACCCAAATCAGCCTAGAAGGAAGAAAAGGGGAGGGAGGTTAAAGCAGGGGGGGGAGACAGCTTAATTCTGGAGCCCCCCTGCCTTGGGTTTTCTCTTCCCGATGAATTAACACGGGAATTGTGTTCCCTTGTATGAGAGGGCGGCAAAGTCCGGTGGAGCACGGCGTGAGTATGCATGCCGCAGGCCCCAACCCAACCCGTTCTGTACAGTTGCCAACGATGCCCTACTGATGCGAAGGCCACCGTATCAGCGCGGGCTGCAGAGAACAAGGTGTAGAGAACGCCTGCCTGGGTGGTGCTTTCGTTCAATCTGTGTTTCATAGTATTTGCATAATACAAACACTCAACAGATATTTCCTCCCAGGGTGCTCTGGCTCCAGAGGTCTGTCCCGTCTTCCTCATTGAGCATCCGCACCTGAAATACGCAACAACTCGCTCTGTTGCAAAACATCCTGTGGGTAAGTGTCACTGTTGTTGCTACGTATGTCACCTGGAAGATGGAAGACGCAACCCGGTTAGGCCGTAACGATGATTAGGAGATGAGGGAGAGAGTAGGAAGTGGAGAAAAGGTCTTTCCTAGGGGGAGGGGGGAGTGTCATCTTTTTCAAAAATTGAGAAACGACTCAAGATTAGCAAGTATAAAATGCAAAATGGCTTCGTCTGGAGCATGTGTGTGTGTGAGAGAGAGAGAGAGAGAAAGAGATGTAGAGAGTGTGGAAACTTCACACTTTTTGGAAACTGGGTCGTTTTGGAGAATTTGGGCAGTGCTAATACAAAAAAAGGTAACTTTTCCAAGCATTGATGTGCACAAAAGGTTCCCATAACTGGGATTTGCTTCACTGAACCATGAGTAGGGGAAGGAGGAGACGAGAAACGTTTCCACCTCCCTTAGCTGGCTTTCTGAAAGAGTAACTGGTCCTTCTCTTGTTTCCCGGGGAGGCGTTGAAGTTGGTCCTCAGCCCCACGGGGTTCTCAGAGCTGACGTCCTGGAGAAAATGAGGACGATCGTCCGACACGGCCTTGACTTCGTACGGATGTTCAACGCAGGTACGGCGGCGGCTCACAGTCGGGATTGGGACCTGCAGTGCCATTCAGGGAATTTTCAAGGCACCCTCCTCTGGGATCCCCCTTGCCATCCACCCCCTGTTGCCATCCACCCTCTCTTGGGCAGCTCCTGAGCGGGCTCAGTCCTCAGCATGTTCTCTGGATGGGGTGTGCTTTTGTGTTCTTTATTCCCAGCTGTTCTGTTTTTCAGAACAGATTCTGGGTGCGCCTTGTTCTTGCTTTCCACTGCCCCCGACCCCACCCCCACTTTGGACTCCAGTTCTTGTCATCCTTCAGTACCTGGGCTATTCCGCAGAGCATCCCGTGCCCCCGAAGATGCTGTCAAACTGGAGCTCCTCCCATCAGCACTAGTCAGAGTTGAGGGACAGAACCCCAAAATTCCCTAATGGATTAAAGCAAACCAATATTATGGAGACTTAAGTGTCACGCTTCCTTCTCAGGCATGTTTGGGGCCAAAAAACATAAATCCACACTGTGTAAAACCCATAGACTTTTTGTCGTGCACCTCTGTATCAGCAGAAGTCCTATAACTATTAGCTCCTGAAGAACTCCTGCCGGATCCCACCAAAGGCCTTTTTTTAGCCCAGTCCCCACACCGGCTAACCAGCCGTCTCTGGGACGCCCATGAGGACACGGCTGAAATAACATCCTGTCCTGGACATTCAGTCCCGAGCCACCGACAAGGCGGAGGCACCCTGTGGCTGGCAAGAGAGGCAACGGAGGTCATCGGGGGGGGGGGGCGTGCTGGGCGGTAGAATTCAAAAAACAAGGATCCAGTTCAAATCATATGCAGAAGTTCAAACAATCCAATAATAGGCAAAAATAATATTGCATTTGAAAAATTCCTGATCACAGCTCCCAGTCTTGCCTCTGAAGGTATGGTCGGGCGACGGTGTTATCTGATAAATATAATTGGTAAACGTCATAAGGTGCTGAGCAAAACGAAGAGTTTTTTAAATGGATTCTATCGTCGCCAGAATGTATGCCATGGCTTATACCCTCTGATGAAGGTCCCTGGTTTTTGCTGTTCAGATAGAATTTAGATCAGACGCGTTACATGCCTCACTCCCTATCTGGGTCATCTTTCAGGAGCTCACCCTCCTGCAAGAGGAGACTCTAACGAGAACAGATCCAGCTGCAGTATTAATTACCTACAAACCGTTATCACCTTAATGGTTTCATCCGTTGTCAGTACATCAAGCGTATGTTTCATAAAAATAATAATCATAAAAATAATAAGAGTTTTTGACATTCATCGTTGGAGACGTGCTTCTGTTTTGCCCTCAGGACAAGCGTTCCCTCCCTGCACCATCGAGGCTTACAAAATTGTGGAGAAAGTGGATTATCCGAGAGGCAAAAACAACGAGATTACAGCTCTCATTCACCCTAACCTGCAGGTAAAAACAGCTGCCATTCTCCCCCATCTTGCAGTCCATCATCCTACCCCTGAACAACGGTAATGCGATAGTGATTGGTGTGTACAGAAGTGTTTCTGATGCAGTTTCACTGCCCGAGATGGATCCGGAAGTGCGTTCCTTTTCGGCCCGTGTTCTTTACAGGGAAACGAGTGGGGCTGGAGAACACACGTCTCTGGGTAGGAATACAAGAACCTGTGGATTCTAGCGGTGGACCTAAGGAGCCATCAGAGGAGTGGCGTGAGCAAGGACGGCCACACGCCACGTGTCAACCATGGAGTTTCCTAGGGCCTCAGGCCAGGACCTTTGTCCATATGTACATGTGTGCAATGCTTAAATGCAGAGGCTGTTGCCACGACCTGCTGAAGGTCAGAAGGCCAGTCTTCAGTCTACTGAGAAAGAAATAAGTGTCTGGAGCAAAAAAAAAAAAAAGTGCTGTACTAGCCACAAATACACATTTCACTTCATGCGTGTAATGTGCAATTTGACCCCACAGATCATGGTTAGAGACTTCACTCTGGACCTATTCCGTTTTCGTCGGTTCTTGGACTTTTTAACCTTCTTGTTTCCCCCTCGATTGTACAGGATCAAGACTGGCGGCCTCTCCACCCTGGCGACCCTATATTTTTAACGATGGAAGGCAAGGCAATCCTGTATGAAGGAGAGACCACCGTTTACCCAGCCTTTGTGAACGAGGCGGCTTATTATGAAAAGCAACAGGCGTTTGTTAAAACGGTAAAAGAAACATTAAGTGCACGAGGCATCAGAGTCTCTCAGAATTAAAATAGTTCTCTAATTAGTTCTGAACGTTTAGGACCAGGTTTACTTACGTTTTCACCTCTTCTAACCCAAGATGGCTAGAACAGGTAGATCATAACTCAGACTGAGAACTGAATTTATAACTGTAAGTAATATTAATATTAAGAAGGACTCTGAGCACTTTGAAGACCATATGCACTGTCAAAAAGCTTTACCGATATGAATGTATGTTAATCCTCCTAGTTTTTAAAAATGCTAAACTTTTTAAGCAGCAATATTTGTAACAACAGGGGCACAAACTCTTTTGCTACTCACTGGTGCTATATTCAAATTTCCAGATCAAGGCAAATTATAAGCAGTACCTGTTTATACAAAACTATTAATTTTTATTTATCGTATTTACAATAAATATTTCTTTAACACACTGACCACATGGTCACAACATTCCAAATAGCTCCGAAACCCCGCTTTGGCTCTGAAGTGCTGGTCACGGAAAGTAGAGGCAACAGTTCCAGAGAGACACCGTTTTACAAGACGCTCTCCAAAAAACCTGCAGTCGCAACAACGTCTGGATTTGTTGATAGAAACATCCAAAGGCACCACGTAAACCATGATTTAACACACACACACGTACACCCCAAGACATTCACTTGGCCTCAATGAGCATTTCAAGGCACACTCTGCAGGAACGGTTGAATAAATACCCTTGCGGACAAAATAATTCTATTTTCCTAGATAAAGTTAAAGCAGAAAATGAGGTAGCCAAAGCTTTTCGGTCCCATTTCATCTGAACCTCTGTTGTCAGGAGCCAATAGTGTGTACAGAGTACAGTGGCAGATGGGACTTTGGAAAACCAGGTTACATCCTCCACTTCGCTCTGAAATTCACCGGAGGATCCTGGGCCAGTCACGCGGTTCTCTCTCCTCCGCAGAGCTGGCGTGAGGACCAAGTACAGAAGAAGAGAGCCGCGTATACTGCCTTGAACTCGTCAGAAGAAAGATGAGGTAGAGAAGTGACTAACAACTCAAATCAACCTGCTAGTCTCCTCCATCTACACCTGCCAGGGCAAGCAGGGATCCAGAACTTCCAAGGCTGAAAATTTCATACCGAGGTTGCCCTTCAAATCTGAAATGTGTTTGCTTTTCGCAAGGCCTTGTTTTCCTCGTATGGCGCACGACATGGTGAGAGTCCAGAAACAGAACAGCGTTGAGGGTTCATGCGAAGAAAACAAATGAATAAATATAAAAAAGAGGCCTGTGTTTCATAGAATCATGAAGTTGGAAGGAGCCTCGAAGGCCATCGGGTCCAACTCCCTGCTTGATGCAGGAATCCAAATCAAAGCAGATCTGCCAGGTGGTTGCCTAAGTTTCTCTTGAATGCCTCCAGCATTAGAGCCCTCACCACCTCTCGAGGTCATCCATTCCATTGTCGTACTGCTCTAACAGGAAGTTTTTCTTAATATTAAAAAAGGAAGGAGAGGAAGTTTGTATTATTAGGCCAAGCTTTAAATGCATTTGGAGAGGAACAGTCTTTCAAAAATGTTAAGTCATGTGGCTTCCTTTGGCACATTTTAAAAGAGAATTAGCTCTTGATGAGGGGTAGCATTGTGGGTCATCCGTTGTGCAGGGAAAGGCCCTCCCAGCCATTTCCCGCTAACCAGAAGGTCAAGCGCAGAAAGCAACCGTGTCTGCCATAACCAGATGGAGATCTCTCGGATAAGGAAGGAGGGCTGCATGTCACCATATCTTGCAGGTAGCCACCATTCGTTTTCTGACGAGCTAATTTCCCAAGTCTCGATTGCAGAGCAGGTGTTAATTTAGAAGGCAGCATGCATTTTCTTTAGCATCTCGTTTGACCCAAGTTTACGGCTTCCAAACGGAAGGTCTGAATATCCCAAGGCAGGCATTACCCAGTGGATGCGATCTCCACTCATCCAATCTCTGGAAAGCGGGGCTGTCCAGGGGGGGGCCTTGGTTGCTTCCCTCGCTCCATCCCACCCCCCGCCCCCCGGAGCAGCTGCTCTTCGCTTTCCGTGCCACTGTTCCGTCTTGTTCCCACCCCTGCTGCTACTCTTCCTCTTCGGGTGGCCAGGACAGGCCTTATCTTTGCTTCAGCTCCACCAGAGTCCACCTTAGGAAGCAAAAAAAAGCACAGCGGGAATGAGGACGGTTGCAGCCACTGACGTCCTTGTCCGTCACTCTCCTGTCAAGACACCGGTGGCCTCCACAGTCTGCTCTTCTCCTGTGCGTAGCTAAACGGTCGTTTCCGGCAAATCATAGATTTCTTCGTACGTATTCAGGGTCGTTTTGCTGTTACTCCTCGACACCTCCTCTTGCATGTTGTTGTAAACTGAAAGGAAATAGCAAAAACAGATTTTCGATGCATGGTGTCCCTTTCTAAAGAAAAAGGCAACTTCTATTTAAAGCACATCCCACTAATTCATCAAGGATTTAATCCACCCGATCTATGTACAGGAGGTGAGGAAATGGCCTCCCTTCTTCGTCCATCTGGTTCACTATCGCCTGCCCTGACCGGCGCCTGCTCTCCCAGGTATCGGACAAGGGGGATCTCTCCCAGCCACGTCTGGGGAGGCTGTGGATTGTATCCAGCTCCTTCTACACGCAAAGCCGGGGCCTAGCAAAGCAGGTTTGTAGTCCTCATTACAGTAAACAAATCTTTGATTAAAAGAGGAATATAGAAAGATGCCTTATCGCAAGTCAGATATCGGAGTCTATCCGGAACAGGACTGTTTACACTGGGACGGCAGTTCTCCAGAGTTTCGGATAAGAGACTTTTCTAAACCCACCTGCAGAGGCCAGGATATGAATCTTCTGCATGTAAACCCCACGTCCTGCCGGCAAAGTTTTCTGGGCAGCTCCTGGTTTAGATTTAGGAATGGTCACCTTGAAGGGATGCACCTCAATGTTGAGGCCATTTTGACACCTGCACTAAAACGATGTGACCCGGAGACTGTGCTTGTGTGGGTACACAGCACATGGATCACGTGGGCCCGTACAGCATTGAAAAGCAACGGTGATTGTTTGGGTGTGTAAACTGTGCAGAGTCGGCCAGATTAAAAAAAAAACCAAACAGATGTGGGTCTAGAGTTTGGTGGGCGCCCTCTCACAGACGAGGAAGGGTGCAAACACGTGGGACAGATCCCACTGCTCAAATTCATTAGGCCCCTGCCACCACCACTCCCAAGTAAGTTGGAAAGGGTCGTGCATACATGTGACCTCCAGCACCTGAGACACGTGAGGCGATGAATGTGAATACAGTTAGAAATGTACAGATCTCAATCTCGCTCTCGCTCTCTGTTTCCACTTTTCTTGGGCTGCCACTCCCCAGTTGCCCAAAGGGAGATTCCCCTCACCCACTCTTAAGGACCAAACACCCACAAAAGCCTTAAAAGTCTATGACTTGATTTCTAGAAACACAAATGGGTTAAATGTCACCTGCTGGACCCGGGTCTTCGTTGATGAAGGCAACGTGCGTTTTCCATTCTGTCCACTTGACTTCGTTAATCCTAGTGACAGAGAATACAAATCCTGGATCACATTTGATATAAGACTGGTGTTTAGGATTGTAGAGATGGACGTACTTGGTTTTTCTGTTCACGGAATGTTAAACAATGGCTCCTGGCTCATTTGAAATGAACGGGTGCAAGGGCGATCCAGGAAAAGAACACAGGTTTTGAGGAGAAGTGTCTCCCTACCCACTTTTCTCTACTAACAGTGAAGAGAGCCGCCTTTTAAGCAGAGTGAGGCGGTTGCCTCAGGCATAAGAACTGGGATGTCACAGAGGGCAGCAAATTATCAATAACTGACGACATTTGGGTTTTGGAAATAACGATTTTTTTTGTTTAACAAGAGGAATGCATCTAATAATTACAAATAACATTTTGAACGTAAAGTTAAACCATGAAAGCTTTACTTTCCGGTCACTGTTCTTCAGATGCATCAGGATGCTCTCCTGTTAAGGGGAATGCAACCCCGGTCACATTAACGCCTTGATCTAACATGCTATGCTTCGATGCTGGTAGGCGCCATGCGCTCCTCTGCTTCTGGCACCGACAGCTCTGCTCATGAACAGCCGTTACCTCAGACACAACCGTGTGTCGTTGTCGGCCACTTTGCACCATTCCCCGAGCTGAAATTTCCGTCGCAGGCACTTTGGTAAAAGTTTCTCAGTTTCCACAATCGTCCGTGCTCTCTAGGGATTGTAGTGAAAATAAAAATGTCATGTTAAAAAGAAGATCCCCACTCCACTACACCAGGAAATTAATCATGCTTTAATTATGCACGTAAGCTGGCTGGATAGTCAGTCATTTAGGTTTCTGGCTGGGAAGTCAGTGGTTGGGAGTTCGAATCCCCCACTGGGCCTCCTGTAAAGTAGATCCTGCCTGGGTGGCCTTGGGTAAGCTGCACGGTAGTCCCAGGATTCTCTTCCCATCCCTACCAGGAAGGCTCAGCCGGACCGACCCGCGAGAGACACACCTGAAGCCTCCAGATGTGTTCGCTCTCCTTGGAGATGTCCTCCACCGTCTCGCCCATCAATGCGATCAACATGTTCAGGAGGAGGACGAAAGTCAGGACGACGTACGAAATGAGGAGCAGCAGGAACAGGACGGGGTATTTCGCATTCTCGTGGATGTCCATGTCTCCCAGACCTAAGGTCAGCCGGAACAGCTCGATCTCAATGCTTCCCAAGGTGCTGTAGTGGCTGCATTTACTGTTTTCCGGACAATTTTCAATCAAGGCCGCAAGGGCTGTGTTGAGGAGTGGGGAGAAAAGACAAAGAGAGGGTCATATGGTACATTTGGAGAAGGTCTTTTATAGACCTGGGCAACAGGGGCCACTCTGGCAAGGATGATTTTTGGAGCGTCCTGTTTTATTCCCCTAACCTGTCAAGCTCCAGAACGGAGGGAGAATCCCGCAGGACCCCAAAGCTCACATCCTGGGGATATTTTAGTGGCCCAACAAACACATTATCCAACCCTGTGTTCGGATTCTGCACCTGGAGCACCAAGTGGTGTGTGTTTTCCTTTTGTCTGGCTTTCTGATTTCAGTGTCCAAACCCATTAACCGAATGACCATTTTATTCACTAAATGAACCCGGGAACAAACTGTACAGACAACCCATCCTTAGATGAGGGAGTTTCTTAAATGTCAAAGATGTCTGCCGGTCAGGTTTTGTTCGCAAGCAGGATGGCTCAGTCACCCCCCTCTGGAACACGACCAGCATTCAGCCTCTTAACAATGGGACTCTCGTTCTGCTTTCAAGTAAGCAGATGCTGAAAACTGGACATGGTGGGTTTTTTTTCATCTCCAGGTTATGATTTTGCTATGATTTTGTTGTGTGAAAAGTGTCTTTCTTTCAGTGTACAAGCCAGTTCCTTCCTGTAGAAAGAGCAGCTTGGTAGACCGGGAGAAGGGGCTCCCCAGGACAGCACCTTTCGGGGTAAGGGTGAAAGGGATTAATTTCCCACCTCTGCGTTCTACGGCCTCAATCCTGTTTGTTCTTCCTACCCACTTAAAAAAAAAAATTACATTTGGCTGCTACCTTGTGAATCGTAATGTTAATGAGATAATCATTAGAGCTGTGGAATTCTGATTATTTAATGTTAAAACAGTAATCAGAAGGGTGTAAAAATATTCAGATTTATACACGAGCGGCTGATATTTTTTCTGGCAAGAATGCCATTGTGGAAACTATTTAAACAGAACCGTTGCCTTTGGGAAATATGAAATCCACCCATCTCTGCAATTCGTTTGATACCAGGTTTGTTTTTCATTTCCAAGGAAGCGGTAGAATACCCTTAGGAGACGGGTGATTAAAAATTTGATCTTGGGATGACTTGGATGAATAACAGGATGCAAGCTTTCCTATTTCACAGAAAGTATCGTCAGGCAGTGGTTGATCAAAGGGTCTTGTGGAAACTCTGAAGCCTGCCGGAGTAACATACCAAGCTGTGTCCAACGCCCTTTGGTATGACAGCCGCGGCGCACAGTTTTATGACATAGCACACAGAACGCCTGCCTGTGACCTGCATCTCCCTTAATCAGCCTTAGTCTAGCCAACATCAGAGTGTGCCATATCCCAATGACACGAAAAGGTTTCACAAAACCTGGACATGTTCGTTTGGGGGAGGGGGTTCATTGCAACTCAACGAGCCCCTGGGAGCAGGACCCCCGGTCGTCGCGGCCACCCGCCCATATAGCCATCAAAGCATCTTTACCTACGCCAAATCCAAGCAGAAACACGATATACACCACTATGAACTTGATTACATCGTGCAGGATGACCTGGAAAGAAGAAGACGCGTCCGTGATTATCTTTAAAACCCTGTCGCTTCTCTAGATTTACAGGGCTGCCTCTTCCAGGGACACAAACCCGAGCCTCTCAGCCACCCTGTGATCCAGCGGCCAGCACCTGGAAAGCTGAAGGATGCAGCTGGGGAAACCGTTTGTCTTTGCCACGTTACCAGGAGGAGCCACGGCTTTGTGGCAGGGCTCCGTTTTTGCAGGGAGAAAGCTGGGAAAGGCTCTCTTATCCTGGAAAGACGCCAGTCTTCCCAATCATTGTGAGCAGATGACCCAGTCTGCCAGCTAGGGCGGACCCTCCTTTTCTAGAGACCCATACCCATGACGCTGGGGATGGGAAATGTAGTCCAAGAGCTTGAGATTGAGGAAAGCTGGGTGAGGCACCACCACCTGTGGCTGGAGGCAGCTGAACTCTGCTTTCCAGACCCAAGTGGCGTCAGAACCCTAGACTTGCCTGCTGAATCATCACGCTGTAGATGCCCATGGACTGGAGACCCCGGGTGAAGTAGAGCATGTTCGCCCAACCCAACGACATCGCCAAGACGAGGCAGGCCAGGTGCTCCTTGTAGGAGAACAGGTACAGGCACACCGAGAAGATGACCAGAACCGCCTGGATGAAGCTGTCGGGAGGCAACGGAGAGACGAGGAAAACGTCAGTGGTCCTGGTTTGGTCTGGACCACATTCCTGAGCCAGGCCTTGGCCCATGAGCCGCTCGGTTCCCATAAACCATAAACCCCTTAAAAGAAAGAAAACCATTCAAGAAACAGGGGGCACCATGCTTGCAAGGCACTTTTCTGATGTTAAATTATGCCGTTTGAATATCGCCTCTACTGATCTCATCTTCATCGTAGAAATGGAGAGCTGGAAGGGACCCTCTAGATCATCAAGTCCAGCCCTTCTTACGAAGGCTCCGTGGGGGAATTGATCTCGCAACCTCTGGCTCCACACCCAGATGCCTAACCCACTGAGCTATCCAGCAGTAACCATCATCATCACCATCATTTTAGAACTGCGGAGCTGGGAGGGATCGTAAGGATCATGGAGCCCAGCTGCTATCAAGGAGGCCCAGGGAGGAATCGAACTCCCAGCGTCTGGCTCTGCAGTGAGAGGTCTAAACCCCTGAGCTCTCCGGCAATCCATAGTCATTGCTGGTGGACAAAAAGAGGCATGAACAAAGCTAAAGGTAAAGTTCACTTGCCCCTTAATACCCCATGAACCAGAATGAAAAATTAAGTAGGAATTGATTGTTGTTTGTTTATTTAAAATATTTTTACCCTGTCTTAGAGGGACCCAAGACAATTAAATGACAATATTTAAAAGCTAAAAACAGTAAGCATACAGATATTTAAAAAGAAATTAAACAAGTGTTATATTTAAAATGGTAAATAAAATGAATACTAATTAGAACTTAGTATTAGGACAAGCATGAGATATTCGGTTAGAGTAAGCGTACGGTTCTTGGTCTGACTGAATCTCTCTGTCTTTCCATTTCATGTTAGAAATTTAAATGACCTTAAACTGCAAGCAGATTCACATATCTGAATCATAGCTAAAGTCTGTGTTTTTTTAAACTTCAAAGAGATGAGAAAGGGAGGGAAAAGATGAGGAAAAGCACTTTCTGTTAATCCAAGCCGTGCGCAGCGTCAAGATGGGATGCTGAGCGATCGTTTGGACTCTTAGACACCACTTACAATGCAAAGTGGAACCAGGCGTCGGAAAGAATAGACTGGAGGTCGCAAGGCCTTAGCAGGAAGATGGCCACACTCTGTGAATAGAAAGATAGAGAGACCAAATTAAAAACATACACTCGAGAAGCAGCAACAAAGGCAGCACAGCAACAACAGTGTGTGTTTTGGGATTCTGGCTATCCAAAGTGCAAATGTAAGCACCCCACTATCTCGCCTTTCAGCACCAAGCTAGATGAAATAGCCACCTCACAATTAGAAGCAGAGCTGCCTTAAGAAGTAAAGGATGTCTGTTTATCTCCTGATGAGGCATCACAGCTCTCCAAGTACCAAATGAGCTTTCTTTTCTTGATTACTGGTGATCAGAAGGTAGCAAACAGGATTTGTCTGCCTACTGATGGTGGAAACAAAGCAGTTTTGCAGAATATGTTTCTGGAAGATTGCTGTTTTATCCCTTTCTAATTGTAAAGCGGCCATCTCACCTGATCTGGCCCTCAAAAGTGCAGGAATAGTTCGTCTGCTAAGCCAACAGGTACGAATTTGCTGTCCTTTTGCGACACTCAAAATCTGCCACCTGCAGAGGCCTCCTCGCTCTGCCTGACGCAGGGATGGTGGGCTGCAGCTCCCCCCATCCTCCATCCTCCTCCACCAATGGTCACATTGGCTGGGGCTGTCGGGAACTGAACAACAGCATCAGAAGGGCCCGGTGTTGGTCCTGAGAAGAGGCCGGGGCGGCAGCCCTGCATCCCATAGGAACATGCCTTGGGTGAGCTTTGGCTCTGGACAACAGAGACCTCCAAGTCTTCTCTACCTGACTCTCACCTCTTTGATGGCGATAAATATGGCCCCCAGCATCACCGTCACTTGGCCCGTCAGCTGGAGCCAGCCTAGGCCATTGGTCATCGCGAGAGGATACGGTGGAGGCTGCCGATCAAAAAACCAAGGAGAAACGATCAAGAAAAAAGAGAGAGAGAGAGCCCAGCCTTACAGTGATGCGCTATCTGTAATGTACATTTTGGCCCGGATTTCCAAAGTGCATTGGATTAAAAAAAAAATATGATTGCACTGCCTCAATATTATGCTGCTTCTGAACCATCTCTTTTGCTTTGCTGTCTTTCCAGTTCCTCCTTCCGTTCACTGTCACATTCCTTATTCAAAGTGACCTAATCTTTGTTCACCTCAAAACCCAAGCTCCAAACACAGATTTACTAGGAATTTACTTCTGTCTCATAATTAAAATTTGCAAACCTCTAGCAATTTCCACCCCGAGTTTGAAAAAAAAAAGTGCAAATTTTGGTACATTCTTCAAAGCCAACTTAAAATAAAATTCTCTCCCATCTGTACTGAGACAATTCAATACTCAAAGCTCCTCCTATCGTACAGAGGAACATGTTGTGCTTTTGGGCATTATAGTTATTAAAGTTAAGAAGCCTGTTATAAAAAAAATGTTGGCAGCCCTAGTTTAACACATATCGTAGCTCACTACCCAGACATCCAATGCTAGACTTAAGATTTATTTTTTTTTCTATCCAAAATATGAGGAAATGTGTTAATTCGGTAAATTCTTATACCAGAAGACAGTGAAACAACTCCTAATCGCTATTAATTAAACACACAAACCCCCCCTCGACCCATAAGAGGTCTTTAACACTGATGTCTTTTTATTTGCCAATGAAAACTTTCCACTTCCATTTTTTTAAAAAAAGGCAAACATTGTAAAAAATAGGGTGTCGTTTGAAAGACAACACGCATACCGTATCGGTGTGAGGCCGGTAGTAGGAGATCAACGTCAATACAACGTTGTACATGAAGTACAAACAGCAGGACAGAAAAAACATGTATCGGGCGAATCTTTTCCACTTCATGCGCAGGAGAGAATTCAGGGGCTCCAGAGCTAACATCTCGTGGCGATTCTGTAGAGGTGAGAGGAAAGACAAGTCAAAAATCTCCCAGATAGTGTAGAGAAATAAACATGCATACTGGCGGCTGAGACCCAAGGGATTCAAGACTTCTAAACCAAGCATCACTGCCGGGGACCACAGCGTCATTCTGGCTGGCGATTTAGAGTCCAAGAAAAGTAACTTGCCCAGGATTTGTAAGTTTCCCCATCAGTAAACAAGCACTCCAGTTGATTAACTGGTGGGAAAAGAATACTTGGATATACGGCTCATTTATCTACTTTCTCAGATTTATTGGTCACCTCGACATTTGTATTTTTTGTAAAGCTCTATTTATTTCTAAGATTTATTGATCACTCTAGAGCTGACAGCGCTCACACAAAAAAGGCCCAGAACGATATAAATCAAAACAAAAGGAGCAGCAATTTCACAATCTCCTGTAATATACAAATTATTTTATATTTATTTATTTATTTTAAATATTTCACCTTTCTCCTTAAAAAGAACCCCATTACTGAAACAATTTAGGTTTTATTTCTAGAGGAGCATCTGGGCTTTCAAGAACATAAGGATTCGCCTCAGGATATAGAGGAGTCCGGGTTTGCACGGTCAAAACACTTCAATATCATCTGCTGTGCCTTGAATCCCTCCACGTTTATCGGAAAACCTGACCAAAAGTGGAGAAATATTCTCAGCAACAAGATCTTATGGGTTATCCTTGTAATTTACGGTCACTTGGTCTTGAATGGGCAATTAAGAGCTATTGCCCTTACAAAAGACCTGTTCCCAGCAGGAAAGAAAATTGCCAAACCGGATTAAGACAGCAGCTCGCCTTTTTGAACTCCACCTGAATTTTGTCTTGCGGGAGAGGAGAAGCCTAAGGGGACGATCGCCCTGAACATTCAACACCAAAATTTACAACGGCACCACTGGATTTACCCCAATATTTGTGTTGTATACAATGATGTCCAAGACAGAATTCTCCAGGGTGGTGTCCAGTTCTGTCAGGTCATAGAGGTTTGACTGGACCGGGCCGTACGCCCAGTCGGTGAATTTCCTGGAAAGGCTCCGGATCGGCTTCTCCTTGATTTCTCTGCTGAGGATGTACTTCAGAATCTGAACGAACAAGCACAGAGTTCGGCAAACAAATTAAATTTTCGCAAGCTCTGCTATTAACCACCCCTGGAAGTGTGGCTTTATGACGATAAGGGTTTGCTTTCGCGCCTTGATTTTCGAAAGCTGCTCCGTCAGCTGTGATGTCTCAATGAAAAAGGTCCACGGTTGGGCAGTACCTTTATCGGGACCGACCCAAATTAGGAACTAGCACAAAAATAGGCCTGTGCAAGCTTCTGAGTTCTCCAGGATTCTTCATTTGGGAGGAATACTAAACAGGAAAATCGTGTTGGGCCACCCACTATAGAACAAACATCTGACATGGCACCCAGAGGGTTCACAAAACCATCACTGTATATTATTTCAGCTATCTAGCAGAAGGCAGGGTTGTTGTTATCGCCAGCAGGCTGCCGCAGAGGAACAGGTGTTTAGAAACTGGGTCGTTCTAGTCCAACCCTGCTTCCTTTTATTTATTATTATATTTAAAAGGTTTTTAACTGGCCTTTCTCCTTAAAAGCAAAGGACCCAAGGCAGCTTACAACAATCCAAAGGCAGCATATTAAGTAAGTAACAATGAGTCTACAACCCTAAAAGGATCCACGAATACAACACCAAAAAACGTAAGCGGCGCCAAAACACATTCAATGCAGGAAAAAGCATAACAATCCTCACCCTTCGTCCGTCCCTGTCCTCCCCCCCCCCCCCTTTTGTGTTGCGTCTTTTCAGACTGTACACCTGACATTAACTGCTGGATATAGCTCAGGGGTTGAGATCTCTGGCTGCAGAGCCAGAGGTTGGGAGTTCAATTCTCCCACGGGGCCTTCTTCCTAAGCGGGGCTGGACTGGATGATCCAGAGGGTCCCTTCCGGCTCTGCCATTTTAAGATGATCACTAAGGACTGCCTTCTTCCTGTTGTTTAAAATGTTCACAAAGCCTTTTTAACCCCACTAACAAGTGCGATAAAAGTCCTTCGAAATAAACAGAGCGTTCCTAAGGCACTGCCAGGCTCCACCCCCCCGTTCAACACGAAAGAACCCTTACCTCTAACTTCCCCGTTTTTGCAGCAAGCTGCAGAGGAGTCAAGCCCTCCTTGTTTTTCATCATTTCCAAATCCCGGCTTCTGCTTTTCATGAGGATGGCGTCATACATCGTCCTCACAAAATCGTTTTGCGTCTTGAAGTCCTCCGCGACCGTCACCAGAGCGTGCAAGATGTTGTTCCCTCTGGAATCCTGGGACGTGATGTCCGTCCTGCCGTTCTCCATCAGGAGCTCGACAATGTCCGGCTGGTTGGTGCAGGCGGCTAACGCCAGGGGAGTTTCCCCTGAGGAGGGAAAGGCATAATTAACTGTAGGCTTGAGGAAGAGAGAGAGAGAGAGAGAGAGAGCAGCCGGCAGGCCCCTTCTTAGACAGTGCTTCCATCAAACGTAGTGGCATCTGCTTTAGCCAAGAATCGAGGGTCTCAGTTTGCTCGTTTGCTTTCCTCTTCCCTCCCCATCATTTCTTCCCCTTGTGCCATGCCTTCATCACTGTAAGCCTGCAGGTGGAGACTGTCAAGATCTTGCAGCCGCTCTGCAAGCCTTCTGGGGAAGGTTGGAAGAGGCCTCTGGAAGTGGCAGCTCGTTCTAGAGCCGTAGTTTCCCAACCCTGGGTCACCCAAGTGTTCCTGGACTAAAACTCCCAGAAATCCTGGCCAGCACGGCTGGTGGTGAAGGCTTTTGGGGTTTGCAGTCCGAGAACATATGGGGACCCAAGGCTGGGAACCACCGTCCCATGAGGGCCCTTCCGCAGGCAGGAGAGGACAAGTCTTGGCAACGGCAGCCACAGGCGAGGGGGAAAGTTCAGCTCTTAATCGGAACAGCCTCCCCAAGATTCTCCGCAATTTCCTTCCTGCCTCGCGGAGGAGGAGCTCAGCAGACTTTGCCTTTGCTTCAGACAAAGCTGAGTACACATCACACGTCTGCAATAATGAGAGAGGTTCAGCTGCGGAGATTGGAGAAGTTCCTTCTCTGGATGCCACCCCCTCGAAAAGTGGCCATGCTAAGCCGGGAGATGCTTGTAGGAATCTTTTTTTTTTTTTTTTTAAGTTAACTTTCTCAACCTCAGCCCAAATCCTGAACTTTGGGTTACCTCTGACCGAAACTTCCCTCTTTCCCAAAAGCCTGGCAGAATCCATCGAGCCCCTGGGGGTGCTTACCGAAATAAAAACCTTCGTGCTTGTTCTTCGGGTTGAAGAAGCCCCCCCGCGCACGGGCGTTGACGTCGGCCCCGTTCTGAATCAGGGTCTGAGTGATGTCGAACTGCCGCCTCTCGATGGCGATGTTTAAAGCGGTCTGTCCTGCCGCCATAAAAAGAAATAAATAATCAAATTGTTCCCTGGATCTCCAAGGCAGAAGACAAACATTGCGCACAAGGCCATGTGACTCAGCGCAAAAAGGCCACACTGGGAGGATGAACCTTGTTAAACCGTTGAGTACAGTAGGAACCCCCCCCCCCTATATCTGTGGGGGATAGGTTCAAAGCCCCCCCCCCCCGGCAGATGCTAAAAACCGTGGATAACAGTGAACGCTATACAAAGCATGGTCAAAGGAAAAAAAATTCCAGAAAAAAAGTATTTTACCATGTATTACCAGACCTGGCTCTCTCTAGTGGCCATTTCTGGTAAATAAATTGTGAAAATATGTATTTCTGGGTTTCTTTTAATATTTTCACACTGTGGATAAGCAAAACCATGGATACCGATCCCGCGGATACAGGGCTCCTACTGTATTCTAGGGGGGAAAAAACTGCAGGGTGTAGTACTCCTGTGATGGAAGATGACCAGAAGTCATCTTTCACCAAGGAAGCTACAGTCCAAGCCCTTCACGATTTAGCACTTCAGGTTGCTTTAATGCAGCCTCCCACCATCTCTGTTCTCTGACGTTGACGATTATGTTTGGCGAGGAAGCCCTGCTAGTAAATCTGTTTTCAAAGCTCGAGCAGGCACCTCTGTACGCCTCTTCTGTGTAGGCTGCATTAATCAGTCTTCCCAAGATCTGATTCTCCTCGGCAAACGAAAGCAGCGTATTCACGACTTCCTTCGTGTTCTGGTTGATGTTCAGCAACGCTTTCATGAGGCACGTCTTTCCAGTGTCTGAGGAGGTCATTTTTTTCATCAGATAGTCTGGGGAGAAAAACCAAAGAACAAATAATAATAATAATAATAATAATAATAATAATAATAATAATAATAATAATAATAATAATAATAGAGAATTCAGGGAGATGAAAAGTAGGTGTCGGTCTGTGGAACTCCTTTGTACTGGAAAGGATTGCAGAACGTCTTTCCAGAAGCGTCTGAACACATTGTTGAGGAAATACCTGTTGCATTTCGTGAATGGATTTGGTAAAATCATGTGTGTCCCACACACAACAGATTTTTTTCCAGGTTAAAAAAAAAAAAGTCTCGGTGTTCTGTTCATTGTCTCCCTCAATGAGCATTGTCTTGTTCCCAGCAATCCTTCCCCCTCGTGCGACCATCCCTTGGACCGTGTGGTCACCGGCTGCCTTGGGAACTACGACTCCCTGAACAAACTACAACTCCCAGCTATTTTGGCTCTATGCTGCCTGGGGGATGCTGGGACACGGAGTCCGCAAGGGTAACTTCCCCCAAACGTCCTCCCTCCACCCAGACACAAAGTATGCCAATTCCAAACCCACCCACCCCTTTGTCAGTCGAGACGGAGACAACGTGTAGATCCAAGCCCAGAGAGAGAGAGAGAGAGAGAGAGAGAAAAGGGTGGCAGCCGAGGGGGCAGCTTTCGACCCACCTTGAACGGGCAGGGTCCGGCAGGCGTGGGAGCGCTCCTTCAGCTCTTCGAGGAGACCCTGGAGTTCCTCCCTGTTGCCCTCGGACACGGCCTGGAAGAGGTACTTCTTCAGCCTCTTCCGACGGTGGTTTTGTCGAGCGCTGTGAGAGCGGTTTGTGCTGGAACCGGGAGAGAGAGAAACAGCTGTGTCGCGCCGGGGCAAGGAAGGACGTGGGGTGCAGAAATTCAAACTTTCCTTCAACTACCAACTCCATTAGGTAAGTCCATAGTTTGGAAGCATTTCGTTTCCACTGCACGGTTATTCTTTCCAAGAGCAAACGCGGAGCAGGGTGTAAAAGAAGGGGCCCAAGGTAGCGGGGGGGGCGGCGTGTCGCCTCAGGCAGCGCCAACTGCTGTGCCGTCTATGCCTGGGAAACCGGGGCTGAGCCATAACGAGCTAAACCAGACGACAAACCTAGGTGAGCCCAAAGCGTGGCTGCTCACCATGCCGACCGCGAGCCTCTCCCTAAGGCATGTTTTGGCAAAAGCTGCTCGACAGGAGGAGACGTTTATTTATAGCCCGTCACTTCAGAAGAAATAGACAAATCAATACCTAGAAACCAACGGCCTACACTTTTAGACCACGGCAGGTGGAAATCGTGGTGGGGAAGCGATCAGCAAATATAAGCTGCTGCAACACTTGGTTTCTAGAAAACCACGAAGCAGGAATAAATCTCCGGTCCGTTTACCAATAGCTCTCCGCGTTTGGGGTGTATTCTGTCATGTCATCCTGGAGAGACTGGGGAGAATCCATGTCTTCACAGTTTGCCGAAGCACTGAGAGAAAGAAGGAAGAAGAAAATGCTCAGGTCAGGAGAGAGAGCCCACGGACAGGCAGAAGAGGAGGGTAGACAGCAAATAAAATGGCAAATGTTATTATAACTAGAATTCTAAGACAAGCAATAAGAAGAAAATGCTCTGCACGGTTTGACTGCTAATGTCCGCTTCTCTTGGGTCCCTTTTTAAGCAGAAAGGCGGGGTAAAAATATTTGGAAGAAAGGAAGACAATTCAGTGTCCCTAGTCTGCAAAAGAGGCGTCGATGGAACCTACCAAGGCCGGATATTGGAGTCCATCGGCTTCGGGAAGACGGGGGGTGACGTCCGGCTGGGCTCAACGTTGCTATCGAAGGCTTCAATCTCGAGAAAAAAGTGTGAACTGTTGAATACATCAGGTTAAAGGGGTGATTAGTAGGAAAAGCATAAGGAACGGCAATAGGATCACCTGCTTGCCTGGGTGGGTGGGTGGGTAGCGTTGTGCTGTGACCATGCTGGCTCATAGGGAACCTCCATGGACAGGAACAATCTATCTGAGCCCTACCAAGGGCTCAGGCCCCCATCTTGGACTTAGTGGGCTTCCCATGTGGGGCAGAGGGGGAGGGACTCGTTATTGATTTATTTTATACATTTATACCCCTCATTTTCTCTGTTGAGCTCAAAGCAGGAGGCATGGCTCTCCTCCTTTCTTGGCTTCTTTATCCCCCACAACCCTGTGAGGTAGATGAGGCTGGTTGCATGGCTCGGTGGGGATCTGGATTTTGCAAGTCCCAGTCTGATGCTCTGAGGCACATATTTGTACTGATTCACTGGGGCTCATAACGACTTTTAAACATACATTTCCCCTCATTCTATCTCGCATCAAAGAGGACAGCTGACAGAACCTCCCAGCATTGGAGTAGTCTACCTTAAAGAGCAGATAGCAGCGTTAAACAAGGAAGGGTGAGGTTCAGCTTGCGGGCTTCCCAGTATCTGTCTGGCCACCATGAGAGCTAAAATGTATTGAATGAGTTTTTAACCAGAGCATGGAAAGAACCTTTCTTTTTTTTCTTTTTGGTGGGATGGGGAGAAAATAAAAAATAAAATTTTGTAACTTCTGATTTCAGTCTTATCCAGGTGGGCTCTTCCTATGTTCATAATGGCTGCCAGTTCACTAAAAGAGTTTGCGGTCAGCTCACCGCCTACCTTTTTAAGCCTCCCTGTCACTTGAAAATAGATTTGCGGGTGACCGCAAAACCCCACACCCGATGTCATCCAGAGAAAACAAAGGAGGGGAAGAAAGAAAGAAAAAGAAGCCACCCACGCAGAAAATGGCATGAGAAAAATGCTGGCACTCATTATGAAGCCAGTTTGAAGTGAGTTTAGAGCCACCTGCCAACGCCGGGGATGATGCTTGTCAGCTGCCAAAATGGGGTGTGTCAAAAAGCCCGGAGTGTGATGGACAAGAAACACAACTGGATTTCTGGAGCTGGCCAGCAAAGAAAGTCTCACAAGCACACACACAAGACACACAGGCATGGCTCTGTTCCGCTAAACCCATTTGCCTAACTGCAAATAAATGAAAAATATAAAAGTATGGGTTGCGTTTGCTTTACTGGAAAGATGTAAAATCCACCCAACTCCTCTGCTTTCCTTTCAAAAAACAAGACCGTAGACCTCAGGAAAAACACCAGCACAACCCCAAGGATCAATAGCGGTCCTTCAGAAAGCAAAGACGGCGTAAACGGAGGAGTTGAAACAGAATCTGAACACGTCAAGAATGTCTAGAAATAATCTGTCATTTGCTGCGCCGAGGGATAATACATGTCGGTGGCCCTATATTGATCACTGGCTGGCTGTTCTGCTAGGCTGCGAGACTCATTCTAATCATCTGTTTTTCAGCAAACCATTTAGAAGGCAAGAAGAGATTGGCCTGAGAAGTGGACTGTTGATCGACAGCTTAAATGAGAGATGATGAAGCCGACTGTTGAAATGTTGGGAGATTTGGGGGGGGGGGGGGGGATAGCAAGTCCTTACAATTTCCCAATCAAAAAAAAAAAAAAAGAAAAAAGGGGAAAATCTCCAAGCCCACACATTTTTTTGCCCCCTTTCTGAAGCCAGCAGCACCGAGGGTGGGAAGCCAACGCCTCGCATTCTCACACACACACCCCCAGGCCCTCGGGTGTACGGATTCCGTGGCCAGCATGGGACATTCCTATGTGTTTATGGAGGAAAACACCCAAAAGTCCTCCACCAGTTCGTGGAATGTGGAGAATGGAAGAGAAGAGCCAAACCCGGCGTCAGAATCTTGCCAGAAATGAGACAAGTTTACAGATTTTTGAAATCCCTAAGCAAACAGCGGAGTAGAACAAATTTATTCAATTTTGCTCCATGCAGTTTGAAAACAGCCACGGCCAAGAACAGCTGGGTGTACTCGGTGTGTCAATCCAAAGGTATCATTTACAGCGAAATTCGGTGTCCTCGGCTGATCCTAGCATGCCAGGAGGTGGAAGGCCAAGAGGAGCTGAACCTTCTCTTGAGATTTAAGAAAAAATCTGCTTGGGAAGACCAGCTCCAGCGGTCTCCCTGAAGTTTGAAATACCATGACCGAGCAGGTAAGAGTGTCATGAAACTGAGCGAGGGATTGCAGCTTTCCACCACCTATGCAGGCTCTCTCCGCGTGGTGTGGTTTACACATCATGGGAATTTTTCACGCCACGCCCCGTGTGCTGAGTCAGGAGAAATATCTCTGCCCGCCCACCTTCTCCTGCCAACGCTTGGAGGCTCAGATCCGGCGAACGAGCATGTCAGCCGAGAGGTGGTGAGCGGAAAAGAGGAAAGGAGGGTAGGAATGGTGGAAACCCTTTTATTCCAGGGTGTTTCGTGCCCATCTGGACTCGGATTGTCAACTGGGATTTGGCAGCGATGGCCCTCGAGGATCTCGGGAAGAAAAGGTTCTTCCTTCTCATCCTCAGCTATTTTTTTAACTCAAGAGGCTGGTGACGGAGCGTGGGACCTTCTCCGAGCTACGCCATGGGAAGACCCTAGCCTTCGTCGTTCTGATTAAAGGCTCTTAAGGGGAAGGGGCCTCTTTCCTGTCCCCCTGCCTGATCCATTTCTCAGCCGGGGATACTGAGGGCTAAGCCCAGGACCACTTATTGGGTGGGAAGGAGAAAATGACTCCAGGGCTCCCGGATGCAGCCAAGCAAGCCAACCTGGGCAGGGCCGTGAGTCGGCTCTCGGGACGCGGCTCTTGGCCTAATATCAAAAGTCTTCAGGGAGCATCACATCAACAAAGCACGCTAAATGCAAGATACAGACCTAAAAACCAATGCTTTCCTTACAGCCCTTTTGACCTCGAGTTCTTGGGAGTCTCTTCGTTTCAGACTTCCTTTCCCTCCTCCTTTTCCTACCTTGTCAGGACGTTGTTGGGAGAAATGGGGTGGGGTGGGAAACCTGTGTACAAGCCTCCGAGGGATGGCTCGAACGTGTGTGGGAGAAACAGGACGTATTTACCACGAGACTGCTACTTGGTTCGTCCACCTTCCAGGGTCGGTTTGCCCCTGCGTAGGCGTGGCTGGGTTCCTCACCGCGGGCCGCGTCACTTCGGAAGGCGTGGATCTGATCCCGCTGAAAAACACACCACCTCTGAAGTTTGAGGAGGCACGCATCCCGCGTATGGGGGGGGGGGTTTCAAGCTATGCTACCCATGACCACCATCGCTTCGTGAATATCGGAAAGACATTTGCCTCCAGCCCGCGAGTGATGGACGGGCAGGGAGGGGGCAGAACGGTGGAGGAAGAAGAGGCAGACTTTCAGGTGGGGCTTCCAGGAGGGAAGTCCAGACTGGGATTCAGCCCAATCCTGGGAGAACCAGCTGGGAGTGGGAAACAGAATCCCCACTCATTCCGATCCCGGATTGGCGATAATCCCTGGTGTTTCCCATCGGTGATCAGCAATGTCAACAGGGACTCCCCGCTCCCTTTCTCCACCCGGAGGGAAGACTTCAGGAAGGGGCAGGGAGCCAGATTTAAAACCAGCACGAGCATGTCACTTTAAAAAAAGGCAGCTCCGTCTCCAGTCCTCCTTCCATCACACACAGTCCAACTTAATCTGTATCTTCCTGGCTTCATTAAAAACGAAAAAAATATGTCCACACGCTCCTGTGAGCGACAATCAGCGCCCTAAATCTGACGGCCAGTCACAACGAGAGTCAACTAATTGTATTAAAGGGACTTTCTTAAGTCAGTCAGCAGCTGATGTAATGGCTCCCCTCTCTTGGGATTAAGAATTGGATTTTGACCACAGAGCCAGAGCAGGAGCACACAGAACTGCCGGAGGGCTCAGGGGTTCAGTGATCCGGCTGCGGAGCCAGAGGTTGGGAGTTCGATTCCCCCCATTGGGCCTCCCTGACAGGGACTGGACTCCATGATCTACTGGGTCCCTCCCAGCTCTGCAATTCTGAGATGATGATGATGATAAAAGAAGACAGTGTGTCATGTATCTTGGAGGAGTCAGGGAGGATTCGATAAGGGGCCAAGATCAAAAACGGCCACCCTGTATAATTTCACTGTCTAATGTTTACCCCTCTTGTCCTCCATGGAATTCAGGGTGGTATATAGAATTCTTCCCTCCATAGACCATCAGACTACAACTCCCATCGATCCCTTACCCCTTGCTCTGGCAAATAGGGCTGATGAGAGTCGCAGTCCGAGAGCAGGTTGCCTGTTGCCCACCCACTTCCTTTGAGCCCTAAATGGCCCCGTCGGTTAAAACAAGAAAGCACAACAGGCCCCTGACTGAGAGTCACGGCCAAATCAGGATTTGAATCCAGGCCTGCCGCCTGGTCCCACGTCACCCCTTCCTACGGAGGTGGCCTACCTTTTCTTGGTGGGAGTGCCTTCGGCTGACCTTTTCTCGCGGTGAGTGCCTGGAGGAGGAGGAGGCGTGCCTGGTGGATCGGGTTTCTTGGTGCCCATGAGGGGAACCGTCTCCTGGATGTCCTTGATCATCGTCCTGAAAGAGAAAAGATCGCCTCGGTCAGTGGAGGCAGGCGGGGGGGGGGGGGGAGCTGTGTTTGGGGTTTTTTTGAGGGGGATGAGTTCACATTTCCTCGTCCACTTGGAAGGGCCCCCCGAAAGGCCCTCTTGGAACATTTTAGGGGTTCTCAACCTCCCCTCCCCCACAAGTTTAGGACACCTTAAAACTTCTTAATTTAGATTTTACCCCCCTCCCAAACAGGATCTCAGAAGACACCCCAAAGTTAACAAAAACAAGAGGGTTTTGCGGGGCCTTCGAGACGAACACGTTCTGTGTGGCACCCCCGTTTCGTGGACTCCAGTCCGTTTCGTGCCCTGCGTGGGTTCTGAAGAAGTGGCCTGCGCTCCACAAAGGTCATGCAGGATGAAAAACTCGTTAGTCGCTATTCTGATGCCACAAGAGTCTTCCCTGTTTTTGCAAGTCCGGACTAAAACACGGCTATCCTTCTGGAAAAGAAGCTGGTTAAGTCATAGGATAAACCACCGCCCGTTTCTCCTGGTGAACACAACGAGGGGCTTTTGCAAGGCGGAGGGGACTGAAAAGGAACCACATGACAGATTACTTTTCGATGGCTCGGCCCCCGTCCGCCCCACCCGGGCCACGTACCATGGTTCGCGTGGACGGCCACAGAAGCGATAAGACAAACGCCAGCCGCGTCAGGATGAATCAAGGGGCCACGTGGTGTTTGGTGCAGCTTTTAAGCAAAGTTTGGGGGAAATGGCAGGGGGGGAAATGGCAGGGGAGGGATCCCACCCCTTTCCTCCGAAGGAACAAAGCAGGAGGGTGTTTCTTCGCCGGGTCTTGCCCCAACAATTAAGACACGCTCAGCTGATGCAACTGGGGGCATCTTTCCCCCCCCCCCCATCTCTCTCGCCCTTCACACCACAACGCGAGTCCAGCAGATGATGCTGAGCGAGGTTCCCGGCAGGGTTTTGCATAACTTCCCTCCTGGCTTTGGTGGCAGCCGCTGCTGAAATCAGGAGCTGCATCAAGAAGCCGCAGATGTATTTGTGGGAAACCAGAAGGAAACCCCGGTGGCAGCCGGCTGCAGGGGTTCAAGCGCTGGGCTGCGTTTCGGGGCATCCCGGTTCATGCCCGCCCTGAGCCACGAAACTAACGGGATGATCTCTTTCCTCCTTTCTCTCTTGGTCTGCCTGGCCTACTTCACAGGGGTGTCACAAGGCTAAAGATGGGGTGGAGAAGGGCCCCACAATAATCTCCTTTTAAGGAGAAAGGCAGGGTAAAAATATTTTGAATAAATAAGTTAAAAAGTAAGTAAGTAAATGAATAAATCTCATTGGAAAAGGGGCAGAACTAAGAAAGAAACCTTTGCTCCTTCTGTCTGTTTTTATCCTCAAAATCCTCTCGGTTAACCTGCTGGGAAACACAATGCTTTTTATATATTGCACGGTGGAAGGGGAGTGAAATAGGCGAAAGATTTATACGATCTGAAGAGAAACCAGAGTATTGGAAGGGGAGTGATTTTTTAAAAAAAGTAATTGCAGCTGCTTCTCATTCAGTTACAATCACAATGTAAAGTAATGGTATTTGCTTTACTGGGACAAAGGAATGAATGACAGGTTAAAAAAACTGGAATGTGTAACTAGTTACTGGAATGTGTAACTAGTTACCAAGCGGTGCAATTACTTATGAAAGCATGGGAGGGAACAGTTGGAGGGCATCATTTATTTATTTAAATTTTTTTTTAAAAAAAAAATACATTTACCCCGCCTTTCTCCTTAAAAGGACTCACAGAAAATAAAGAAAAACAGCCAGACAGAGAAGGCTGACAGGATGCCTTTCTGTTCCTCTTCCCACCCAACCACTCCGAGCCTTAGAATGAATTAAATCAAGTTCCAGCAGGAAGCAGGTGATATCAAAGGTAAAATTATGCCTACAGCAAAGCAGGAAAAATGGCAAGTTCTACAAATTTGGGGTTTTTGAGATGCACGCCCCACCGGTTGGCCTCTCCAAAAAAAAAGCGGAGACAGCTTTTGGGTGTCCAGCGTAAGGGTGGCTTGTGCAAGGACCCAACCTTTTCTGAGCCCTGTGGGTCACGCCGGTCTGGAGCCCCTTGGGAGGGGGACGTGGTAAAGAGCAGCACGCCGAGACGACCTTCCGTGGGAAAGCAGGCTGTGTCTGCCTCCACCAATGCGGGTGCCGATTAAAATGAGGCCCACCCCTTCTATCTGTTTTAGCGCGCACACACGTACTGGGTTGTCGTGGTGCATGCAATGTGTGTGAACTACGTTGAAACAACACTACGCAGCTTCGACTCGCACACCCTGCATGCCTGGGGAAAAAAAATATTGCGACCCTTCTTGTCTAGGGCTCAGGGGGGAGGCCAACTCCAGCCATCTGTCTGCAGCAGAAGATCCTCAAGGGTAGACTGCTCATGAACACAGAAGCTCCATCTTTACAGCCAACGGCTAGACCTTTGCTCCTCTGAGGCAGCCGGTGTGGTGTCATTGTTAAGAGGCCGGCGTGGGGCTTGGAAGATCTCGGTTCACGTCCCCACAAGGAGCCATGAAAGCTCACTGGCTCTCTCTCTCTCTCTCAACTTGATCTACCTGATAAGGTGGTTGTGATGAGCAAATGAAGAAGAGAAACATCACGCACATTGCCTTGCGCTCACTGGAGGAAAACGGGGCTATAAGGTATTAATTGCATGATATAATTAATAGGAGTAGGAGTGGGCGTTCGTCTAACCCTCTTGCTTCATGTCACTTGCCCAACTTGGGCTCCGTCATCAACACCTCTTGGGACAGTCAACTCCTTAAGCAAGTTACGAATTCCACAAAGAAAACACTTCCTTGGTTATTTGTTTGTTAATCAGTCGGTGAAGTCTACTTCCTGGTCTTTCCACCAGTGAGTTGAAGGTGGCCTACGTGGCGCTCCTCTTAGAACGAGGGGACCTTCTCACCCTTCCGCAACAAGGCCTCCCTCCAGGAGGACCACGCCACAGATCACACACACACGGCACGATCGAACGCGTTGAAACGGCTCGGGAAACGGTGGCTTTCCTGACCTTTTTGGACTCCCTCCTCACCGGCTTGCTTTTTATGATCTAACCCCTGCTTCTGGGGTTAAATCATAAAAGCACCCCCATTGTATCCCACACATGAGGGGCCGGCAGTGGCGGCGATGCAATGATTTCAAAAAGGAGGAGCCAAGCGTGAGCACCCCACCTGCCCAGACACGCCTTCGCATGCAGTTCGCCCCATAAAACAAATCACTAGCCAGCAGGATCCCAAATCCAAATCAACGTCCTGTAATCCATGAAAGAGTGCAGCAGGCCAGCGGGCCCTGGCCAGGATTTCCTGAAAGGATGCCCCTTCCCGCCCTGGGTGCCTCCCTCTTCCTCTTCTCCGTCCATCTCTCCTCTCAAAACACACCTCGCTGTCGTCCCCTCTGCGTTAAAGCGCAGGGATAGGGTTAAGCTCCCTCCCATCGCACGGGCTTCGGTCTTGGGTCCTTCAGAATCGCAAAGCAGCCAGCGCCTCGGCTCGCTATCCAAAGCACCGCCGGATTACTCGCCATAAAACGACGAGCTGCCATGTGAAAGCCCGCAACTTTCCAACACAAAACCAAAACCATTCAAAGTCTAAAGGCGTTAAGATCGGAGAGGGGATGGTGTTCCCGTGTGCGGGCCAGAGAGAGGGAAGGAAGAGAAAATGAAGAGGAAGGTGAGTGAAAAGAAGAGACATGAAAGAAAAGATAAGGAATTAGAAGATAAGAAAGAAGAAAGAAAACAACATCTCCTACAAAGCAGTCGAGTCGGGGACATTAAAATAAACGCATGTGTAACAATGGAAATGCTTACCTCGGCTAGAGCATCTCCATCTGCCGATAGACAGAAGTCCCAACCCAGCTGGCTGCTACCGATTTTGCCAGAGCACCCCTAAAGGTGCGAAGCCTCCGGATAAATAGACCGCCTCTCGTGGCCCAGGTACACGACCAGGTGCCGTGTGTCCCTCAGCCGGCTTGGGCGCAGTTTCCCCGGCTAAGTATAGCTTGCATGAGGCTTCCCAGGGCGAGACCCGATCCACGGGGTTGGCTAGGGAAAGAGACAAACTCGCTCAACCACAAATTTCTTGGCTAGTCAGGACCAGAGAAGACGCTTCCACCGACAATTATATATGTAAACGAGACTGACTCATCAAAACGACACCTCAACCGTCGTCTCAGAGCCAGCGAAGTCTCTCGTCACGTTCTGGGCCTTCTCTTTTTCGTGGACTACCATGAAACAACGCTTCTCATGAGTTTATTTCTCAGGAGCGGTGATCCTGGATGTGTGAAAATGGACTCTGTTCTCTTTTTTTTTGCTGCAAGCTGGTTTAGGCAGCTTGTCTGAGCTGGGAAAGTGAGGTAAACAAAATGTTTTCGGACCAACTGATTCACATAAACATGGAGGCTTTGCACCCCTTCTTCCAAGGAGCTCAAGGCTGCAGGCACTGGTCTCCTCTCCCTTCCCATTTTATCCTCACAACAAGGACCCTACGAGGTAGGTCAAGACTAAAGGGAATAACTGGCCCCAAGTCACAGAGCGGGGACTAGAATAAACCTGGACCTTAACAAAATCCACTCTCATGTTGTGACTGTTAAACTACCCTGGCCTTTTTTCCATAAAATCTGTCATGGAAAAGAAATGCCGGGGTTCTCTGGTGAGGTTTGAAGAGAGGGTGGGGGAAACTTCAGATACAAACTGTGAAATAAGGACGCCCGGAGAACCATCGCCCAAACGACATCCAGCCTGCAACACAGGGCATAAAAGATAAGTTAATGGGACTGCTTCCTCCCTGTAAATATTTTCTTTATGGCCTGCAGAGTTCAGTGGGAGCTTTCAGGGCCCCTAATTTCACCAGCATCCTCTGTCGGCCCACAAGCACCTCTTGCAGGGGACCTGAAAGCTAGCTGCCCCCTACAAACCAGAGCAATCCATGCTGCAACCTTTGGTTGCAGATTTAATTGGCAGAATACAAGAGCTCGGCTCCTGAACCCGCTCCAAGGCCAAATAGGAAAGATTAATCTCTGCTCACTCCCTGCCCTGCCCCCAAAGTGGGTGTCTCATGTTTTTTTTTTTTTTCCACAGGTCCCCGCCACGTCTTCCACCCCAGACAAACGCACAACACACCTTGTCGATCCCGTGCCAGGGATTTATGTCCCGTCTGCGGCGGTGAGCGGCCCATTAATCAGAGGTGAAAAGCAGGTTGGTGCGAGAACTGCTGCTGGCGGCAATGTGCAAGGCGGGGGGCCCAGACATCCGGTGAGACTTCCACAAAGCAGAGGAGGCTGTGAAATCTCATCCTGCGGGTCTAGTCGGGTGGAGAAATGTGACCTTCATGCCTTCCATGGCCGTCGAGTCGTCACCGAGAATCCCGCGAGGGTCAGTCCTCGAGGGACTCGGACCAGAGGCTGGAAAAGTTCATTTCTTTTGGACTGCAATTCCAGCAATCCACCTCGGGGGATTTGGGGCGTCGCAGGGCACAAAAAAGGTTCTCCTCCAGGCTCTGCCTCTCGGACCTCAAGATTACAGGGGGAAAAAGATCAGGGAAGGGTCAAGACAGGCACCACACATCCCTCCCATGAATGCTTTCCATGGGAGAATGTAAAATTTTAAAACGCCATGACTTTAGGGTAGAGTTAGAAGCAAAACAGCCCTCCGCCGGTGGCTTGCACGGATGCTGAGGGTGCTTTGGCCCAGGAAAAATGGCCTTCTACTAATGTTGCTGCTCGTCTGAAGAGGGTGTTCTTCCGGAGGGAGATGTTTTCATGGCTTGTGGGGGGAAAGGGGCACCTTGGAGATGGCAGGAGGCTCAGCTCTGCCCTTCTCAAAGGGGAAAAGCGAGAAGCCGAGGGACCTAGCGCTTCACTCCTATCAATGGCCGCTGCAGGGTGAAGCTACACCCCGTAACGAGAAACGGAGCAAAAATGTTACAGTGACACCCCAAGAAATGTGATGTCGTTCCTTTACCAACAGTAAGGGGGTGTCCTTATGCCTTCATTATTGGAAAAAGAATGGACTATAACTCGCTCCTTTCAAGCTGGGTTATTTCAAAAAAGGACCAGCTAATGTTTCACGGATTTTTGCTTTAAAAAAGAAAAGAAATCTTCCCATTTTCTGCTCAGGTTGTGGTTAAACACGGGACAGAAAGAGGTAGAAGGCCAAGGGGACGTCCAAGCTTACCTTCTCTGGGCTCATCCGTTTAGAATGCCGAGACCGGTGAGCCAAAGAAGCCGCATTTTCTCCTGTTGCTGCTGTTTCAGTTTTCAGGACTCGGGAATTCCAGACCTTGTCCTGGGATGCCTCCCTCCATAGAAGTCAACAAGCCATTCCGGCCAGCAGCCGATCTGCCTTCGAAGCCCACAAGGACGGAAGCAGGGGTTGATTTCCGCATGGGGGGAAAAACAACAACAACCCACCGTTTGCAGATTAAGCCAAGAGGAGAACATGCAGGACTCTTGCTGGGGGGTGGGAAGGCATCACTGAACCAAGGTCCGTCTGTTGTTTGTTTTCTAAGGAGGAGGAAAAAGAGAGGGTGGACCCGTGCGGTGCGGGCTGGAGAATCGGGAGGGGGCAAGCGGGGTGGGGAACCCTTCCAAAAAACGGGTCAACAAAAGTCCGGATGTTCTCCTCTGGAATGGGCAGGCGTGGGGCACGCAAAGCGAACGTTCTCCTGTGAGGCCTCTGATCTCGGTGTAAATGTGGGTGCTGCAGAAGTTAGCACCCCACAAAGAGTCGACCTTTGCCGAGGTTCGGGAGTTGACTCAGCACTTAAGCTCACCTGGAAAGGACAAATGTGGAAGCTCCCGGTCACCCCCCCCCCCAATTCCTGACCTTTCTGCTCTCTGTACCTGCTCAGAGGCAGTTCTTTTTATCCCTCACAGCTATTCCCCTGGAGAGACGTGGGCCCACATTTCCCTCAACAGCCAGGCTGGCTGACAGTGGGATCGTTTGGGGCTGGCTGGTACATGCCAAGGGCCCCGTGGCCGGGGGAGAACCACCATGACTCTCAGGTATAAGGAGACCCCAGATCTGTTGCCTTTATATTTGGTCGCCTGCTTGCTTTTCATTTCAGGAGAATGGGTTCTCTGTGGTTCAAAGGAAGCTCACACCTGAAGTGCACGTGAGGAGGAAGTGAAACAGGCAAACAAAAAAGGTGAGTGAGTGTTACGGACCTATTTTCAAAAAGCAGGTTGAAGGGGCTCTCCAAAATCCCGCCCTCCTATGCCAAGATGACTGGAAAAGACAATCATGCTGGCAAAAGCTGAAGGCAGCAGGAGAAAAGGAAGATGGAAAATGGAAAGGCCTGACTCCCTGAAGGCAGCCATGGCCTTGAGCCGGCGCGACCCGAAGCGGGCTGTGAAGGACAGCACCTTCCGGAGGGGGCTCGTTCATAGAACCGCCGTAAATCGGACGACACAGACTGGAGATCATCCTGCGTAACAAAGCATAAAAATATAAGGCCCCCAATGAAAGCCTCCGGAAAGCTTCAGATGCATTAATTGAATTAAACACTTGGTGGCGTGTTTTCCAAAGCCTATGTTTGAAGATAAGTACGTAGTGAGAAAAAGACGAGCTTTTTAAAAAGACACGAGCGAAGCTGATCCTTTTAGGTATGGGACGACAGGCCGTGTGAAACCAGCTTCAACCAGCTCAAAAGAACCCACCACAGAAACCTCCTGTGCTTTCTCTCCCCCCCCCGCCGCCCCCCCTGTGTGTACACATATACACATGCACCAGACCTGAAGGCTGATTAATGCTCAGATTAAGCTCCTTTTGAGAGTCACGGTGGTCACGCTGGGGAGCTCTAACAGTCCACTTTGAAGTCACATTGCAGAAATTTCTTGGTTTGGAAATTAACTTCATTTTTAACACAAAACTCCCATGGCTGAAGAAGAAAGCCTTTGCGGTTTTTGACCAGTTCTTATCCAAAAGGAACCAAATCAAAACTCTCACCCGTCCTTAAGTCTGTTTTCTTCCTGCCACCGTCCTTCGGATTCAAATGGCTGTTTATCTTACCTAGCAAGCCTTCCGAGGGAATCCGGGCTTCGCTATGAGAAGTTTCCACTTAAGGGCACTTAACACGCACAGAGAGAAAAGTTAGCCACAAGCACCTGAGGTTCCATGTTTCCTTCATTTTATTTTGTAATATATTCTTATACTCTGCAACATTAGGAAAAAAACACTTTTCCAAAGCGAGTTACAGGGGGGAATAAAATCACTAAACACACAGTGAGGCAGTCACAGTAACACATAATAGCAGCCAATAGCAGTTTTTAAATATTTTTTTGCTTGTTTTAAAGTTTCCCCCAGTTTGCCAACAAAACGCAGCGGCCTGTTTTGACAGGGGTGAAGGCACAAAAGCTGCTTTGGGGAACCTCTGTGGCCATTGGCCATTTTTTTGCCCATGCCTGCCCGAGGGTTCAACTGGACCCGCTCCTCCCCACCACCGAGGACCCCAGCATCATCCATTCCCAGCGATTTCTAAGCCCAGCGTGGTCCGCAGTGGGTGAAAATCGGGTCCTGAGCACACCGGGAGTTCCCTATTCCCATTCTCTACCTTTCTCAAAGGCCCACGCAGCCCACCTCACCCATCCTTCAGAGGGACTAGAAGAGGGGATATAGCAAAAGTTCAATAAACACAGTGCAACTAAGAGTTAAGGGCTAAGAGGGCCCGAGGGCTTTCGGGCATCTCCGAGGCAGATACAACAATACGGGCTGAAACACTTATACAATAGCCCGCCCGCTTAACATTCGATGCACTTTTTACCAAGATAATACAGAAGCATCTGGAATTATCTGCTCATCGCCTTCTGTCCACTCCGCAAACCCAAAGATCATAAGACGGGGCTGTAAATGGAAGACAAAATAAAAACACACACACAAAAACACACACCTAGAATTAGATCCACACACTTCTCTTTTTCTCCAGCCGATATTCAAAGTGGTTAGAAGCTCACATGGCCTAAAGCTGTTCTTGAATGCAGGGAATCGCTTAAGAGGCCCTTCCCTCACCCGGGGTCCTTCCGAAGCCCTGGACTATCACTGGGGATGATAGGTACTGTAGTCCTACTCATCTGGAGGACACGATGTCGAGGGAAGCATCTGGCTCTGCTTGGCAAGAGTTTCCCAGATCTTTCTGGCAGTGCCCCCCGCCCTTCAAACAACAAAACATGCACAGGGTGGGGTGGGGGGAATGGAAAAGATGTAAAAGCAGACCAACTTGGGGAGGGATTTCTTCCGGATTTCTTGCTGATCTGAATCCGTGTAGTCTTCCGAAATGGGCTTGAGCGAACCCTCTCGTTTCCCGTCTCGCAGGATCGGCACAAGAGTTCTCCAGTTTTTCCCTGAAACTGACACAGAAACTGACTTTTTAATGCGAGGTCTCTTCCTGGACTCCGTCCCTCAAACCCTTCCTCCCTCCCCTCATCCTGCCTTCCATTTTACAAACTTTTTTTTAGTGGTATAACATAAATCTTCTCAAGAGAATATGAAACAGTAATAAAGGGTAATGGCATGGACACTGTCCAGTAGGAGCTGCTCAACTCTACAGCTCACAGAAGACGCCGGAGCACCACAGGTGGAAGCACCACAGTAGCCGGAGGGTGAGGACGGGGGGGGGGGGGGGCAGGAAAAATTTCTTAAACCCAACACGTCATGATTTGAATATTGGGAAAATGTCATCCACTTGCAAACTAGAAGCACTGGGCGGGAACAGATAAGACAGCAGAAATTCACAATTGGAAAGGGATAAAACATTAGCATTCCTTCAACGTTTCTGAACCGGCACAATCAACAGGCAAATGAATCCTGTGTTTATATTCTGATAACCAATCATCAAACATAAGCAGGCGAATTTTCAACTTGCAAGGCTGTGAAATTTCATAGCAGGAAAAACAAAAATCCATTGATTCTTCAGATAGCTCTGCTGCCAACTGCAAAGCTGGCATATATATATTTTTTAGTTTGTGCCCCTGGTGTTGAGAGATGAACTTTTGATGCCCTACAATAAATCAGAAATCACTGCATGCTGTCCGCCCTGAAAATAATTACCGGCAAAATCAGGCAGGATCTGACTGTCCCAAAGGAGCTCCTGGCGAGCCCTCTAAGGCACCCAAGTTTCCTCACCTCTCCCGGGCTTGAGAGAAAAGCTCAGGTTTCGTTTCAAATCTTCGTTGCAGCCGCCAGGGTCTTCGTTGATGATGCCCAGGTTGGTGTTCCACGTGGACCAGTTCACCTCGTCAACCCTGTTCAGAGAAAGCCAAGAAGGATCAAGGCTTATTGGAACCAGAAAGGCTGCTCGTACAGCTCAGCGGAGGGACACGGGTCAGTTCTCAGACACATCTCATGACCATCCATGTATCACGTGCTTCAGAACTGCAGTGACGATCCACAGCAACACACTACACTTCGCCGTTTTCGTCTTCAACAGGAGCACGTGTTTTGTAAGGCTAATGAGCCTTAATTGCTCACTCGAGGCTAAGTCGTGCAAAATATAGTTTGCTCAACAGGGACGGCTCGTGGAAATCTCTTTCGGCTAGGAAAAGCCCATCTCTAAGCCACTGCTTCCTGCTAAACTCAAGAGAGAACCAGGAAGCCCCAAAGGGATGGCAGAGGGTATAATGACCCTCAACTATCGAAAAGTCCTGGTGTTTTGAGCCCAAGAGCCCTGGGTTCAATACATCACTGCAGCTTAGGAGTCTGAAACATGTCGCTCCAAAGTGGACATTCTGGGAAAAACCAGACTCCTGAAGCTGCGATTTTTGACAAGTTCCTTCCCCTTCATACACCAAACTCTGCCTCCTGCCCAAGACCCCGAAAATCATCAAAATATCCCCTCCTTGTTTTATGCTCTGTGAGCCGAGCTGCGAAATAGCTGGGGAAGTGGAGCCACATTTTGGAATGACCATGTTGTCATCGCTCAAGAGTCAAACACATACTTTGCGTGGACAAAGGGCTCTGAACCCCAAGATGAACTAAAAATCATTATCACCACTATTACCTGAAGCACCAACGGTAATCATCTTTGCCATCAGGGGTTGTCCCCACCAAAACCTCCCTCCCAGACCGGAATGGGTTGACGATACAATTCCAGTAGCTGTTCTCGATGTTCAAAATGGTGATGGCTCGCTGTGTGTTAAAAGGAAAAGGGGAGGGATTATTTAAAAATTCTATGAATTGCACGTGTAAGTTTTGACAGCGGTGGGATGCCTGTGGCACCTCTACATGTACTTGGCCGAGAAACCCCAGTCAGCCAAATCAACAGCAAAGAACCGTGTGGATTTTAAACCGAAGTCTCTGGTGGCCCCAAGATTTCCCTCTGTCTCCAAGTAAACAGATGATAAATTTCCATCCGTCCTGGTAGCCAGCACAGTCGAAGGTGAAGGATGACAGGGACTGAGGTCTAATGCCACTGGGGATGGGGGATATGTTTCCCTGCTCCTGGATTACACAGAATGGCCACCCACTTGCCAGCATTTTGAGACAGAAACGGTGTCCTTCCCACCCAGCTGCTCACTGAAGCTTTTGGCAGACAAAAGCCTGCTCTCCAATCCTCCGGTTTGCTCTATCCCGTCTTCAACATTTTAAGTGGTTTCAAAATTATTTTGCATTATTCAGATTCAATTAGCTTCTTTCAACGTGATGTTACGGACTGTAATCCGTCCCCCAAGGTCTGTTGATACGGAGTGGGTTAGCATGACTGCAAGAAATAAACGCACCAAGTGGCTTCCGATGGGAAGAATGGTGCCTTTCTAAGCCTACCAGGCAAGAGCTGAAATTAAACAGGACGCATTCTGCGTACAGAGCAGGGGTTCTTCCACAAACCTGGGCCTTCCCCTCCTCATCAAGGAGCATGCGGGAGACGTCTGGAATAAAAATCCCAGGCAGAAAAGACACCCACCCGCCCCCGCTCTCAGAGAGAGAGAGAGAGAGAGAGACGGGGGCCGGCTCTACCTGGAGCTTCCAAATGCTTTTGCTCTCCTGGGCGATCTTGTTGACGGTTTCCCCCATCAGGGCAATCAGCATGTTCAGCAGGAGGATGTAGGTGAGGATGACGTAGAGGACCAGGAGGGTGAAGAAGATGGGCTTGAAGCGGTATTGCTCGGTAAACTCCAGGTCACCCATGCCGATGGTGAACTTGAAGAGCTCCAGGCAGGTGGAGTAGAGGTTGTTGTAGGAGGGGCGGCGCTTGAGCTGGCACAGGCAGTTGGTCTGGTTCACAATCTCCCGCTCCTCGTCGTCCTCCTCAATGAGAGTCACCACAGCTACGGGGAGACAGGAGAACGAGAACCGAGAACCACGTGGCACTGGCCGACTCCCAGAATCCCCCTGGCAGTGCAAAAAGAAAGGGGCCACCAAAGATGAGGTCGGTACAGTAGGACCCTCCTATCTGCTGGGGATGGGTTGCAAGCCGCCTCCCCCTGGTGGATACTGAAAACCACAGATAACAGCGAACTATCTCTAGATAGCATGGTACAAGAAAAATAAATCAGAATTTTTTTTCACATGCATTACCAGAACTGCCCACTAGAGGATGCCAGAGACCATCCGGTGTATTTTTTTCCTAACAAGTATTCATAGCATGGCCTCTGTCACCCTCTAGTGGCCGATTCTGGTAATACATGTGAAAATTGTTTTTTACTGGGGTTTTTCCTTTTAATACTTTTAATATTTTCAGACCGTGGATAAGTGAAACCATGTATACTCATCCCCGGTATACAGGGGCCCTACTGTATTCAGCATCCATCTCTGCCCCCTCCTGCTGCTCCCCATGAATCCCAGACAGGGAGACAAAACAGAGATTCAAAGTACCTGTGGAAAAGCCCAAATGGAATAATAAGTAAACCACGATGAAGCGACAGAGGTCTCTCAGCATCATCTGCAGGAAGAGAGGAAGAGCAAGAGGAGAGCAGTGATCATAACCCAAGGGCAACTACAACACATCGTCCATAACAGGGATCTAATTCCCGTTTCTGCAAACAGCTTCTCCTCACCCCATTAAGAGCAGAAAGGAGACTTCGGGACGCTCCGAAAGAGAACCGTTTGGGGAGGTCCCCTGAAGCAAAACGGCATACATAACGCTTTGCTGCAATTCACGGTCGATACTCTGTCGCACGGGTTTGTTTTAAAAATCAGAAGCACTGGAGGGGTGCTTGCCTTTTTTAAAAACTATCCTCCCATCTTTCTATACTTCCAGTGTCTCTAAGCTTTGCTTCTCCACGGGACAGGCTGCTCTAAACTGACAAGGACGGCAGATTTACTGGATTTCATTTACATCCTGAATCCGCAGGGAGGATGGCTTAGGCTGAGAATTTAGCTGCAGGAGGTTGACTGATAAAAAAATCCCCCCCCCTACCCCTGTGCTTCACATTCAGGATAAAAAGTATTTGAGATTTTGGGAGGGGATAAAATTGAACATGGAGAAAATCTGGACAAATTTCCCGTCCTTCCTTTAAAACCATCCCTCCTTCGACCTGGACGGACCTTCTCCAGCATGACGGAGTAGATGCCCATCTGCTGGAAGCCACGGGTGTAATAGAGCAGGTTGGTCCACCCCAGCGCCAGCGAAAAGACCATCAAGACCACGTAGAGTTCTTGTCTGCTAAAGTAGAGCACAAAGGCGCCCAGGAGTAAGAGCGAGTGGATGAAGCTGGAACAGAGGAGAGAGAGAGAGAGAGGAAGGGAGCGGGATAAGCCCACCAAAACGGCTTGAAGGTCAAGAACGGCACAGCCGGTGCCAGGCGTCAGACCCCAAAAGGCAGGACAAAAACTGGGGGAATCCAAAGGGCCCAAAAAGGAGATTCTGGCTAGCCAGCAGGAGAACGTTGCACAGGGAAGGAGGAGTCTGATAATGGAATGGACGGCCTTGGAAAAAGCTAAGTCCTCCTTTGCTGGAGCTTTTCAACGGAGGCTGAATCAATGGGATCCTGAACACTGGCTTGTTTTAAGCAGAGTGGACGTAGGGGATATACTTACAAAAGGAGTTCACTGTAGCTATCTGTGAAGATGGCTTTCAAAGACGGGCGCCTCTGCTTGAAGTATTTGATCTGCAAACGCCAAAGAAGAACGGAAAGAGAGAAGTGGGTTTTCTACCCCGGAGGGCTGAACAAAGTTTCCCAGTGGGAAGAACAGAGAGAGAGAGAGAGAGAGGTACGCAGAAAGGAAAAGGATGGGGGTCAGAAAGACAGAAAAAGATAAGAAAGGGTGAGGTACGAGAGATAGAAAGGAGGGTCCCATCCACTCTGGGGAAGACAGAAAGAGAGAGAGCAGGAATGAGTAGAATGAAAGAGGGTAGAAAAAGAGAGAGAGAGAGAGAGAAAGGAAGGGTGGGCAGAAAGAGGGAGAGAAAATGTGGGGCCCTCTTCTCTCTGGTCTCACCCACTCTGGGTTTCAGCTCCGTCCACGGCATGCGCTTGGTCTGTTCAAAGATTGCCTCCACGGGAACGTGGCCCCTGATGGGGGGAAAGGGCTCCAGGCGGCGGCGGCTGCTTTCCCCACCCGCCCACCGCAGGAGGAAAAAGATAAATGGAAGTGGCCACCCCCAGAGCGAGGCCTGGGCGCATCCCAGCTCCTGATTCAGTGGCGCTGCTTGCAGACAGACCTGGACAGGATCAAGGCTGAGCTCAAGGAAGAAAAACAGAATTTCAGAACTCTCTTTTCACTCTCAAACAGACCTTCCCACCCGAGGCTTACCCCTCTGAAAAAGAAATAGACGCCTCCCAGGACGCTCAAGATCTCCCCGGTGACTCGGAAATACTCGCCGGTCGTGTGATGGAACGCAAACGGAGGCTGTGGACAACGAAACGCACAGGTGAGAGAGACCCTCCCCTCCTTCAACCCGGTGAAGAGTCTTGTACCGTCCGGGGACAACCACCAGCCCCTCGCCTCGAGGAACCGACGCAGATATTTCACCCACCCACCCCAAAGGGAGAGGGCTCTTCACGAATAAACCCAGAGGGTCTTACGGCAGGAATCGCCGTTCATTCAATGGCGAGTCCTTTATGGAGCCAACAACACCGCTTTCAAACATGAGGTACAGTTACTTGTGGGTCCAAGGGGGAACCAAGAGGTTTGGGGGTCCCAGGTTCTAATCCCACTGATTCATGAGAATCTCCAGCCTAGCCTACCTCGCAGGCTTGTTGTAAGGGATAAAATGAGGAGGAGCAGGAGGAAGAGACTCAAGTCTCCTGAAGGAAAGCGGCATAAAAAGGGGAATTTTAAAATCCAGTGTCAAATGAGGGATCCAAATGGAGACTCATTAGTTGGTTGTAGAAGGGGTAGCCGTGTTAGTCCGACCAAAGAATTATTGGTGAAAACAAACTTTTAAAAAAGTTTTAAAACGGCAAAAACGTGGTGGCATCTTAAAGACTAACTTTTATAAATTTTTATACGAAAAAGGACAGACACACACACACAAAAAGACAGAAAAGCTCACATTAAAAAATATACAGAAGTTAGTCTTTAAGGTGCCACCACATTTTTGCTTTTTAAAAACTTTTTAAAAACTTTGTTTTCACCAATAATGCTCGTTCATTAGCGGCAACTAGCAGCGGCAAGCTACCCCTTCCATACGCGTTAACCACGCCACAAGAGTGGAAGAGAGAGAGAGAGAGGAAGGGGAGAGCAGCTTTTCACTCCTGGAAGGGAAGGCACCCCCACCCCCAAAGAGGAGGGACCGAACTACCGTTCCATGTTTCTTGGTGGGTCTGTAGTAGGCGGCAACAGTGAGGATGAGGACGTGGGCGGCGTAAACGAAGAAGTTGAAGTAGAAAAGGTGTTTGGCAAAGCGGTCCCACTTGTCCTGCAGGAGCTGGTTGAGAGGCTCCACCAGAAGCATTTCGTGACGGTTCTGGAAGGGAAAGGAGGAAGACTAGACCCCGTGCGGAGAAAGCGGTCCAAAAAAACGGGGCTTTTCCCCTCCCCTCTCGTAAGACAGCAGGACCCCCCCCCCCCCTTATCTGCAGGATCAGTGTCTGTCCACGGTCTGAAAATATTAAAAGAAAAATCCTAGAAATGTATATTTCTGAAGATGAAGCTACCAGAACTGGCCACGAGAGGGAGCCAGAGACCATGCTATGCATAGCATTCACTATTATCCGCGTTTTTCAGCATCCGCGGGAAAGCTTGGAACCGATCCCCCGCAGATACGGGGGTCGTGCTGTGCCGAAATTGTAGTGAAATGGATGGGAAGGAGATTTAGGAAAAGACAAGATTCTGGATATCAGCCTTCAAAGGAATCTAGTGCTTAAGTCCTAATAAAGCCAAATCACAAACCAAAGTAAATTAATTTGCAGTTGGCAGGATTTGGGGGGGGAACCTCTGCTATGATACTCCCTCGTGCACACAAACCCAGAGCAGGAGCCCTTACGGGTCTACTTCCCACGAGACGGGCTACCGATAATGCTTGTTTCGCCCTTCAGTTACAAGCTTGAGCCAAGCCTTTGATGTGAAACTCAGCAACAGCGGCCGGGGGGGGGGGGGGCGGGGAAGGCAGCGCAGCCACCCACCGGTGTCTCACTGCTGTAAGCGATTATCTCCAGGACTGAGTTTTTCTCACAGGTGTCGATGCTGGAGAGATCGTACAGGGAGGAATGGACCGGCCCGTAAGCCCATTCGGTGAACTTCCGGGACAGATGGCGGCATTCCGGCATCTTCATCTCCCGTCGGAGGATATAGGCGAAGACCTAACACCAAAAGAAGCAGAAACCGGATGGCAGCGTTTGTGGGGTAATAAGAATCCAGAGGGGTTGAAGGCATGGGCAGACAGGAACTCCCAAGTATTAAGAACCGAGAGACCTTTTCCCAGTGAGTTAATTACAGGCGCAACATTTCAGCACACTTGGGAGCATGGCCTGCGTCACAATGACGCCCTAACACCATCTCTAGAAATACCCTCGAGAAGGCTACCCGACCTGTCCCAAGACTGAGAGGGCTCAGGGTGGTTTAAATCAGCGGTTCCCAACCTGGGGTCCCCAGAGGTTCTTGGGCTCCAACTCCTAGAAATCCTGGCCAGCACAGGGAGTGGGGAAGGCCTCTGGGAGCGGGGAGTCCGAGAACTCCAGGGGACCCCAAGGTTGGGAACTCCTGGTGCAAACTTGACGGAAGAGAGTCTCCAGGGTTCTAGAGCTAGATGGATATAAACGATCCGACTCTGTACCAATGCAGACGGTCCCTGCGTCTCCACCTTGAAAAACCACCGTCCCCAAACCGTCTGCGCCATCCAAGGGCTCCGGTGAGTCTCAAGCACCTGCCAAGAGAACCAGCTCCTTAGTCAGTCCTTTTACAACGATGCAGGGTTTCGGATGCCCTGTTTCTGGCCAGCCTCAGTCGAGGGCGAGTCATACCGTACACTATCTCCCAGCACGAGGCAGGGCAGGATGATGACCGCACTCCTGATTCAGAGGCGCCACGCCCTCAGATGAGGCGGCCATCCCTTGGGGACCCAGCACGCCTTCCCAGAAAAGACGTGACGCATGGGAACAGGCACCACGGCAGCAGGGATTCCTCCAACTGTTCTGCCATCTTAAGCTTGAACCTTCCTCTCCTCCTCCTCCCCCTCCCCCAAGACTAAGAAGAAAACATGGCATTATATTTAGCTTTTTCTTGAAAGCAGGAGGTAGCTGTGATGGCCACAGACATAAAAGGCAGCTTGAGTTTCCAAGAGGGATCGTTTGGATTCTCGAAACGGAGTAACAAAGTTTAGTCTTCTTGGTTCTTTCTCTTTTTTCCAGAATGCCTAGCCGGGGGTGGGTGGGTGGGGGACGTCATTCATTTGGAGTGAAACAACTTCTATGAGGAAAGATTAAAAGAACGGGGCATGTTTAGCCTTGAGAGAAGAAGACCGAGGGGAGATCGGAGAGCACTTTTCAAAGGCTTGATAGGTAGTCCTACAGAGGTGGGGCAGGATCTGCCCTCAACTCTCCCAGAGTCCAGGACATGTCAGAATGGGTTCAAGCGACAGGAAGTCAGATTTCTGTTGAGTATCAGGAAAAACTTCCTAACTGTTGGAGCAGTACGACAACGGAACCCATGACCTCAGGAGGTGGTGAGCCCTTCGAGGCTGGAGGCCTTCAAGAGAAAACGGGACCGCCCTCTGTCCAATCTGCTTGGATGTGGATTCCTGCTCTGAGCAGGGGGGGTTGGACTCGAGGGCCTGAGAGGCCCCCTTCCCACTCCATGATTCCATGATGATTCTACGCTACGTAACAGAAAGCCTGCAAACAAGGCACTTTTTGTAGGAAATAGGAGACTTCTCGTTTCTGTCACCAGCTCCTCTGATCAAGGCATTCGTGCTAGGAAAGACTGAGAACTGCCAGCACAAGAGAGACAAGGAGCGCCTGGAAGGGGTTCTCGTGAAGAGCTGTCCCGGTCTTTTCCAGGGTGGCTCACCGTTCCTCATTTTCTCGCTCATTTCCTGAGGCAGGGCTGAGGTTCCCCAAGCCTTCACTGACGTTGACGCCGATCCCAAGGCCGACCCCGCCCCACCCACCCACCTGTAACTTCCCAGTCTTGGCTGCCAGGGTCAGCGGGGAAAGCCCTCGGCGGTTGGCGATGTCCTCCAGCTTGAGCGTGGGGCTGACCCGGGCTCCCAGGATGAGGATTTCGTTGTAGATGTTGGTGACGAACTTGGTGTTGTCCTCCGTGTCGTCGGCGATCTCCACCAGGGCGTGGAGGACGGTGTTGCCCATGGAATCCTGAGCCGCGAGGTCGGCCGGGTGGTAGGGGTTCTCCAGGAGGTACTTCGTGATGTTCAGCTGGTTGGTACAGGCGGCCAGAGAGAGCGGGAGCTCACCTGAGGGCACAAGTCAGCCACCCGTGAGGCCACCGACACAGTCCGTGTTACGTCAGCAGGAGGTAAGACGATAGACAAACACACACACACACACACCCCTCAGGTAGACCACAAGGCCAAAGAGGTGCCTCAACCCAGATCCCCACCGAGGAAGCCCAAGCAGGACACGTGTCTGTGGGCGGCTCTTTCCTCGCCCCTCCTTTCTCACAGACAAATCATGATATAGTAAGCAACAGGGACTTTATTATTATTATTATTATTATTATTATTAATCAAAAACACCAGGGCACAGTCAATCCAAATTATAAAAACATTGACTGGTGTTACATAACAGATACACGTTTTAACCAAAAAACTACGTATCTGTTAAATATCGATGCAGTATATATGCTGTTCCTAATACTGCCATTTTTTGTAGCTCTGATATGTAATTTCCAAAATCTGCAACCGCTTATAGCACTGTGTGAAATGTCTTGATATTGTTCCCAAAGCCCCAATGACGATAGGGACCACTGAGGTGGTTACTATTATTATTGTTATTATTATTATTATTATTATTATTACTGAGCCAGAAGTTTTTTAAAAAAGAAAAAGACCGGTGACCGGCTGGGCATGGAGAAGCCTACCGAAATAAAATCCAGGCCTCCCTTTGATCTTCTGGAAGAACTCCCCGTGGGCTTTCGCGTGGACGTTCGCTCCGTTCTTGACCAGGAGTTCCACCAGGTAGTAGTTCCGTCTCTCGATGGCGATGTGGAGCGCCGTCTGACCTGCGAAGGGGTCAGGGTGGTCAGAAGCCGAGGAAGGAAGAGGGCTGGCAGCAGAACTCAGCGTGACCTTGCAGTGGGTTGTCAAAAGGTTTCTGAGCCTTAATCCCTTCACGTCAGTAACAGGATCAGGGCCACCCCCTTCGCGGTTCTTCAAATCCTCCTTGATCGGAAGTCCTTCCGATACAGATCGGTAAATCTCTATCTCAGGGGACACTGGCTGGGTGCAGGGAAGCCTTTCTCCCATCTTGCTCCTGATCCTGCCCCCTAAACCACCAGACGGATCCGAGTTCTGCCCCTTCCTAGGGGCCACCCGGCTCCGGTCCATGCCCCCTCTGGACCACCCTTTTGACAGAGGTTCTGGGTTATTTTATTGGTGAGGGGTGCTCGCTGCAGAGCAATTAATGAATCTCAGAAATAAGTAACAAACACAGACATCCTCCTCCGAGCCGTTCGTCATATGGTGACTAATTCACTACGGGAATTAAATAAATAATAAGGGATGCGATCAAGTCACCCTCCCGTCAACTGATCAGCTACAGCACTCGTTGAGTCATCTAGCCATTATAGCTTACAGGTTTATACTCCACATAGGGCCTCCTGCTGGGATTAACCCTTTGAGCTCGGGAAGGTTAACTTCAAGGATAACGGCTCCCCACTTTCGTCCGCCACTAACATGGTGCTGGCCCAGGGGGAGAGGGAGTTTCGTTCTCCCTAAAGTAATTCTTCCGTTCTCCGGTCAGGCAACAACGCCTACCCACCAATGCCTCCCTTACCCTTATAATAGCCGTCGGTGTATTCAGCGTTCACAAACTCCTTCAGATTCTCTGTCTTCTCGGCAATCTCCAGCAAAAGAGGGATGGTGTCGTTCCAGCCGTTATGAAGGTTCAGCATGGCTTTCAGCAGGCAAGTTTTCCCGGTATCTGGTTCTGGAAACAAGCATTGCTTATTGGGGTGACAGGGAGGGAAGGCAGAGCTTAGAAGAACCAGCTGCAAAGAACTGGTTATTTAAAACTCTTTCCTTTTTCCCTTGTTCTGTCTGTGGCAACCAAAACAACATAGACTCCTGAGCCGCCTGGAAAACTAACAAGTTTTCTCTTGCACAGACTTCAGCCCACATCTGGAAAAAAATCAGCCGCCTCCCCGAATGCCATCCTGGTCCTCAAATCCTCAGGAGGAACAGAGGCAGGGGTCCTTCCCACTTTTACCTTTGAATTCCTCATCCGTCAGGGTCTTCAGCGTCTCCAGGAGATACACCAGAAGGTCATCCAAGTCGCTGGGATCGCCCTTGGCCACTGCATCAAACAGCCTCCTCCGGTCGTAAATCTTAAACGCCTTCTCGGCCCGTACCCCGATGGAAGCCGTGGACAGGAGCCTAGAGCAGAGAAAGGAGATCCCCTGGCTTACGAGGATCTGAAGATCAAAGGTCTCTGTGAAGGTCAAAGGTTTCTGTGCTTCCCGTTTGAGACGGTCACCCCCCTTCTCAGATTTCAAACAAGGCGGCACAAAAGCTGATTAATCAATATCCTCTGGTCTCTTTTCAGATCGTATAAACCTTTGATCTTAATTCATTGCCCCACTCAGAACCCTAACACAATAATCGAGGTTCTGGGACCCTCAACAGCTCTTGTCAATGGAGTTCATGGAAAGGGAGGATGGGGGCCACCATCCAGAAAATGCACTTTACAAAAGCCATTTGCTATCCTCTCTTTTGGACTGCAGCATGGGGTGCCACAACAGTCTTTAGTTCCCAGCAAGTGGAGATTCACTGAAACCATGGGGATTTACTTAAGTGTTGCCTCAACACCTGGCATACGATTCCTCTGGCTGTATTTAGGACTGCATTCCAAAACCTTGATGTAGTTTATCATTACAGTTAAACCATTAAAAAAAAAAAAACACTGTAGAATTTTAAATTGTTTCAAAGCATCAGAACTATTTCTAGAGTCTTATAATCATCATCATCATCTTAGAACTGCAGAGCTGGATCATTAAGCCCAGCCCTTGTCAAGGAGTCCCAGTGGGGAATCGAACTCCCAACCCTCTGGCTCCATAGCTCCAGGTTCTTACACCACTGAGCTCTCCAGCTCAAGGTAGATTTTTCCCCCAGCATCTGCTGATACAAGGTGGGCTTGAAATACACTAATTAAGGAAAGAACTAAGTATATTAATTAATTCTTACTGTTTTTGATAAGTAGCCTCTTACATTCTCATGTCTCCAAAGGAACTAAAATAGTTCCTTATAGTTACTTTTAAAAATCTGAATGCTACAAGCTGCTGGCATATGGGGATGAAACACACTCTGTTCTCCTGGCTTCTTCCTTCTTGCTGAACCAGCACTTCACCCTTGCAAAAGTACGAATTTGGGGTAATTTTTCAAAAAGCAGCTCTTCCCTTCCGCTTCTCAAAAGCAGGTAACCCCGTTTCCCCCCATTAATTCTTAAAATTAATTTGTCTCCACCAGCATGCACCACAGTCCGGGACAGCGCCCACAACACGGGACATCCCCTCTCCCTCATTCGGTCAGGCCACACCGATGTCACTACCAAAGGAACCGAAAAAGTTACAGTTACACCGCAAACATATCTCCGTTAGGCCTGAGCTGCTGCAAGAAGGAATGGGATGTAAAGAATGGTTTTTTCAGGGAGTTCTTCTTGAGCCCGGCTCCCGCCCGACCCCGAGCCACACTCACTTGGTGCAGTGGTTGCCACACCGTCCTCTTTCCAGGCTGAGGCTGAACTTAATGATGGGGCTGGAGACCAGGTGGTCCATTTGGTAGAAGGAGTCCATGGGGGCCATGTCCTTGTCGCCGTCGCCGATCCCGAACCGCGCCCGCCTTGCGAAGAGGCCGTGCTTCGCCGCCGCCCTCGTGCTGTTGCTGGGGGTGCTGGAGGCCGAATCCTCGCCCTCCGTGTGGTCGTCAGTCCCTTCGGAGTCGTCTAGATCGGAGCTCCCGAGCTTCCGCATCTTGCCCAGGATTCCCGACATGGTTGAGAGAGCGAGGAGGTGCCCCAGAAGCTTGACGGCGACGTCTAGGTGGGACCTGTTCGTTGGTTGGGCTGGTTTTATTGAAAATATTTTGACCCCACCTTTCTCCTTAAGACAATATTTAAAGTTAAAAACCACGATGTCTACACATGCTTAAAAGGATCAAACCAACACACTAAAAGACAGTGCATAAAAGCAACACCAAGAACACATTCCAACAAGCAGGAAGGCACAATGGACGGAGGGTTTAGGTTGAAATCCCTCTCAAGGAGAAACAATGAGCCAGCCCTCCCCACGGCCTGCGTGAACCTCTTAAGAGTGGCTGTTTAATCAAAAGCCGTTAAGGAGGTCCCATGGCCCAGATTTTAGGGACCTTGTTTTAGACTACACCTCCCATGAGCTCTGCTGCTGGCTGGCTGAGGAATTCTGGGAGCTGAAGTCTAAAAAAGGAACTTTGCCCAGCTCCAAACCAGGCACCCTAGCACAGAACGGAAAACTTTTAACATAAGAGTTTGGAGAGTAACTCTTAAGCTTGTGCATATAGGCCGGTTGCTTTGGGGGTCACAAAGATGGGTGGGAGAAAAGGCGTGAGTAAACCGGACATTATGCACAGGACACGAGTTCTAAAAACCACTGATGGGCATGAATGCATCCACAGTCAAACCTAAACTGAAATGTACAAGCCACACATCCATGAGAAATGAAGACAAAATGCTGGACTTACAAATCTCAAAAGGCGTTACCTCCCGCTTACTCTGTTATTTCAGCAGAGTTTTTGCCTTCCACGCCAACGTCCAGGTCCACGTCACCCCTCCTTAGGTGCTCTCCGTAGTTGGGGCAGGACAAGAGATGGAAGCCAGGGGTGGTGGTGGTGGTTTCTTCTCTCTTCCCCTCACTCCTGGTTTCACGGAGACCGGCCCATAACAGCTGCCGAGTTTTGAGCGAGCAGGCGATGATGCCGAGAGCTACCCGGACTTTGAGTAAGAGAATAATGGGGAAAGACTGCTCTGGAAACCAGAAGCAATTGCTATTCCCAGGAGTCCAGCAAAGCTTTTTGCAAACAAATTAAACCAGGGGAAGGAAAAAAGAAAAAAAAGAAAAAAAAAAGGACTTGGCCATGTTTGAGGTTTCACGTCCCCCCCCACCTGCCTTGAAGCAGAAGAAACTTCAAATTCCTTTCCAAGAAGGAAAAATGCATATATATTTTTTGCCCTGGCTTCTAATTTTTTCTTTGCAGCTCAGACGGCTTTCTAATTTCTTTTTAAATGGCTTATTCTATATCTTCGTCTGTCAGGGAAGAAGGTGCAACTCCTGGCTTCCCATTTTATCTTCACGACAACCCCGTGAGGCAGCCTATAGTCTTTTGCCACTTGGGACAAGAAGGATCCGACGCTGCTGTCTCTCCATTCGGAAGGGGACCAGACTGGCACTCAGATCTTGCTTCAAAAGCCGCGAGGGGCTTATATGCCCCTGAAGCAAGAAGCGAGTTTAACGGAGGCAGGGCAGGTTCTGTGGTATGAATAGTTTCTACTTTTGAGACAAGGAAACAGGCAGCCAGTTAGTTCTTCCTAAGAGGGAGGCTGTTACTGCCGGCTGTTCTTGAACCTGTCATGAAGAGTCATTGACTTTGCAAAAGACCTGCTCCCAGTTGAGCTAAAAATAGCCCAAACTGGATTGTTGATATAACTCAAGATAACAGCCCTCGTTTTTTGGAGTCTCCTTGGAAAGGGGTGCCAAAATGCACTAACCAGCTGTCCCCACAATCTCTCTGGAGATCCCACTCTGGGAATTGAGGCTTTTCCTTTTAACCAGTCCTAAGGCGCTCTTCACTCAAGCTCCGTCCTTCTTTCTTCCCCATCGACATAATTTCTTCCTGCCGCAGCAAACCTGACTGTTCCACCATGACCTCATCAAAAAGCCTCACAACAAATGGATGTTGCATTTCCGTTGATTGTCCCTTTCTTTTTCAAAAAGAAATCATGTTAGTGCTGTCGGTCTTTGTTTTTAATTGTTATTCTTTTTTTAATTGCTCATTCCTCGGAGGACTCTCTGGAAGCTTGGTTTATTTCAATGCAATGTTTTAGACAGAAGTCTGGCTATAGTGCAATCCGGGAATGAGATCAGAATGAAAAGAAGGGCCTGTTTTGGCTTCTTTTTTCTTTTTAGAAAAGAGAAACATGACAGGAGCCGAGCCAGGCTGGGGAATCTGCACGGCAGCCTCCAAAACCCAAGCCAAAGGGTATCTGTGGGCGGAAAGGACTCCCCATCTGCTGTATATAGATTCAATCATCGTTTGGCAGGGCAGGATGGAACGGAGTAATTAAAAAAGGGTACGGCTGGCTTTTTCGAAACCTGAATAGGTGATGTCCATTAAGGTTTTCATTCAACTCTTCTCTCACCAACCGTCACACTAACAAGAGGCTTTTCTCGGATTGTGGTTTGAATCCTGGGGGAGAAGACAAAACAGCTGGCCCAACCTATAAAGTGAGAGGCAAGGAAAACCCAAGCCAGGTGCTGCAGAGAGGTAGCAAACCCAAGACTTTATTGTGCCAATGTTTTACAGCCACTTCAAGGCACGGACCACGCTGACATCCTCACCCTGCCTGAGCGCGTCTGGTTTTGGAAACGAAGCAGGGCTGGACCTGCACGATCCTCATACATGGGAGAAGGCAGGAAAATTCCAGGCGTTGTATTAGGGAAAAGCTGGAACTAAACTGGGTAGATGCTTCTCTTCTAACCTTTCACTGCTGAACCAGCCCTCCCACCATCCGCTGAAGCTGCTCAGATCAGAAGGCAAAGTGGCAGCAGTCGAGACCGGAAACAAGAGAGCCATCTCTGGTTTCCCTAATGGCAACAGAAACATGGAATTACCCACCAGTAAGTGAGGGGGGGGGGGAGAGAGAGATGGGTGACCATCCATCTCCATTAGATCGTCCCTCATGCAAATAGGAACCAATGTATGATTTGGAGGCATTTGGAGATAAAGAAGACACTGGGAAGGGTAGGTAGAATGGTCCTGGGTTACGTCTGGCATTTTCATCCCTTTGGCAGCAAAACCACCAAGGTGGGGTGAGGTAGGAGAAGGGGGTTCGTCTCAAACAGGGCTTGTTAGAAGCCGTGTTTCCCTGTGGCCCAACTTCTCTCTTTTAAGTTCAGGCTGAAAGAGAGCGAGCAATCTCTTCGTCCCAAATCCTCTGATGGCTAAAGCCTCTCTTACTCCGTTTTCTAGCAGCTTGAGAGCGACATACATGTGCAAACCACACGTGGCTCATTTTGAGCTCTCCGTGTTTTTGTGCAACGTCAAGGGGGTCTCTCCTGCTTCTCTTTCCTTCCCACTACCTCAAAAATATTAGGCCTGGGGGGGGGGGGCTCTGCCTGCAGCATCTGCTCCTTTCAAACAGAAGGAATGTTTCATAGCTCCCCGCCAAGCCTCATGTGATCTCACTTCCTGCACAGCATCGCCAGGGCGGCACCCACCGCCGCGCTTGCATCCTTCCCGTAGACGACAGGAAACGGGTAGGCCTTCTCCACCTCCTGCCTCATGGCCTCGTTCTTGGAGAGCCCGCTGCCGCCAGCCAGGATCCGCCGGACCCCCGCCTCCCGGAGGCGCTCCGAAGGCAGCATGGAGTGGAGGTTCTGGATCACCCCGCGGCACAAGGCCCTGGTCACGTGGCCCAAGGAGAGGCCAGAGGATGCGATCCCCGTCACCGAGGCCAACCTCGCGGGGGCATGCCGCTCCCCAAAGACTGTGGGGCAAATAGTGAAGCCAGGGTCAGCTTGGGCCACAGCGGCTTGGATCACGCGTGGATAGAGATCCGATTCGGAGGCCTGGAGCCCTGCGCGAGAGAAAGACGAAAAGGGTACCAGAAGTAAACTCTTTCCGCCCCACACGGGGAGAAAGCCACATGATTTTGCCAGCTGCTCTCGCGCTCTCTCTCCTTGAGGGTTAAAACAGATGTAGCCATGACCTCACTGTTAAAAGCAGATTTCCCTGAAGAGATTAAATTCATCTGCCTATCCCTAGTGTGAGTCTTCTCAGAGCTGCCATTTGTAAATCAAGCTCACTTTTGTTTAGCAAAGGACCCATCGCTGGCAACAGAGAAGAAAGAAGAAAGTTGCACTGTCCAGACCCGAAGGGCGCTGGAGTTCTGATGGCAGTGTCCTTTCTTGCATTTGATGTCAACTCCCCCAGATCTTACATATCAGAATAATGGGGCATAAACAACCACCTAGGAGGCTGATGTTTTTAAGGGTTGTTTTAAGCCAGCCTCCCTAAAACCCTAAGCTCCCACACATGGCTGGACTATGACCCTTGTAGTGGCTATCCATCTGGCTGGGGATGACGGAACTGCAATCCCATTAGTAGCTGGAGACCAAATGCTATTAATTATTATTAATTAGCTGAAATGGCAGGTGAAAATGCTTAGAATTTCATTATCCCTCCAACTATCCTCTATGGTGAGGCTATTCTAAAGGAGAAGGCGGGGCACGCAGACAATCTAGAAAGCGTCCCCGCCAAGCAGAAACCGGAGTTCCTGACTTAGTGGCCCAAGCACAGAGCTCCAACCGGTGGGCCTCACAGCCACTCAGGGTTCACTGGGGCGAGGGGGGGGGGACCTTGAACGCTGCAGCAGAAGGCCAGGGAGGAGCAGAAAGTATATGGGGAGCCCTCCTCCCACTTTCAGACCGCAGGTGGGGGCTGGGCGAGACTGAATAAATGACTCCGTAGCCATCAAGCCATTAAGCAGCTGAAATCCTATGAAAATGGAATGAGGGGGGAAATAACTGAAATCACCATTAAAGGGCTCTTTCCAGGCGGCTGCGTTAAAAGGGTAGAAAAGAGCCCTTTCCTGTGGTTTGTGGACTAAGGCAAGTGGGTTTGTCTTTCAAAAGGATGTTGAAAAGGATGAGTTGACGGACAAACTGATGCATTTATTAGCTCAGTGCAACGGGTTCTCAAATCTTGCTGGAGTACAAATCCCATGGCCCTTGGCCACTACTGGCCGGGGCTTCTGGGAGCTGAAATCCAACGATATTGGGCAATTGAAGGCTAGGCTGGGTTATGTCTGAATCAGCCCTACATGGGTGTGAAAAACTCAACTCCTCCTGGAAGGCTTTCAGGAACTGGGATGTTTACCAATCATTTTCACTCCTCTTTACTGTTTGGTTATTTTCTGCCTGTCTGTACCGTTACATTGTTATTTCAGGATGTGTTTCCAATTCACTTCCTCACTGGCTAGGAATTAAAGTTTTATTTGCTCCTTAAATTTTTCTGTTGGCCCCAAAGGAATTTCTTGTTTGAGGAAGGCGGCAAGCACACCTTGTAAAAATAAACAAACCGCCGCTCTTAAGCTGGTACCTGGAAAACAGGGCTGACAATCCCGACCTGCAGATAAATGGGGCCTTGCTCATAAAATTTCCCCTGATCATTAACTGTAACATGACGAGGAATAACCATTCCTTTTGGGGTGTAACGACAATTGGTTTTTAGTTACTTCCCATTGCTATGCGGGGCCTCGCTAATTCAACAGGCTTTGTAATAAAGGTCAGCCATGGTAGCACTCTGAATATTCAGGTCATGAAAATGAAATTGTTTTAGATACTTTTAATAACAAGGAAACAAAATGATTTTACCCAGTTCTGCCATCCACCTGAGCAGCATGTTCACAAAGGTTGCTATCACGTTACCGCCGTTCAGGGACGCAGCCACTGCCAGGTAGCGGTTGCCAAAATACGGGTAATAGGCCACGGGCGAAGGAGGGTCTGGAGCGTCGCTGGGCTGAAATCCCACCGGCATCGGGATGGTAAGCTGTGCAGACGTCCCAATGTTGAGGACTAGGAGGAGGGAAAAGACGACAGAGGTGGGGAAACAACACAGGCAGCGACAATGGGAGGGCCCTTTCTGAGAAGATGCAACCCCAGCCTTCCCGAGTGGATCAGGGCCTCCTTACACGTCCGTTTTCGGTTGCCCACCCTAAAGTCCCTCCCATGCCCTGCCCAAGGAAGCCTGGCCAGGTTCTCAATTTATATTTTAGGCACTAGGTAAGCTGCTTCTCTCTTTCCAGGTATTTGAAGAGGGGTTTTATGTTATTTAGAGTTCTTCAATTTGGCAGGTTTAATGATAAAAAGCCAAGCACGGGATAGCAGAAGGAGAGTCAGATTAGGAATGAGAAGAAGCAGATTCAAGTCCTCCCTCAGCCATGGAAACCCACGGGGATGGGGGTTTGGGCAGTCATGGCAAACCACTCCTTGAACAGTTCACGCGCTTTGAAAGCCCTCCTCAGGTTGCTGTAATTCAGAAGCAGCTCGGTAGCACTTAAGAGCAACTTACGTAACTATAAAGATATCCTGAGTCTTTTTCTTTCCTTTTCTGTTGTTGATTTTTTTAAATACAAAATATTATCCTGGAAATGCAGCAACACGTAAAATAATTATGTCCCAGTTGTGATGGTGAAACACATAAGTCTAAACCCAACCATTAATCCCAGTGCATCACTAAGTGCTACATCCTTCAATTCGAAAGCCCTACTCTGTCTCCACCGGGACAAGTCTGAACAGAGGCTAGAATGAGAATCTTCTTTCCCACAAGGCATCTGAAAACATATTGTTTTATATTATAATATTGTCTACTGGGACTAAGAAATGGATTCAGGTCAATGGATTCTTGGCCATGAATGGTCTTGAAAACTGCTGTCTAGGGAGCAGAACTCTAAAGCCATAACTAAATGGCCTTTCTCCCCCTAAACACAGAGCATATTCTTTCTGACAATGTTCAGAATTTCAGTTCTATCTCTTCCACCAGACAGAAGCTACCAGCTTCTCCTCCACGTACCTGCGTCAGTATTTTCGGGCACGCAGGAGTACACCGAACACTGGAAATCTCCCAGGGCGGCCCCAACTCGCGTTGCCTTAGGTATTTGGTGCCAGGCATAAGAGGTGTGGCCTGCGATGTCCCCAGGCTGGACCACTTCAGGGAGGAAACGCACGGGGAAATGGGATTCTCGGAGGCTGAAAATGGGAGGCCGAGATCCAAGCACATCAGTCCGTGGGGTAACAAACAGAACTCAGTCTCTGATAGGTCATGCAGAAGAAAAGATGGCAGGCGAACCGGGACATGCGGATTATGGTTGTGTTAAACTGATGCTCAGATCACGGTGTTAAAGGGGAAGACCCTAAGACAAACTACAAAATCGAAAACCTGACTCACACAATTTTTAGACTAAACTAGGCCCTCCCTGGATCCTTCTAAAAATGGTACTGAAAGAGCCCTTGTTGATCTCTGCAACAACAACGACAACATGGCACCGTGACAGATCATCTCCCCATTTCGATCGGGCACAAACCGAACAGGAAGGCAAGGGGGAACGTTAACGGAACACAACGGCAAAACCAGGCAACGAAGGGCGGGGAGGTCGACAAAGCAAGCTGGCGGACAACCACAACCATGCTCCACACCCGTCCCGGGGGCCGTAGAGCTTGGGTGACACCAAGAATATCACAGAGGCTCTTGGACAAGATGGGATGTTAGCATTTGTCTCGGCTTCAAGCAAAAACACCTCTTTACTGAGAGAGCAAACAAACGGGCACCCTTAAACCTTCCGTGCTAGTCCAGAAGGGTTTCACAGCGAGGGTCTCTCGGGGTGGACAGGGAATCTCCAGGGGCCCAATGACATCCATGCGGCAGGAGTTGTCCTTCCCTTGCTGTCAAGGCTCCAAAGACAATCACAACAGTGCTGACTGGGGGAACGCAAGCGGTTGTGGTGTATACACTGGGCGCTGTTCCCTGAAAGTTCTTCCAAAAGGGGAAGGTGGGGGAGACAGTTAGATCTGACAGGAGCCCTTAATCAGGCACCCCTTTGTCAGGACACGCCACTTGGCACACACGGTTAGTAGTCACAACCCAAGGAGACAAGCATGCCTTTGGTTTTCCGCCAACCTTAAGATGGGCTACTGAGGAGGAGTTTGAGCTTCCTGGCCAAGGAACAGAGTCCCAGGTCCACGGGGAGTCTAGACTCCAGCCCCTGCAAAGAACAAGCCAGGAGGGTTCAAAACAACACCTTACAGAGCTTTTTGTCCCCAGCGAGTTCAACCGGACTGACTCCCAGCTCTGTGTGCCTAGGAGGAGCCATGGTCAAGGGGAACCAGACCCCAAACCTCATGGGAAGGACTCCGCCCTTTTCTTCTCTGCTTTATCCCAACACACCTCCAGGAAGCCATTCTGGGAGACCTCCTTCAAACTCCACTTTTTAAAAAAAACAGGAAAAAAATAGTTTTGGATCGGGGAGTCCAGGGGAGAATACGTGTGGGCCAAAGCTTGCATTTGAGAGAGATGGTATACTGATCATCATCACTCCGTTCCTACAATCTGGAACTTCAAAAATCCCACACAACTGTTTGTTTGCTTTTAAAAGGTTAAGGCCACCATCCTACTCCTGCTCCCCCACAGGAAAGCTCTGCTGGATGCCACTGGACTTACTTTTGAGTAAGCCTCCAGAAGAGACCGTGTTGTCTGAACCTGGCTAATGTACACCAAGTCCTTTAGCCTGGTTCAGCAACTCTACGCCCTCCGTATCTGTCTGCAACGTCTACCCCTGACTGACTGTGCTGGCTGGCTGGGGAGGATAGGTGTTGTAGTCTAACCAGCCCCAAGAGCACCAGGATGGGAACGGGTTCATCTTGGCCCAAATCTTAGCCGACTGACTTACATGTCCATATTCCAGTTGCTGCTTGTGGTGTTGAAATAGCCCCAGCTTGCGGCGTTCTGGACAGACATCCGTGGCCTCTCGTGGCCACACAACACGGCAACCACATAATCGTGGATGGTGCCTGCCACGTCGTACGGCTTCAGGAAGTCCGGGCTGTCCGGAGACAACAAAAGGAGAGGCGGTGGGCACGTGCGCTTCCACATACCTAAAGAGAGTGCCGCCGATGAAGCCAGGAAGCTTGCAGTACCTGTTCTTTAAGTACCAGAAGACGGTGGCGCAGCCATACCCTGTCGCCACGCTGAGGTGCGACCGTGGCTGAGGAAGAGAGGACAGGAAGTGGGCGCCGCAGCGGGCATCTTGCCACGTGACCAGGTTACTGACTTCCGCGGGCTCAAACCTCCAGCCATCTCCGTTCTCTGTCCACTTGCAACCTGGGGTGGGCAGATGGACCAGTGAAGGAGGACAAGGGTGACCACTCAAAATACGCTCCAGGTGACCAAACACCCCCCATGCCATGAGGAGGCAAAGGGGGACGCCAAGAAGCCCCGCCCAAAACCCCCTGAAGTCTTCAACGAGAGACGGACACAAATGTCCCTCTTCTCCTCTCTCCGCGTAGAAAATCTCGGACCCTGCCTCCCACAACTCAAAGCTAGGAGCGCTTTTCCGGGTCTTCCCTTCCAGACAAAATTATCCTGAGATAACGCCCTTGTTCTGCTGGCTTCTCATCCTGAAATTTGTAACACCGGTGGTTGAAATATCGCAATAACTAAGAGCGAGGGTATGAGGAGAATTGCAGCCGGATGCCTTAAGGGCCACGGGTTGCTAATTCCTGTCCAGTGGGACAGTCACCACCTCTAGAGATGGGGAGGCCTAAAAAAAAACATATGGAAAAACTGGGGGGAAAAACAGGGTGGTTGTTTTTTTCCCCCCTGTGTTTTTCCCCCCGGAGCCGTTTTATAGGGCTTCAAAATGTCTGGAAATTTTACATCTCTAACCACCTCAAGTCTCTTTGTTATATGATGCCAGTACTTCTGTGCTGGCCTGTCAGGAGTCCACATGCCCTTGGCAGAGACAGTATGGCTTAAGGGTTACAGCATCTTGACTCCCGTGACTAAAGAGGTCCAAGTCCCTGTAGAGCGAGGAAAAGTCCCTGCCCCTCTCACAACCAGCTTTGTAAGTAGGTACACCCTACGGCTTTGAGGTCTCCGAGCAGAGGATGCCAACCCCAAAAACATTAGGCAGGGAGACCCACTGTTTTAGGGTATGGCATTTTATCAATTCTGCCAAGAATTTGGGGAGGGGAAAAGCCATGAACACACCCTGAGCTACTCAGAGGTGGAAAAGTGGAAGATAAACGTGTTTCTAAGATTACAGCTCTAACTGAACACCCTGAAAAGATGAAAACACCCCAAGGCTGTTTGGTTTCACTTTAAATAGGGCCTTTTTTCCTCTCCCTTGCTTCTCCTTTTAAAAATTAAAAAATTAAAATTAAAGCTGCTTTCAAGGGTGTTTCCTCCCGTCCTTTTGTTATTCCATTTGGCTCTCGGTTAGCAAGAAAATGGGCTCTTTGGGAGAGCGTTAATGACCATCCTTTGAAAAGCAAAAAGCTGCCATTAAGGGAGGAAAAAGCAAAAAACCCCAAATCAAATAATTAAAAATCCTAATTTGCAGCAAAGAGGCTGCGGTTTCTTTTTTTTTCAGCTCACCCAGAGGAGCCTGCGGCCTTTTACATTTGGTCCCGGACAAGCCAGACTGCAGAGGACAAAACCAAAGAGCAGAGGCAAGTTTCTGGAAACGGGAGAAGTCGTTAAGCGTTCCCACTTGGAAAACTGATCAGAGCAAAGGTTGAGAACTACGGCTCAGGCTCCGTGCGATGGAGGTGGAACATTGGAGATGGGCAGACTGCAAATCCCAGTCTCCCTCACCACTGCCTAAGGCTGATAGAAACTTTAGTCCAGCCACATCTCAGAGGCTGGTGGGCAGGAGCGGGAGGGGCAGACTATTTCATGCAAAGGAAAATGACAGATGTGTGTGTGTGTGTGTGTGTGTTTTTCCTAAAGTGCCTTGCACAACTTTTTGATAAAAAATGCTAAACCATTCAGAAGAGGAGATCAAAGCCTTAACCCAGCCTTAACTCTCTCACATCCTTCCTGCAGAAGACACAAATTGCATTCACGGCAGCTGTTCATCCTTTCTTCCATTTTAACGGAAGATTTCCTGTTCTGTGTTGTTTTTTTTTAGGTTGAAGAATACTGCCAATTTGTTGCCTCTAGGTTTTTATCCTGGCTTTTCCTTTGTAGTTACTTTGATCGTCTTTACAGAAAGCCCCAAAACGGCTGAGCCCCTGGCAGTGGTTAAAGGAAAAGCTTGTTGTATCTCTTGACTCAATGACTGTTCTCCCTATTTTTTCTTCCCTTTCTTTGATACAAAGTTATTTGTTAAAAATGGGGAAAAATTACAGAAATAAAGAGCTCCACCTCACCCCCACCTCCTTCCTCTTCTTTTCCTCTTTCCTCCTCCCCTACTGGAGGGTTCAACATCATCCTGGCTATTCTGAATTTGGGATGTCATGCTGCTTCCAAACTAGTCCTCCAGGTTTTACAGCAAAAGGACCATCCCCTCCCCTCTGCTTCTCCTCCAATTTATTTTGACAGAAGCAGCTGGACTTTTCATTTCCCGCTACGTAACCAGAGCATTCTAGCTTTTTTTTTTTTTTGGCCTGTCACGTGTTTTACGATTTCTTGGCCTTTGTTCATTTACTTCGGTATGTCCTCACCGGTCGCCCTCTCCATCCAATAAACCCTTTGCACCTCCAAATGTTCAAAGAACAGGACCCGTCCTCCCCCCCTTGCAACAAACAACATGTGGTTTAATGGGGCATTGACTCATTTTACATCCCATCTATGAAATTTAACTGGCTAGGCTGAAAATTAATAAACCAGAGCGGATAAGAGAGGGGGCGGCGATGTTTAACTCTTTCTTCCTTTGCCATGGTGACAGGAGAATCCTCAAGAACCGCAAAAGAAATAACCATGGCCCAAAGTACCATCATGCAATTAGGAAGGCGAAGATTTGCATTGAAGGGGAAAGCCCTACCCTTAAGGAGTGGTGGTAGGAAGAAATCCCACTGCAAATCATGTGTTCCTCCCTGTGCAGACACTAGCTTTAGAAAGGGACTTTCCAGAGTTACAGTTTATAACTTAACACACAGATTTTTGGGGTTTTTTGGGTTGATTTTAGGCAAGGAGCCGCTCTCTCTCAAGTTAAGAAGCACTGCTTCAGTTTATATTGCACCCTCTCCTTATTAGGCCCACCCAAAATAGGGTGGATGCTTTTAAGATCATTGACCTCTTCATCACGCTAGCTGCCAAATCTCACGGAAAGAGGGGGAAAAGAGCTATTTGGGAAAATAAGCTTGTGGCAACAACACCTCAGAAGCTTACCTCGACCTGTTTTCCAGAACATAATCCCGTGCATTTGACCACAGACACCAATGCAGGAAACCCTTGACAGCTGTTGTGGTGGAAGGCTTGCTAGGCACTCGTTCAAGGCAGTAATAATCTTGTGAACATCTTGCTCGTTCCTCTGAAATGAACCAGGAACAAAACAGAGAGAGATAAATTTTCAATTTGCTTACGGAAAAACCAAACATTTCCCAGTTTTCAGCATTTTGTCCAGAAAATTAAGCTCTATCAGTTGGATTTCTGCCTGTGAATCAGCTGTTATTAAATCAATAGCATCTCTGACAAGAATTTTTTTTAAAAAAAAAGCTGCCAACTTTATTTTTTTGTGTTCACTCAGCGCCTAAGAAAAAAAATCGGGCAGGTAAGAGCTTGGAAAAGTTACTTTTCTGGGACCCCAAATCTCTGATTCCACCAATGAGTGATGGGGTGCTGGCTGGGGGATTCTGAGAGCTGCAGAACAAAAAAGTCGTCTTAACAAGGCTGTTGTGAAGATAAAATAGAGAGGAAAGGACCCATTTTTGTTGCTTCTGAGCTTATAGGAGGAAATGCAATAACTTCAGAAGGGGCTCGGATGAGCCTCGTGGTGCGGTGATTAAACTGCAGTACTGCAGTTAAGACTCTGCTCACAACCTAAGTTCGATCCTGATGGGCTCAGGTAGCCGGCTCAGGGTTGACTCAATTTTCCATCCCTCAGTAAATCAAGTACCCAGCTCATTGAGAGGTGGCTGCAATGTAGCCTGCATAATTAAAAATTGTAAACCGCTCAGAGAGTGCTTTAATCACTATGGGGTGGTGTACAAGAAGTATGAAAGAAATGCAACAAATAAACAAAATTAAGCTTTTGCCCCCCAACTTTTTTCTGTTTTACCTGTGGGCCAACATCGCCCTGGCTCTCCACGTCCGCCCGCGTGTCCTTGGCGCAACTGGCCACCACGGCAAAACCTCGGTCTGCTTCTTCCACCAAGACGGCCTTCACAGACGTGGTTCCTAGATCGATGCCCATCACAACAGAGGGCTGCCCCGCCAGCCCAGTGGGTTTCAAACCCTCATCCCGGGTTTTCGAGGGGGGCTCCATCATCCTCAGCCTGCAACAGGAGAAAACAATGGCGTTGACTGAAATGACCTAAAATTGCACTGATTTCAAGCACAGAAGAAAAATCAGGATGCCCATTTGTATTGCAAAGACTGGATTTAGCAGCTGGAAAGGCGGCTCCGCCTTTTGGATTAGAAAACCCAGAATCGGGGATTCTGGGTTTTGTAGTCCACCATGGAGCTGCCTTTCTAAGCTTGAAGGGACTCCTTACAATGCTCTGTCCACTTTAAAGCTCAAAGAAGTTACTTTTTTTTCCACTAGAACAGCCAAAATCCCCACCATCCAAGCAAGCCCAGGGTTGGAAAATGTTCGATTGGTCGTTCAAAATTTAACTTTCCTGAAATCAGACCAACTTAAATGCAAAAAAAACCAAACCCCTACATATATGCAAAAACCACAACCGTTAATTTCCCAAATGGGCATCTATTTCCTATTTTTCCATCCCGACCCTCCTGGGTTTGTTATCGAAACAATAAATCCCATTGAGTTCAATGAGACTTTCTCCCAGATAAATATGCATTATTCTAAATCTTCCCTATTCTCAGTTTTAACTAATGAACAGGACTTATATGTTGAATAGGATATATAATTCATGCAATAAGGAACAAGAGTTATTTATTTAAAATATTTTTACCCCACCATTCTCCTCAAAGGCTCCTTGCAACAATTTAAAAAAGCAATATTTAAAAGCTTATATATTTGCTCTTATTTATCCTCCAGTATTAAAGGCATTTATCCCACCACCTTCTGCAAAGTAGTAATAATGCCACTATTTGGGCGGGATAAAAACAGCATTAAAGTTAAAAAATTAAATTTAAAAAAAACCCAAGGAGCTGAATGAAAACAGCTGCGGAAATTTAAAAACAAATTAAAAGAGAATAAACCGAAAAAGCAAAACCCAACAGAGCCCGACCTCAGTTCTTGCTAAAAAATATAGATATTTAGATACATAAATAAAAGCACAAACACACACAAATTCCCTCACCCCGTCCCCAAAAGCGGGTGAAAGAACGTTAAAAACAAAAAAAGAAACAGAAGGCGGGGAACTAAACTCTGAGGCAACAAGGCGGCTGAGGAGACGAAATCTGAAGAAAAAGTGAACTTTGGTTCGTTCGCCTCAGCAGCGCGCCACGCCCAACATGGCGGCATCAGCCGGCGGCCGCCATTTTGAGTGTGTCCATGGCCTTCCCTTCTGGGCGTTATCTCGCTCGGAGGGCCTGAAGGGATTTCGACACATCCAAAATGAAGGCCTGGGCGACCGCCGTCGCCATATTGGGTGTACTCTTCCCCCCCCCCCCCCGGCTCTTCCAAGCCCACCTCTTCACTCCCTCGGTGTTTTTCCCCCCAGCGGTTAAGCCTTTAACCCGAAGGGGTCTCGGGGTTACGCAGTCGCCTGAATAGGACCAAAAGAAAGGCAAAGAGTTTACACCTCAGAAACGCCCTTCGGCCGCCACACCCAAGATGGCGGCTACGGCAAGCTAGAAGGCGCGAGGGACGCCATAGAGAGGGCCGGTCTCCTTAGCGACGCCCCCGAAGGCTCGAACGGACGGGAAGCGGCGTCCGCGGGGGAGCGCTCGAAGGGCGGCCGGGCGGCCTTTCCCGGCGCCGTCGGAGGTCCGTTTGGATCCCCTCGAAGCGGGACGCTCGAGGGCCGAAGCTCGGTAAGGCAGGAAGAACCGGGCAGCAAGGGGGACGCCCCTCGCCCGCGAGGACACCAACTCCCAGCGTGCACTGCGACCGGCGGCCCCTTGGCTTTGCGGGCGCCGCGCCGCGTTGCATGATGGGGGCCGTAGTTGTCGGTTGCTCTCGCTGGGAAATAGGAGTTTTTTTGTAAATGTCCTGCTCCCCCCTCTAAGACAGGGGCGCCCCCGATGAGCGTTTCCCCCGGTTTTCCTCCTGGAGGGGGGGGCTTCCCTATAGCTCCCGCCCTGTCCTTTAAACGGGGGGCGGCGGCGCGCGAATTCCACCCCAACTTTATAGCCACCTCCTTTTGGCCAGGCACCCCAAAACAAACATTGTCAAGCGCACCTTTTGGGCTTTTCGCCCTCCGTGGATCCCGAAGGGGGTTAAGCAGTAAGGAAGAAAAGGTCCCCTCCCTACAATCACCAGAGTGGGGTCGAGCCCATGAAAAACCAGGAACTCATTTGGTGCCTTTCCATTCCTGGAAGTTCCCCCTTTTCCAGAGGTTGGAGGGAGTTCCCCCCACCCTAAAAAAAATCTGCCCATTTCCGGCCCCCTCCCCCCTGTTTCACAGTCCCTTCCTTTCCACCATCACCAGACGATCCCTTGGGGGGCCAAAAATGGATCCCGTGGATCTAGGAGGAAAGCAGCCCAACCCTATCCTAGAGGTTTAAGCCCTCAGACCCTTCCCATACTTTAGAGATGGCAGTGTGGGGTAGTGGGTAGCCTGGCTGAGAGTTTGGGGACCCAAGTTTGAGCCCCCCCCCCCCCGGTCATCTTGGCCAGACAGACCCTGCTCCCTCCATTTCTCAGCCGTCAACATCTGCTGTGTGGCCCCTTTTTCAGATAAACCAGCTGTGCAGCAAACTTGAACCCAGAGCCCCCTCCAGATGCTGTAACCACTGCCCCGCACTGCCTGTTGAGTCACTCCAGCAGCCCAGCCTGGTTCTCTGCCTGGGCCTCATGCCTTTTTTCTCTTCCTCTCTTCAGCTGCCCAGGGATTTCCGCTCTGCAGCTGTCTCAGCACGCCATGGGGAGCTCCGGAGGCCTCTTCCTCCCTTTCCTGGGCTTCTTCTTCCTCGCGTCCTCACTGGCCGTCCGTGGTAAGTCCCTCCAAGCCTTGGATGGAGGGCGGGGGGTTTAAGCCTGTGGCCGGGCGGGAGACCCTCTGGCCTCTTGTGGCTCGCTCCTCGAGCGCGCGCGTGCATGCATGTGCATTCTGTCACAACCCCCTGAAGCTGGTGATGTCTTTTCCACGTGGAAGACCTCGTTCCCAGGCCGCCTTTTCCATCTGTCTTCCCTGTTTCCTAAGAAAAACTTCAACACCATGGCGGGGAAAAAAACACAAACAGCTAAGGCTTCCTTGCTTACGTGTCTGTGATGCGTCCCCGTAAAACTTTAGGGCTCAATTGGGAAGGGTCAGGCTGGGATGGTAATTGAAGTTTTGCTCAAATATTTTTTCACGGCACAGGTTCAGCGCCTTGGGTAAAGTTTGGACTGAAAACCAGAGCGCATGGCTCGTGGTGCCAGTTTTGGCCCCAGTCCCAGACCAGGGTGCAATTAATGTCGCTTCTAATTATTCCAGTCTTTTATTATAAGTGGTATCTCTCCCCCACCCCACCCTGTTTTGAAGGAGCCCCTGTTCTTTCTGCTCCCGAAGTGGTTTCGATGGAAAACGGCAGGTCGAAAAACGTCACGGTGACTTTAAGGTACGTTTATAAGCCCTGCCGTTGGGAGTTTCCCATCTTTGGCCTGGAAGCAGAGGGAATCAGAGAAAACCTAGTTAATGATTAAAAAAAATAAAAGTAAAGGTAACACCACTTCTCCCTTATACTTTCTTCCTTTTTTGGGGAGGAAAATGCCACGGGTATTTTGTCTCTCGCTTCCTCGATGAGGGTGCCTTTCTCTTGCTGAACTTTCCTTCTTGTGTCTTCCTTGGTTCTTGAGAAAGGGTCCCGAGCGGCGTAGAAAAACTTTTGCAGGCTTCTCCAGGCCAGGCTGGAGGGTGAAAAAGTCCTGCCTGATACTCCGGGGAGGCCTTACTGAGATTGCAAACAAAACCTGGGCTGGGACGACCAATGGTTAGATCTTATGTTCATGGAGCTTAGCGGTGGCTATTTTCCCTGTGTCAAGGATACCACGATGGAAGTATGTTTTTTAAAAAAATGAGAGGAACACCTTATAGGAACTGTTGAACTAAAAGGGACTTCTTTATAGTGTCCTATGGAGCAAGCTCGTGTCAGTATCCCTTTGTTGCAAGGCTGCCCTGCTGCACCGACCGAACACGCCAGACGCTCTTCAAGGGTAGCCCCTTGCACAGTGCACTGCAGCAGCCAAGCTTCCGCTCCTCTACAACTAAAGGTCTCCCAAGTCGAGACTTGCCATGTGACCGGGTACCCCAAACATATTATCAGATTGCAACTCCCATCCTCCTCCACCATGGGGTAGGCTGATGGGAGGGGTGACCTTGCAACATCTCAGGGGGCCCACCCGTTGCGTGGTCCTCCCTCCTTCCTAACGGCGTCTCCCGCCCTACTTTTCTCACAGCACCCCATCCAATGAAACGCTGGGAATCACGTTTAATGTGACGTACGTGTCGAGGGAAAACGTCACCATCGTGGAGCTGCCGGAGCAAGTAAGTGGCCGACGCCAACGCCACGCTACAGGCCTGTCCCTGCACGCAGGGCGGGAGAGCCCTCGCAGGAAGGACCGGAGAGCTGGGGGAGGGGGGCGGATCCCTGCTCTGCAAGATGAGCCCGGCTTCAAAGCCCAGCATCGCCCCGTGGGACTGGGAAATGCCTCCAGCGCGGGCAGCCCTCGGTGAAAGGCCTCGAGAGGCTGGCTCTTCTGCCCTGCCTGACATTTTGTCCCTCTCTGCCAGCTTGTGATAGCGGCCGGTCAGAGGAAGGGGAGCTTCCCGGTGAGGGCCGCCGACGTCGGGCAAGTGACGGTCTACCTTCGAGCCAACACCTCCCACCAAACTGGGTGAGTGGCCGAACAAAACCGTCGCCCTCCACGCCTGCCTTGAACAGAAACAGCATTTCTCTCTTCTTCAGAATTGGTCTAAGTTCTTTCCCTGCCTGTCCGCCCGCCCGCCCGCACCTTTCCCAGCTCTGGTTTCCCAAGCCTGTCACGGGCGCACAAGCTTACGGCTGCTCCGTTTATGCCACCCTAACCCCCAATCCATCACCCTCCAGATATTTTGGGCAGCGTTTCCTCCCTCATCCCATTGGCTGGGGATGATGGGGGGTGTAGTCCAACAAGGCAGGGGCACACACTCTGGACCCATGCCACGCTGTTCCTCATACATTTCCAGCACCCATGAGGGTGTGTATGTGTGCGCTCTGGGGCAAGGAGAGGTTTCTGGACTAAGTCTCCCAGAATCCTTCACCGAGCAGGATTAGTGGCTATGCTGAGTAAAGGATTCTGGAAGAAGTCTTTAAAAAAAAGCCTCCCCAAGTTCTAATAGTTCACGAATCTTGATCAGCTTTCCCTCCGGCTGCTCCCGAGACTTTTACCGAAGCTCTTCCTGCACATCCCCAGGACGCAGCTGCAACCGTAAGGTCTAGAAACCTGGTCTCCCTACAACCCACGGGGCCACCCATGTGGCGTTTCTGTCTCTGTTTGTTCCCGCAGGCCGAGAATCCGCTTCCTGGTGATCCACAGCAACGTGGTGAGGATTGTGGACCAAGTGATCGGGTGGATCTATTTCCTGGCCTGGTCCATCTCCTTCTATCCTCAGGTGTTTGAGAACTGGAAGCGGAAAAGGTAAAAGGCACAGCCCCTCCCTCCCCGTTTTGTCCTTGTGGCAGCGACCGGTCACTAGGGCGGGAGGGAGCGCGGACAGGCACCACCAAACCTTGAAATGCTGGAGGAAAAAAAAACGGGAAAATTCCGTCCTCTTTCCTTACTGGTTACCACTAGAGGGGGATCACAGATAGAAAGCAGCTTCTCACAAACCTGCTTTTAAAACTGGGGGCAGACCTGTGTTTGCAAAACGCAGAATGCAACCTGCCGGAAGGATGGCGCTCGGCAGTTTTGGAAGTCCTGGTTGAACTGAAAGCTCGGAGCTCGTGATTTGATGCTGGGACGGTCGCAAGACATGCCTCTTAGGCGCCTCCTGGAAGCTGAGCGGGAAGGTGGTGGTGCAGGAAGGCTGCTTTTTCCGAGATTTTCATTGCCCTGCTAACTTATCTGCTTTTCTTGTTGGGGTGTGTGTGTTTTACTAGTGTCGTGGGGCTGAGCTTCGACTTCCTTGCTCTCAACCTCACCGGCTTCATCGCCTACAGCGTCTTCAACGTCGGGCTCTTCTGGATCAGGCCCGTGAAGGTAGGCAGGCGGGTGGCTGGCTTTCTCCATCCCTTTTTGTTCAGTCCCACCTGGGGCCCTATAATCGAGCACCGATGCCCCTTCTTTCCACAGGAGCAGTTCCTGCATCTGTATCCCAACGGAGTCAACCCGGTGGACAGCAACGACGTGTTCTTCAGCCTCCATGCGATTGCCGTGACCCTTGTGACCATCGGCCAGTGTTTGATCTACGAGGTGACTTGCCCGCCGTTCTCTCCCAAAGCTGCCTATTTCTATTTTTTTTAGGATTATAAGCCTGTCTCCGGGGCTGGGTCTCTTGGCTTCCCCAGATGACCAACGCCCCCCCCCCCCCCCGTGACACCATCCTTGGCCGATTCACCCCGCTTTTGAGTTTTCCTCCAATTCTAAAAAGAAACGCCTGCCTTATGGTTTAGTTGCTGTCAACAAGCGTCTCGAGCAAACGTCTGCTGGGTTCGGAGGTATGCCCACCCTCAGAATGTGGCTCCTGCGAATTTCTTTGAAACTAAAAGTGGCCCACGGGCCAAACGAGGTTGCCGCTTTTGAAAAAAAGGAAAATCCGACCCTGAGCAGGGCAGGGGAACCACAGTGAAAGTATCTTTGACGCGTGAAAGGATAATTTGTGGGACTCTTTTTGCAGGCTGTGGGTGGAGAAGCCAAGCCATCCCATCGTTGTCGTCCTCCTGGCTCTAATGCTCTTAAAATGCCCTTTTCCTCTCTGTGTTGGTGTAGAGGGGGAATCAAAAGGTGTCGGTGACGGCCACGGTATTGCTCGTCATCGCATGGATTTTTGTCTTCATCACCTTGGCCGTGGCCGTGGCTGGGAAAATGACGTGGCTCCAGTTCCTGTTCTACTTCTCCTACCTCAAGCTTGCGGTCACCCTCATCAAATACTTCCCGCAGGTACGCCTGGGCAGGGCCGTGTCTGTCCGAGCCCCGCCTTGCGGAGCCATGGAAGAGACGTCACCTGGTCATGAGCGGGGCCACCCACCCTCCAAATATTTGAAGACCGACATCCTGTCTTCACCTGCTCTTCTCTCGGGCAAACATTCCCTCCTCTCTCACCCTTTCTTCATAGCGCTTGGGGGTGGGTAAGAATGTGTGTGTGTGCATTTATTCACATGGAGAGAAGAACTCCCACTCATCTGGGCATTTTCAGGCTCTGATCTGGGACCTGCCTTCTGTAGCCAGAGGAACTCACAGGAAATCCTCCTTCTCTCGTTTTTTTTTTTTTTTTGGAGGGGGGAGTTTCGAGAAACGGCCCTCTGGCCGAGGGGGCTGAGAGGTCTGCTTCAGGCCCAATCCCCCTTCTTTTCACTGAATGCTGGTTCTGTCAGGCTTCCTTGATCATCTGTGGCAATTACAAATTTCCTCCAGGCGATGACCAAAAGACGCCTTGGTCCAAGAAGGCAGTTTTTCCCTTTTCAGTTGTTGGCATGCCACAAACCACGTCCAGGGGATTCTGGCCAGAGATGAGAAGTGTTTAATTTCTGGAACTAGAGCTCTCAGAATCACACAGTGGGAAGCTGGGATTTGTAGTTCGAAAAATCCCCCCCCCCCCCCGGCGTTTCCCATCCCTGGTTCGGGCAGCTGAGATGCCTACAGGCTGGTAACCTTGAGGGGTTTATTTCTGCAGCCGGGTCAGGCTTTCCTTGCTCGATAAAGGCAAGGAATTTGGCCGTTCTCACAATTGCTCCCCTTCCTCTTAGGCCTACATGAATTTCAGTCGGAAGAGCACCGAGGGGTGGAGCATCGGCAACGTCCTGCTGGACTTCACAGGGGGTGCCTTCAGCCTGATCCAGATGTTCCTGCAGTCTTATAACAACGGTAAGCGTGCCTCTTGCTCTCAGATAGACCTTTGGGTCCTTTGGGACAGGATGCTGTTTCCAGTGATGGCTGACTATAAAGGCCTCTGGGACATTCAAGCGCGGGACAAGAAAGGAATTATCCAGATCTCTCGTTGGTTTCTTCCCTACAGCTGGCACTCGGTGGTACACTGCTCCTGAAGCTGGACGTAACGTCAGGCTGTCATGGCTTGTTGCAGGGGCCGATTGCCATTTTTTTTTGGTCCAGTCCTTTTTAGAAAAGCCAAGGCCAAGCGTGTAGATGTTGTAAAGCAATGGCAGGGGTTGCATTTTGTACTACAATTGCAAAGATACTTTTTTTAAAGAGAGAGAGAGAGAGAGAGAGAGAGAGAGAATCTTCTCAGGTCTTTCTTAAACTTTCCATCAGGTTAAACGACCTGACCCAACACCGGCTTCAGAATGGTTTCATTTTCTCTTTTCCGTTCCAGATGCCTGGAAGCTGATCTTCGGTGACCCCACCAAGTTCGGCCTTGGCGTCTTCTCCATCTTCTTCGACATCGTGTTCATTGTCCAGCATTACTGTCTGTACCGCTCTCCGGCCTACAACACGGTCGAGGCTGAGTGAGCGCCTCCCCGGGCTGCCTCTGTGGATCTTTCCAGCTTAAACCTCAGAGAACCTTGGCACGGGCGGGCTCCTCGTTGGGACTTCAGACCCGCCCTCTCGTCGTGTCCCTTGACTGACCACCCACGGGTGCCTTAACCTATTCCAGGACTGCACCTCTCGCATCTGGTGGCTGGACCACCTCGGGAGGGAGACACTTGGCCTTTTGCTCACCCATCTCTCCAAGGGTCAAAAACCATTCCTGGTGGCTTTCTCCACCAATTTCACCTCGCTTGGTCACCAAAGATTTCTTGCCTTCCGCGAAGGCTGATGAAGACAAGCCATTCCGCGACAGCTGCCTTCCGACGGATCTGCACCAGCCTCCCAAGTGGGTATACTCAAAGGAGGGAGGAACTGGGCCAGGAATGGCCTGAGCAGACCTCTTTTAGCCACTGAAAATAAAAGGCTTCCAACTGTGGGGGGCCGAGTGGTTTTTAACTAGGGTGGGTGGAACCACACAGGGTGGCTGTGACGGATCGAAGCGTCCTCCAAGGGACGGGTTCTCCTGGGACAGTGGCCCGGGCATCAGGCAAAAGCTGTCTCGCCTTCCTGCTTTGCAGGGCAAGCGTTTCCAGGTTGGCACTCCGGGCAAAGCAGGGACATTATCATGCCTGTGCAGATAGATACAGAATCCAGAGGGGCTAATAGTTTTACTTGGCATCAGGCAGCTTCTTATGTTACCCTTCTCAGCCATGAGGACTGGAACCTTACTTTGCCATAACCCAGGAGCAAAGTGTATGCTGTTCAGGCAGAAGGTTCCATATTCCACCTCTGGCTCAGGCGAGGAAGTACCTTCGCTTCAACGTTGCATCCCTGTAGATTCTACGGAGTGAGAGGGGCCAATACTTTACTGTGGACGCACCCCGAGGGCAGAGGAGGCTGGAGGGGCATTGGTTTCAAAACATCACAAGCGCACGGGGGGGTCTCTGTGGGTCAGTTCCCCTCGTCAGGCAGAGGAGGGGCTGGCAAGGGTGGGGTTGCAAATCCCTCAGGCAGCTGGTCAAGGGTTCAAAACTTCAGGCAGATTCCGCTGGAACGTTTAGCCCCAGCAGCTTAAAATTGGGTTGGGAGCTGGAGGCGAGAACAAGAGGGCGGCCGTGGCCCACGGCCGGCTGACATGGAACCTCCAGGTCGGGGAGCAGTGTACCTCCCAGACCGCAAGGGACAAAAAGCCCAGGAGTCTCCTCACCCCCCCAGGGGCTGCGGTGTCAGGAGACGGCTCGGCCAGAGGCTGAAGGCTGGAAAGAGCAGAGCCAGGATCCGTTTCCATGGGGCAACTGGTATTCTTAAAGGTCAACTTAAGGATGCTTTCCAGTTTATACTGGAAGGCTGTTCAGGGCTCCTCCCAGCTTGGAATGCGGGGTCTGATCTGTAGCGGTCAAAATCCTGCTCTCAAGGGCGAGGCTCTTGGGACCACCAGCCCTTACACAACACAGGAGACTCGACGTGCGCCCTCACATCCTGGGCGAGGCGCTGGCTGGGAACCCAGATCTTCCGCAGAGGGCATGTGATGGTCCTCCATCTCCTGGTGGCCTGCTTTTTTCCCCCCGGCGGCAGGCAGTGCCTACCCCTTCGGGGCTGGGAATGCAACCAGGGAGTAACGCTCTTTTCATAAGGAATCCCGTCCCTTAAGATTTTTTTTTTTAAAAAGGGGGAGAGAGTCTTGCTCTCCATTCAGACACAGAGAATTTTATCCTCGGCTCCATTTCCTAAGCTGCTTTAAGGCATTTTACCAAGACACGGGTGCACCTCTTGATAAAACCCAAGGCTGGCTCCCCAAGATCATGGCATATTCTAGCTTCAAGCTGTTTCTCCTAGGAGCTCAGCTTTAAGAGAAATATTCCAGCTTTCCAGTGCACAGCCTATCCCAGGAACCCCACCAAACAGCATCGGGGGAAGGAGAGTAACCCCCACCCCTAGCAAGGTTGCCACATTTCACCCCAGAACCCGAGGTTCTCCTCCTCACCCTCCTTCAAAGATGCCCCCTCACTCCCCCCCAGTGAGAGCAACAAAAAAAAGATCTAGATTCAAGTTTCAGCAGCGAGCCGCCCTTTGCTCCCACAGAAAACCTGCCTAAAGCAAACACTCTCTCCTGCCACGAGCTGCTTCTCGCACTCAGCACACACACAAAAATCCATACCCGACGGAAAGTCCAGCTTGAATTTATTGTGTGTAAAATGCCAGGCAGTGGCTGTATGGAAACACACGACAGAAACGAAGCAAAGGTGGAAAGCTGCTCTGGGCATCTCCACACCGCTTTGATTTTTTTTTTTTAAAGGCAAATTTTATCAAAAGAGATCGTCTTCAGTTCCACCTTGTGATCAGAAGTACAAAAACACAGTAATAAAAGAGGCCTCTAGTGGTATTCGGCAGTCGGGCGGCAGCTTCTTTTGAGTCCTATCCGGCAGAGGGCGAGCGCCACGACCGCCCGGCGAGAGCAGCAGTGAGATCCTGAAATAAGTTAGTGTTGCCGACTTCGCAGAGAGAAAGGGTTATTTACAGAGGATTTTTTTTAAAAAAGAGACTTGGGACAACGGAAGAAGTCATCAGTACAAACCCCCAAGATCAGAAACTAACTTGGTAAAGGCAAAAAGATCGACTTGAAAAATCAGAACTGGCCAGCGAGGGCATTCCTCCGAGAAATGGTCCCAAGAACACCCCTGCGCTACGGATGAAGAAACCATCTGGGCTTCCGCTATGGATCTGTCAGGGGAAGCACTGGCACCTTCCCAAATCATGGTTCCGCTTTTTGTAAGATTTCGGCAGAGATGTCAGGGAGAAAACAAGGCAGAAGGGCCGGCCCCCTCCCTCGGCTCCCCTCCCTCCCTCATTATTTGGTATGCCTTACATTCAGGGCAGCCCTTCTTCCCACCCAGAGAGACTTTGGCCCTTTTTCTCTCGGGCCAGGGTCTCCTCGGCAAAGAGTTGCTCTGCTGGCCAACCTCAGATTTGGAAACAGAAACGGGGCAGGCAGGCAGTGAAACACCTCCCAAAATCTTAAGACCCTCTTAATGGGGTCTTGTGCTAAAAAAAAAGAAAAAAAAGAAACAGCTTTAAGAGCTTTTGGTGTTTAAGCCACAGAGCACTTCCTCAGATATTTAGAGAAACCTCTTTAAAAAAAAAAATAGAGTATATTGGCTACTGGATAACTGTGTTGCCCCTTCTCCTTCCCAGCTGTCAATGACAGCTCTCGGTCTGGATGGGAGCCATCGGAGGGAACCGCCAGGAACCTCGGTGGCTTCCCCTCCCTCTCAGGAGGATCTTGTACAAGAGAAGGCCGTGGCGGGCCGTACGTACGGGGCCAAGGCTTGGGCGCCGGTGTCCCTAGGAGGAGAACCCACAGTAGGGGTGCCATCTTTGCAGAGGCACAGGCTAGGCCTCCCCAAAGAAGGGGCCAGAGGTGCATCACAGGCACTAGAGCTTCCATCGGAAGAGGATTTCTGGGTGGGTGGGTGGGTGGGTGGGGAGCAGCAGAGACGCCTCGCCAAGGTTAACTGGCCTGCCGTCCCCCGATCAAGGTGCAGCCGCCCCCGCTCAGTGGCACGGCTGGGACATCATGGACTGCTGGACCGCCTTCTGGAGGGACTGCCGGGTCACCAGGAGCCGGACCACCTCCTCGTTCCGCTTGGTCAGCCGCTTCCGGGCCTGGTCATGGGTCACCATGGTCATGTCCCACCCGTTCACCTGCAACCGACGTAGCACGGATTTAAAGGAGGGACACAGCATTTGTACCATCGGTTTTAAGGACCGCCTCACTACGACACCTGCAAAATCCTTGGGAAACTATCCCCCTGAATTCGAATCCTTCGGACCGGCCCGACACCGCTAGCTTCTTGACAAACAGGCAGAGGAAAAGACACAACGCCTCCTCCAGCCATGATCAAGCCACTGACGGCTCAAGACTTGCCTGCATTATTTTGTCTCCAATCTGCAGCCCAGCCACTTCCGCCGGGCCTCCTTCTGTCACTCGGGTGACATAAATGCCCTGGGGGAGAGAAAGGAGACAAGGATTTCTCAGTTTTTTTCCAAGAACACAAGCTCCACAGCTCATCACTCCACCAAGTAGGCTACCTAGTAGACAGACAGACAGACAGAGGTTGTGGAGGAGCAGCTAACTTCTGTGTGAACCTGCTTTGCCCCAAGTCATGGTCTGTGGGCTCACCTTTCTGCCAGGGCCTTCCTCCCCCCCCCCAGGACTGAAGAGCTTGGCTACCCCTCACGGTGAAGGGCTTGAGGCGGCAGTCTTTTTACAACCAGACATTCCCACCCAGTAAGAATTGACTGGACAGGGCAAAAGACAGGGAGGGGAAAGCTCGGGTCTCTGGAGCCTCTCCTGAAGAATTCCCAAATGACCAGCCTCTAACGGGGAGCTCCTGGCTCCTCTGAACTGCCCTACTGACAGCTGCATTGTGGCTTTACCCCGTCCGCTGGGCCTTGGGGCCACATGCTCCCAAACAGCTTCACAAGTTACTAGTCCACAGTCCACTAGGTGATGCCTGGCCTAAGGACATCATGAAGGCAATGGGTCTTGGTTCCTGCCAGCTGTGAATGGAGGGGGACCGCCTGCCACAAGCAAAATCAGATGCAGAATTCAGGAATCTCCTCTCGCTCCCCCCTTGCTTTCCCGCATTTTCAGGGGCTTCAGCTGAAAGCCAGCTCCGGGGCCCTCGGCAGCTGACCTTGTCAGTCTTGTCCTCAGAGAAGGGGTTCTGGCTGGGATCCTGGTCGATGCCGCCTCCGATGCTGAAGCCCAGGATCAGGTTGTCCCCCTGGCGAAGCTTATGGATTTCCACTCGTTGCTGAAAGGTGGGAAGGAAGAGCGGGAAAGAGTCAAAAGGGAGCAAAGGTTTCAGTGCCGGCTCAGAACAGACCCACCAGGACAAGGGAAGAAGAGAAGCGGGGACACACGGATTACTCCGAGGGTGACCTCTTCCTGCCTTCCTTTGGGAAACATGTAAAAAGACCCCGAACAGGGGTGGGATCCAAAGGAGGTCATGAGCTATCACATAACGTGGGTGGCCAAAGGGCAGCCCCTCTAGACGGTGTTGGACTACGATGCCCATCAGCCCCAGCCGGCACAGTTATAACGGGGAGTGCTGGGAACCGCAGTCAAACTGCCTCTGGAGGCCCCACTCTGCCCAACCTACACCCCACTAGACAGAACTCCTCCTTGCATTGACTCTCCTTGCTTTCCTCCCTCGGCTAAACTACCTGGGAAGAGGCAGAGCGAGCGGTACCGTTCCCCGCGCCTTGCGGGCACGCCTCCGAACTCAGACTCGGCTGCCATTGGCCGAGCTGCCCTGATGTCACAGAAGAGGAGAGCCAATGGGAAGGGTCACCAGGTGCCATGAACAGCTGACTTGACTCTAGCAGAGGGCAGGCAAGGACCACCACCTCTGAGGCCAAAGAGAATAGCATCGGCTTTGCAGGACCAGACAAAAACGGGCCATCTATTCCAGGGTCCCTTTTCTTACCGGCCTCCACAAGATGCCTCGAAGAAACCAAAAGGTCGGGGGCCCTTTCCCCCTTAACACTCCCTGCCAGAGGGCTGTAAGACGCAGGGGAAAAAAAAACTAGAAAGGGAGAACAGGAAGTAGGGAAATGAAAGGAGAAAAAGAATGAACAGAAGAGATGAAGGATCGCTTTGAAACCCATCAAGACTTGAGCTGCAGGCCTCTGGTTCTGAAATAAAAATCCTTTTTTTTTTTTTTTCCTTCCTAGGACATTCTCTCCCTAGAAGCTCATCTTCCCTCCAGGTCAAGACGGCCCAAGCCTGAATATAGGGACACATGGGATTTAGCTCATGCAAACAAGCACTCTTTCATTATTCTTCTTCTTTTTAAATCAGAGACTAAAACGGGCAATGAGCTCATGGGGAGAAGAGAGGAGCGCTTTCACAAGGCGAGGGACAGACGAGAGGGACACGGGCGAGGACGGTTGGCGCTCCGAGCCCAGGAAGTGGGGCCGTGTCTCCTGCCTCAGGTCAGAGAGCAAAGGATGATGGCAGGGCACTCTCCCCAGACGCAAGGCGCTCAGAACTTAAGCCGGCCGCCTCACTCCCAAGTACGGCTAGAGACACCTGCATTTCAAGTCAACCCCGCACATCCCGAGGGGCCCCAGCTTGAGAGAAATTCTCCTCCACCAGCGGTTCCAGACCTTGGGCCCCCAGAGGTTCTTGGACTACAACTCCCATGAGCCTTCCCCACCAGCAAGTTGGCTGCACCAGCTTGGACTGAGAAACCCTAAAGTGTGGGAGAAGGGGTTGCAAAGGTCTCTTCTCGAGGGCAAAGACTTCCCACCTTATCCTAGGTATACTGAATTGGGACCGGATTCTCGCTGAACTGAATGAAACTTAGCTCTCAGCAGGTCTGCACAAGAGTTACTCAGAGTTCTGATTCAGTTTACATACAATTCACTCAGGATAGCTCAGTGGTTGAGGTCTCTGGCTGGGGAGCCAGAGGTTGGGAGTTCAGTTCCCCCACTGGGCCTCCCGGGGGGGGGGGGGGAGAGCCAGCCTGGGTGGCCCTGGGCAAGCGGCCCAACAGTCCCAGGGCAACCCCGGAAGACGGGAAGGGTCAAGCACTCCCGAATACCCTCTACTTAGAAAACCCCAGAAAAGGGTCACCGTAAGTCAGACGTGACTTGACAGCACATGATTATTCTTAATCTTTAACTGGAAACGAGCCACATACTTCGCAGAAGTGCAGTCTGAATTCCACTCGCTCGTACCGATAACGGCCTGCTATCTTTAGCATTTTCTAACTGCATTTGTTAGATATCCAGAAGTTGTGTCTAACACCAGAACATTTCATGGCTGATGCTTCTGCTCTCTGCCTGCTGGCCTCTAAATACGTTCCTCTCTTTGCTGCATTTTCAAACTGCATTTGTTAGATATCTATCTAGAGAAGTTCCTGGCGAGAGGAACTCAGCAAAAGGGAACAGAGTTCATTTCTCTGAAAAAGAGAAGCAGGTTGTTGGGGGGGTTATAAAATGGAAAGCCGAGCGATCCCTGGGTTGGGCTACCAGCATTAGACAGAACTACGCTGATTACACCACACTTACTCATCCCTTTGGCACACACAAAGAAAGATTTATTTCTTTTTTTGTCCCCCAGAGCTATTTGCTGAACCAGCCCTGAATCACCAGCCTCTCCCAAAGTGGACAGAGCAGTGAGTCCCATTCAAAGAGCTCGGAGCCTGTGGAGGGTGAACCCGGGCAGGTTTCAAGGTGGGGCAGACAGAACTGGGAAAGGACATAAAAGACTGAAGTGTAGGCGGGTTGAGGCGGGGGGGGGGGAGTTCGAAGTGGAAGAGAGTCACTAAGATGGGAGTGGGCAGAGGTTAACACAGAGAGAGACAAGAAGGAAGCACAGTAACAGATCGGTTTTAGAAGAGGTAGCCGTGTCCGTCTGTGTAAGCATGTCGGTCAAAATCCCAGGAAACAAACAAGACAAAAACATATGGCACCGTAAAGATGGTTATATTTTCACGTGAGCTTTCGTGGACACGTCCACTTCATCAGAAAAACGAAACACAGGATGAAATGCCAATTTCACAAGTAAAGCATACTAAACATTCATTGGCTCTAAGAGACTTGGGTGTGTGGTTACATGTCACACACAGCGATTTGTGGCCTGTGTTAGGCTAAGTAATCTAGCTACCCGTGTGAGATTTTTAGATGGACTGTTATTGCGTTTTCCATTTCTGGGTCTCCCATTTCTCAGAATGACTTTTTTTTTTCCTTTTAATATTTGTACACATATTGTTCCTAGTTTTAATATTGCCTTTTAGTGATGGAAGATGCCTCGTTATACTCATTGTTCTTAGCTTCAAATATTGTCTCTTAATGATGTTAACAGCCATTGTGTACTCATTGTTCTCAACATTGAAATATTGTCTTTCAATTGTTGTAAGCCGCCTTGGGTCCTTTTCAAGGAGAAAGTCTGGAGTAAAAATATTCTAAATAAATAAATATTTGAAGGCACCTCAAGGAACCCACAAGAAGAAGGGGAAGGAGGTCCCAGACCCCAAAGAAAAAGGGGGCAGGATTGCAAAGACAAAAATGGGAGGAAGGAATCCTTCCAAAAGAAATAGGAAGAGCAAATCCCACCAGGAAAGAAATACAACAGCTCTCCCGCCGCTACAAAGACAGGAGGGCAAAGACTCATGAACAAAAGCAGAGAGCAAATTGCGCTGTTTTAGGGCCTTCTCTCCCCGGAACCATCGCCTTTCAACCGGTCACTACAAATCACAAAGTAAGAATTAACAACCTTAAAAGAGAGAGAGAGATCTGAGAGAAAGAGCCTTCCTGGAATTCACTTTCCTATCCTTCCTCACAGCCTTCCCCAACTTTTCCCTTTTGCTTTTCATGCCCTCTTTTTTAGATTTCAACACTGATAATAGCTAGGCAATGGAAATCAAAATCTGAGTTTCGAATCGATGAATGGTACAATGAAATATGGAATATAGCTATGAATGATAAACTAACTTGTAATTTAAAGGTTAAGAAAGGAGAGTTGAAAAAGAATCATTTTTATGAAATATGGGGCAGATTTTTGGAATATGTGTTAACAAAAGGGAAAGCTCCAAATCAAGAATCAATGCAGTTCTGGAGAAGAGGACAAGAAAAGAAGAAGAATATAGATGGAGGAAGATTATTGCAAGAGGTCCCGCCTATGGTGGTGGGGAACACAGTTAAATTGTATTTTGGTTTGTGTATTTTATGTTTATGTTATAGTTATAATAATTTAAAAAAAAAAACACCCACTGCCGCCCGAGTTTTATTTGTGAATCCTAGAAGACCTCATTCCAAAGAAGTAAAAGTGATCAGAGATACATATAAGCTCCTTCGGAGATCAAAAGAAACTCCCACTGCATGGTAGATGGATTTATGGATCAGTCTTGCATACCTCCATACGTGGGCATCTACAGGAGTCTATGTGCGCGTGATATGTGCGCCCGTCTATTATGTACATTTGCTTACACAAAGAGTCTACAAAGCGAGCTCGACAGACAAAAAGAAGAAGCCCTAAAATGGGAAAAGTCTGCCTCCCGGCTACATCTATTTCTCAGCGCCGGCGTGGAAGAAAAAGTAACTTTTCCAGAGAAATGGGAGGGGCCTAAAACAACCCTGCAACTGAGAAATGCAAAGAAAGGATACTGTAAAACCATTTCGGGCTCAGCAAAGAGACTTTCCTCCAAGGTACATCAATATTTGTACACATATGTGTAGATTCAATGAGACTTAGGAAGTTCAAATCTCATTTAATGTGCACACGCCCCTATCGATGGACACAGGAGGGCAAGCCCATTTGCTGAGAGCCTAAAGTTGGCTTACAAAATCCTTCCTTTGCATTCCTTAGATGAAAGGGGGGGGGGGGGAGGACTTTAGGGCCCCCCCCATTTCTCTGGAAAAGTTACTTTTTCTTCCACTCCAGCGCTGAGAAACAGACGTAGGTGGGAGGCAGACTATTTCTATTTTAGGGCTCCCTTTTTTTTTTTTGCTATAGACCACAAGTTGTCCCACAGGCCCCCACGTACATGCATGTACATGGAGACACGTGAATGCCACATAGGAATGCAAACCCGTATCTAAAGGCAACCATCTGTGTCTACTCTACCCACTGGGTGGCTAATCCATACACAACACACATAAAATACACGTGCCCAGTGCATGCATGTGCATTTAGATTTATAAATCATCATAGATTAGATTAGATTCGATAGATAGAAGCGTTTAAGCAAAAGGCTTGGGCTTCCCCCCACCCCCCCACCCCCGGTGTGTAGACGTTTGTCTTTTCTGTAGTGAACCGTCCGGAGGGTGTGTGTGTGTGTGTGTGTGTGTGTGTTTGTGTACCGAGTCATTACACAAAAGAGTCAGTCCGTCAGTCCACCCCGACCTAGACAGGAGCGGAGAAAAGCGAGACGCGTGTCGACAAGCCCGCCCCAGACCTCTACACGCATCCCCACCCCGTTTCCTCCCCGCCCCACCCCCCCTCCATCATCCCCGCCACTCACCACCACGGCCGTCACCGGCTGGCCCGGGATGTACGACATGGCGGCGGCGACAACGACCCTCCCGCTCCCTCCGGCGCCGCTTTTCCCTCTGAGGGAACAAAAGCCCAGCGCCAGAGCCCCGCCCACGAGGCCACGCCCCTTCCCAACGGCCGCGGGCCGCGCGCCCCCTGTCGCCGCCCATTGGCCACCCTTCACGCTCCTCCTCCTCCCGCCAGCCAGCAAGCCCCGCCCTCTCCTCACGATGACGAGGAAGGAGAGGCCGGGCTTGTCTTGGGCTCCTGGGCAAGAAAACCGGGAGGAAGAAAGGGAAGGCGGTGACGTCACCCCCACCCTCAGGAGGAGGAGGAGGCGGGGCTTCGTGGCCCCTCTCGCTCCCAGCGTCCCTTCTGTTCCAAGATGGCGGCGGCAGCCCGCTTCCGGTAGGGCCGGCGGAGGAGAAGGTGCGCTCGCTGGGCCGGAGAGAGGAAAGCCCTTCAGAGGCGAGCCAAGGGGGGGGGGGGCGAGGCCGGGAGGGTCCCCTTCCCCGGAGAAGGGGTCCAGGGAGGGAGGGAGACGCTGAGGAGCTGCGGGGTGTCGTCATCACGCGGGAGGGGCTCTCTGACGTCATGGATCTCTGACGTCACCGCAGGGCGATTGGGGGGGGGACCTCTTTGGTCCAAAGGTGGGGAAACCGGCGGCTCGGCTTCTCCAGGGGATGGACTCCAGCTCCCATCAGCCCCGCCACCTGGGCCCGTGGACAGGGATTGTGGGAGTTGTAGTCCGTCGGTGGTCTTCCTCCCCCCCCCCCTTGTTTGGGACCAGCGGGAGGTCGGTCAAGAATGCTATTTTTTTGTTTTCTAAATGGAAGGAAAGTGCTTGTAAAAAGTGCTCAGGCACCTGTGCTGGCTGGGGGTGATGGGACGTGTAGTCAAACACACCTGAAAGGGGCCTCCTCCCTCCCGGATTCTCCCTTTGCCCCCTCCCTCTTGTATGAATATATTTTCAGCCTATTCTTTCCTTTGGGTTCTGCCTGATCGTGGCATATTTTAATTCCTCTTTCTGCTCCTCTTATTTTTTTTATCTGCTGCCACCCCACCACCACCACCCCTATGATAATTTTACACACGGTTGTGTTGTAGGTTGTGCCACATTATATTTGATCTAGAAAGCTACATATTTCTTGACAGCTGCTAAAATTCCTGTACCTGAAATAAACCCATTGTTTCTCCCGCCCGGTTTGTGAACTGCAGCCAGAAGCTCTTACAGGTGCAAAACACGAGGCCCGTTTTGCTTGTGCAAGTGACAAAATTGTTTCATTATATAAAACACAATGTCTTCAAGTCTGCTTAGCTCTTATTTTGGCGGCTGGTGCGGAGTTTCTTGTTAGACGCGGTGATTACGTGACCTTTTCCGCTCCTCTCTGTGTTCCAGAATCCACTACAAGCGCAGTGTCCTTTCTAAAGTATAACAGGTTTGAGAATCTATTTGGTTTGTGGCTCGAAGAATTAAACCAACGCTTTGGGAGGCCCATAGCAGCCTCCCACGGTTGCAGAGGATCCACCGTATGTTCCACATAAATTCATCTCTCTGTTCCTGAGGTTGAGATCTGAGTGAATAGATATTTTCTTCCTTCCCTCGACAGCTGCTGGTGAGAGACCCTCCTGAGCCCGGACCAGAGCCATGGCTACCGTGGCGGCCAAACGGGAAGGCCCGCAGTTCATCAGCGAAGCCGCCGTCCGAGGGAACGCCGCCATTTTGGATTACTGCCGGACGTCGGTCTCGGCTCTCTCGGGGGCCACGGCGGGGATCCTGGGCTTGACCGGCCTCCACGGGTTCATCTTCTACTTCCTGGCCTCCATCCTGCTGTCGGTGCTGCTGGTGTTCAAAGCCGGCCGGCGGTGGAGCAAGTACTTTAAATCCCGCCGGCCTCTCTTTACTGGCGGGTTGATTGGGGGCTTGTTCACCTACATCCTTTTCTGGACTTTCCTTTACGGCATGGTCCACGTTTACTAAGAAGGGGACAAGGCAGCGGCAGCCGCTCCGGACAGGACAGGAGGACTCTTGCCAAAACCATCACCTCCCCTCTGAGGCCAGATCCTTCCGAGACGTCTCCCTGCTGCTTGTCCTGTCCACAACGTACGTCACAAAACTAGCCTGTAGCATCGTGATCTTCAAACACCATGTGAAACCTCTCGAGCCTTGAAAAGGATGCCTGATGAGTAAACGGTCTATCATCTTCCAGAGGATGTTTGCCTTCTGTTTTGTCCACCCGCTCCTCTGCTCTGCCCTTTTCCTCCTCACCTAAGACTGCCAAGGTGGTCTTACCACATTCTTAGCGCCCGCTTTTTAACCTGCAATATTACACCCTAGCAGAAGTACTCACTTGGCTCAAGGCTTTTAAATCCCTTTCTACTTTATCCTATGGTTCGCCTCCTTTCTAACCAGTCTTTCTTTCCTATTTTTCCAATGCTGGCTTAGCTTTTCCTTCTACTCGCACTCATCCTGCAACTTCCCGAGCGGTAGGACCTTTCTGTGGGCCCACACACTTCCCCCCCCCCGTTTCTCTTTTTAATTGTTTGAAGGATGACAGGCCCCTGCGGAGGGGAACACCCGCTGGAGCAGCCTAGAGGCCCTCTTGAGAAATGACCCTTTCAGACCTGCTTGCCAGCGAGGGAAGTCTCCCATCCAACGCCTGAAACAGCCCTGAAGGCTACAGAAAGGTTTCATTTAATAAAACAGAGCCATCCATAACCCACAGATGTACATCCTTAGTGTCTGGTCCAGCTTTCAGAGGTCTAGTAGAAAAAAAAGCAAACACCCAGATGCACTTTATCTTTTATTATTATTAAAGATGAGGATGATTTAGCAAACATCAGTAGGTGCTGGTACAGGGTCCACATACGTTCTCTCCTGGAAGGAGTGGCAAAAGGACCCTCCCGTTTCTTGGTCCCCTACGCACTGCTGATGTTTGGAAGTCATCGCAGGCCTCAAACGGCGCCTGCCGTCCCTCCTCTCTGGGAAATGCATTTTTCTTTCGTAGCATTCTTGCTCTCGGGGTGTGTCAAGGGAGGTGAAGGCAATCCTTGGTGGTTGGTGAGTTGCTCTGAATGCCTCTGCTGAGCCAGCTCTGAGGCTCCCGGGGTCCTCGCCCTGGTCGTCCCTCCGCGGCGAGAACCACAGGCGGCAGGAGACCTTCGGCAAGAGCCTCTCGTCGCTCTCCAGGGTCCCGGACGTTTGCCGCCTCACCCCATCCAAAGGGCTTGGTGTTCCGTGCCAGGTTTCACACCCTGGTGTTACGTTTCCATATTTTGTTGGCCTTGTGTGTTGTACCTGCCGCTTTGCGACCACAGCCTCCACAACCGGGTTGTGGTAGAGCTGCCGTTGCCATTCCCCTCCCCACCCCCGGGATTTGCTGCTCTTTGTATTGAGGGGAAATGATGCTTCCAATGTTACTGGGTCACAATATATGTCTTGTATATACAGCCTAACTCTTTTAAGTTGTGGGGTGTGTGTTTTTTTTTCCCCTCCCGGTGTGGGGTGTTAAGCTAGAATTGATACTTCTGACATATACACGCACCAAAAACACGCATGTGAAACCACACACATGGAGAAACCATTTGAATAAACTGATAGACCTTCATGGAATCGCAATCGGGGCAAGAAATCTGGAACTGAAGTCCCTCCGAAAGGCTCCCAAATCGAGGAGGGCGGCTTCTCCCTAAGAGCCCGAGGTGTGGCTCCCTTCCTCACAACAACACCCATGCGAGGTCAGCCCAGACAGAGACAAAGAGGGTATGGGTGGCCCGAGACCACCCAAGGAGCTTCATAACTCAAGGGGGGGGGGGGAGAAGGACCGTGTTTTGCGACCCACCACACTTGTGCTGGTTCTCAGCTCAGGCTGTTGCAAAAGGAGACGCGTCAGGTAGATGAGGAAAGCGTGTTAAGTGTTAGGAACCTCAATTGTTGGCTAGAGAGCTCAGTGGCTTAAGTCTCTGGCTGTGGAGCCAGGGGTTGGGAGTTCAGTGTGGTAGAAGGCCTGCTATGGACCAGCGTGCCTGAGTACACAGGCGGGCTGCCCTTCACACTGGCTAAGCAGACTCGCGCACCTTTCGTAAAGCGACAGGATCCGCCCAGGTCTTTCCCCTGCGTTGCCTTCAATAAAAGGACATCCGCATCAGAAGGTGCGGGAGGCACTAACCGGGATAACCTGAGTCCACTTTTTGAATATAGACAAGAGGGAGTGGTGGCTTTAAAATGAAATTGACTATGAAATTAAAGGCTACAGTTTAAAGGTGGACTTTAAAAAAAACAGTCTACATGGGTGTTATCTCTATTGGGAGCAGGTCTTTTGTAAAGGCTAACAGCTCTTAATTTCCCAGTTGGGATTACTACCACATACTTGACACTATGGCATCCAGGAGCAAATACGTGGGATAGCCCTGCAGAAAGATGTTTTCAACCCTCCTAAAGGCATCTTTATGATATGCTGTACATTTCATTCCAATAAGCAAACAAAGATTAACACTGATAACTGTGAAATAAATTAACATTCCTTTTTCAAATGGCTTATTCTACCTTCTGCCTGCTTGCTGTAAGTTCCTTCTGGCCATTGCAATGACAGACAAATTGTAGGTCACAACAGGTCAAACTGGACATGACAGACAACTCATTGGAAGAGGGAATTCCTCAACTGCTGAAAACCTCTGATTGTCGCAGCAAAAGATTTAAGCACACAGCACTGTTTGCATATTAGCTAGCTTTGATGGGGGGGGGTGCGGATCTTCTGGATGGAAATACAGGCTTCGTTTACGAGTCAGATTTCTCAGTCATGAAGGTCTGTTTGAATCACATTTCTGAAATAACTAGAGTTTGACCCTAAAAGAAGCCAGTCCCTATTGCATTTTCTTCTTCAATCGTTCTAACAATATAGACTTAACATGATTTGTGTCTTTGTACCAAAAAAAAAGTCTAGAGATATTGAGTCTAAATATCAGCCTCCAGAAGGGAAAACCAACGTTCCCAGGTATCTGGGAGTCAGAAGTTTCTGGATTTGTGAAATGAAAGGCTGAGAGAAAGGATAGACTTCGTTACTTGGAAGCGTGAACCCAGAAAATGAGAGTTAAAGGAAAAGAGCACACCGTTCTCTCTGGAATTGGCATACAGCAGGGGCCTGATTGTCAGGTATCAAGATCCGTCCGTTCACCCCTTTAACTAGTATTTTGCCCCATAGGTTCAGGAGAAGACACGATCCCACTTGATTTACATGAAAGTGGGGGATCAGGTGGCATTTTGTCCTTTGCCTCCTCAGGCAGCAAGACAGCTGGGGACGGCCCAGCAGTTTCACCAGGCATCCCACTGACAGCAATCTACTGGGAAACCCAAACCTTTCATGATAGAGTTAGAGCTTCTTGGAGAGACAGCGGTCAGGCTTGGTGGCCGATGGAACTGAGTACATCCCTTCTTCCAGCGATACTGATGGGTCGTGAGCTCGGAAAATCCACACCAGGCTTCTTCCCAGAATGAAAAAGTTTGACCTGGCCGTTCCAGAGATTCAGATGTAATCAGGCCAGTGGAAGAACTCAACAAGTCTGTGGAACTTCCCGCCACAAGGTATAGTGACGGCTACCTGCCTGGACAGCTCTCAAAGGAGATGGGATACATTTGTGAAGGCTGGGTCCGACAGGGGCCAATTTGGGTCCAGCCACTCCGGGGTCAGAAGCAGAATCAGTATCCAGATGTCAAGCAGCTAGCGGAGGAGGCCTTATTCACTAAATGTCATCCTCCAGGAATATTCTATTTTAGGTCACATTTGGGGTAACAAATGTCTTACCAGTTGTGTCTGTCAAGAGGGGGGGAAAAAACCACCCAAACTTTCGAACTTAGGAAGTAACCCGTTGACCTAAGTGTAAGTTTGGTGGGCCAAGATGGACGGATCTGGCCACATTCGAGAGGGTGGCCTGGATGGTAAGCAGAGGGATTTCCCTCTGCACCTCCGTCGCTCCGATATGCACAGACACAATGTTTGGGTTCTCTTGAAAAATGCAAAATCCCAAGTCTTCGGCTCAGGCTGTGGCAGAATGTCTCCAGAAAAATAAGGCGTTGTTGAAGAGTGAAAAAGGGGGGCTCGAATCATCCACTCTTGACGAGGTATACAAAGGCCCTGGGTTCATCTGTTGCTGTGTTTCCCCACCATCATCCTTTATGCTTTGTGGGGTTTGGTTGTTTACCAACAGCCCCAACGTTAGGTCTCCACCGTCTCCATTTGTCTCAGCCGATCCAGTCTGGACAGAGAATCGCAGCTCTGGTTCCCATTCACGGTTGTTTCCGGTAACGATTTCCTGATGCTGGATCTGTTGAACAAGCAAGCAAGAGGAGGATGTTCAGCTTTTTACAGATTTCTCTTGAAAAACCACCTCAAGACCCCCAGTTTTGGTCTCACTACAACCTCCATCAGTCATAGATGGCACGGCCAACCGTCAGAGCTGATGGGTAGGGCAAGCATCTCTAGGAACCCAAACGGAGGACGACGGAGGGTTAAAATTAAAAGGGGCGAAGGAGTAAAACATGACTTTAAGAAAGTACAGCTATCTTGATGGAACTACAGCTGGACCCTCGTACCCCAGGGGGATTGCTTCCAAGCCGCCCCCCATGGATGCTGAAAAATGCAAAACAGTATTTTAACACTGAACGCTATACATAGCATAGTCCTACTGGCCAGTTCTGGTCACTTCATCTTTAGAAACCAGATATAATTTGGGGGGATTTTGCTCTTAATATTTTTTAATATTTTCAGACTGTGCCTAAGTCAATCAGTGGATACTGATCCCGTGGATAAGGAGGTCCGACTATACGTTTCTTAAGACGCTTTGTTCAAATAAGGCTTTACTTTCCTTTTTTTTAAAAGTCATGAAAAGGTCCTTTTACAGTTGTTTACGTTAATTCATTCCTTCTAAATCAGCTGTGACTGATGCCAGAGAATGCCTTCCAATAGAAACAGTGTTTTTTGCTGGGAGTTGTCTTTGAAGGTACCCTCCCCAGTGGCAAAGAACGGCCACCAAAAGATGGCCAGAATCTGTTCCTAACCCTAATCCTCCAAGTTTCTGGGAATCCCCCAGCAAACACTGAGATGTCACCATGGGCAAGGGAAGAGGGATTTCCTGCAGGGGAGAGCGCTAACCAAGGACATCATCCTAACAAAGCTGGTGTCCAAAAGCCACGCACCTCACTTCTTCATATTTTTTCCCTCGATAGAAGTTGCTTTTTCGGAGAAGGTAGAGCAGCACCAGGTCACAGAAAAAAGCTCCCTGTTTGAAAAAAAACAGGCCATTGTCACAACAGAACGGCACACGTAGAAAACAATAAGTTTACAAGACGCCTTGGATCTTTCCTCGTCGTTACACACGATTTAAAGTTTCGTGTCAGATACATCATCTGAGAAAACCCACCCCACCCCGGCGCGGCCAGCCGGCAAAGCTCTGGGAGAGGCTGAAAAGAAATGGGGACGATAAGGCTCACGTACTGCGCCCATCAACGCGAGGCCCGAGCCGATGTTGATGATCGTCGGAATGATGTTGAATTTCCCTGCCTGGAAAGGAAAACATGACATGAAAACACGCCTCTGCAAAAGCCATCCGTTTGGGTTTTGACCCCAGTAGCAGCTCTGGCCTCCGATTCGGAGGGGGCTCTCATCCGCTCCGGGTTTTAGTCCGCACTTTACAGGTGTTTATGTCAGGGGATGGACCTGTTCTGGGGAGAGGTTTCAGCACCAAGTGGTCCATCTCTGAGATACACAGGAAACCTCCATCTCTCGTTTTGGCCTTCAGAATTCATGTTTTCTGTTTCACGCTCCAGATCTCAGGCGCTGGACCACACATTTCAAGAAAGAGGATGTTAGCAATTAGGAAACTCTTGGGAGTCCTAGTTTGGGGTTCATTTCCACAGCTGTGTGCCATTTACACATGCTCAGAAGCACCTTTGTCTTCATTGTCTTACATGCTGGAATTAATCCATTTGCTTTGAAATTAATTGTACAGTTTCTATACTGCATCTCCATCACACAATTTTTTAATGGCTGCAGAAAAGTCTGTTCTCTGCGACATCACACCGGCCGCCCTCTGGGTCACAGAGTTTGGCCCCAACGTCTCAGCGATTGAGTTTAAATACGAAAGCTGCTGGGTTAATCTACAAGCCAATTGCATTTCTAAAAGGAGCAGGTATTTTATAAAGCTAATGACCCTCAATGATCCGCTCAAGACCAAGTCATTTTGCATTGTACAAAGGAGACTTCACAACGTCTGCTGACAAAGCCTGGCAACACGCAGGGGTAGGTTTCTCCCAGAGCTGTTACCAGGGGTCCTCTACAGACTTCCCAAAGAGAAAAGAAGCAAGCAAATCCAATTTTTCCAAGCTCACACAAGCCTCACCTTGCCATTGACCATGACATCAAAGCGGATTCCGTAGGCTTTGATCAGCGTGCGGAAGTCAACATCGGATGAGTCCCGGTAATACTTGGCAAATCTGAAAACCAGCAAAGGTTATATGAATGATCCAGAACATCCATTTATCAAGAATCAAGACACAGCACCTCAAATAGTCCTTATTTAACTGTTAAGGCTATAATCGTGTGTGTGTGCGCGCGGATTATCAGCCACTCTGAGGGTCAAAGCACCTGTGCAGAGAAACCCATTTCTAGAAGGGGTGCTCCCTTAAGTGGCAAAAAAGATATAATAAGACACCTTGGGTCCTTTTAAGGAAAAGGCGGGGTAAATATATTTTAAATAAAGAAATAATTGTGAAAGGACTTTAGAAGGTGCATGTGTGTGATCAGGGTTATCTTCTGAATGGAAGCAACAGCTTCTTTTAGGTATCTGATTCCGGAATCAAAGGAGACCACGTTGTGTTTTCGGTCCTCTGTTCTTATGAGGAAACGCAGGCTATAATCAAAACAAGAGAAATTCAAACTTGACGCTGGAGTGAATATTCCGTACTTGTACCCGTAATAATTTCATAGACTCTCTTTCCCTCCCGGAGCTTAAAGCCGTAGCTGTCCTCTTTCCCACTTTTCCTGACAACAGCCCTGTAAGGTAGGTCTATCGGAGAGGAGCTGGCCCAAGACTCGCTAAAGACAAGAAACGGGGTCTCCGACCCCTCAAATCACTCCACCTCGTGGATATAATCAAAATAAATGGATCTCAAGGAGCAGTCTGACCCAAGGTGTTGAAAAAAACCAGTTTTGTTCATTGACGCATGTGAATATTCCAATTAATGTGACCGAAGAATCAAGGACCACTTCACTTCTGTGCCCACTTCAGGATCAGATCGCAGAGCTGAAAAACCCTGTGGCCCGGTTCCCTGGGCGCCCGCACCCTCCCACCGAGGAGGACCGACTCGTGAGTTCAGCGTTGGTTCACACGGACCGACGACCCTTCGGAATGCCTTCCCGCGCGGCTGCCTCACCTGAAGTTGTACCCCGAGGAGATGGATTTCGCCGCAAAGCAGTTGTCCAGGCGGCTGAAGTAATAGTGGGGGTTGCACTTGGAGGTGTCTTTGTCCAGGTCACAGTCCCACTCGATCTGGATTCCAATCACGCCACCCTGAAGGGAAGGGAAGGGAGACAAGAGGTGCTTCGGGGGGAGATGCCGGGTCTCAGACTCAACATGGGTTTCGGTTTCTTTCCCTAGTCAACGATAGGGTGGGCTCACAGCCTCTGAAAGACCTCTAAATAAAATAAAATGCCCGTTTGTGCTTTTTGTGTTTGAGCGTGGCAATGGGATGGGAACTCTTGACATTATATATTAAGGATATATAAGGCAAACCCTCGTTCCTCCTATTAAACAAGGTGTCGGCGGACTCTTACTTCAACGCTAGAGACTTCACAGTATCTTCTATCAGCCTGAAAAGAGGCAGACTAGTGGGGGGGGGGGGGGGAGAGGCAGAGGAGTGTGGCTGACCCTAGAGCATCTGCCGCCTGAGGCACCTGCCTCCTTCTTAGGTGGGCCCGCTCATCTCTCCCTCTCAACAGCCGGTATAGGATGTTTTGCTGCTAGTGCTTCGCCCACCCAGTTGGGGGTCCACCTGTCCCCGAACCCAGTAAAGGAAGCGAAGGGAAGCTTTTCCGCACACCTCCGACGCCATTTCCTGGAAGTCGCTCCCAGCCCACCGGACGAGGCTTCCCAAGGAGAAGATGGGGCAGTAGAGATGCTCAGGTCCGTACCGGCAGTTTTTCAGGTAGGAGTTGTCGTCTGTGTCTAAGACGTTGGTCCTACAGGAAGGCAGGAAAGCTCAAGAAGAGACAGGAAGCTTCCGACCAGCCTTCCCTGACCTGGTTGGTTGGGGATAATGGGAGATGCAGTCCCCCACACTTCCAGGGCGAGAGGTTGGGGCAAGCTGGAGCATTGTGGAACCCAGAGCTACGCTGAAGAATTCGACTGATTTAATACTTCCCTTTTCATTATCCTTCCCCCATGTTGATCTTTGCTAGTGATGATGATGATGTAGATGTAGAAAACAATTTGAAGCCAAGATCCACCAGGCTTTCCCTTTTCCCTACCCTGTTATCCAGCAGCCGTTCATTCCACCCGGCCGGGGAACCTCATCACACCAAGAACCTGTGCCTGAGTTGATTTGTTTTCCTCTGTCCTCCCCGTCGCCTCTACCTTTTGTGCTGTGCCTTTTTAGATTCCAAGCCTGAGGGCGGGAACCGTCTCCTCGTCTTTTTTCCTTCTGACTGATACGTCCGCAACTCTAAAGAGTTTTTCAAGCTGTACAGCCGGAGGGGCAGGCTCTTGATTCATAAACGAATCCTCACCCTTGGTGAGCGAAAACGACATGGCTGTGACACTCACTTGGAAAATTTGAAACGGGGGAAACGGATGGAATTCTTGATGTAAATGGTGAAATTCTCAGCATTCGCTAGAAGGAGTTTCCTACAAGAGAAGAGTGGATGGCTGGCCTTAATAGCCTTTCCAAAAAACAGCGTCCGGCCAGAACTGCAAATCTTGGTTCGTTTAGTTTTGATGCATGAATAGGCGCCTACCTGGGTCGTCCTTTCTTCTCCACGGGGCACCAGGCAAAAATTTCACAGGTCCCGCTTCTGTTGCCTCCAGCTTTCAAACAGCGGCCTGTCTTAACCCCTAGGGAGCAAACACCGTTAAGGAGAAAAATTAAAAGCCGAGCAGCCATTCGCTGCCTCCCTGAAAAGTCTTACTAGAAAGATAATGGCATTTATCTTCAGGCAGGCTTTTCCGTAACGACTGGTGGTCCGAGAGGGCTTTTTTACATGGACTGTTGTGCTCTGTTGTTTTAATTGCATTTTAGTATTGATTTTATTTACCGCTTTATAATACTTAATTTTTTTTTAATATTTACATACTTATTGTTTTTAGCTTTTAAATATTGTCTTTTTAATGATGGAAGCCACCTTGTGTCCTTTTAAAGGGGAAAAGTGGGGTAAAACAGATAGATAGATAGATAGATAGATAGATAGATAGATAGATAGATAGATAGATAGATAGATAGATAGATAGATAGATAGATAGATAGATAGATAGATAGCAGGTAGGTGATATGCTGGTATTATAATCTTTGTTTTTACAGCAGAATGATCTATTTTAGGGCCAGTTTATTATTTTTTTAAAATTTTATTATTTTAAAGGAAAATTCCTTACCGTTACCCGCAACCACAGCTTTTCCCTCTGGACAGTCACTGTCGCGATAACACAGCGCATCGGGAATGCCAGGGCTCTGCAGAGTGGAGGGAAAAAAATAGAATTACTAGAGACTAAATGCAGAATTTTCTCATCCAGGATCACAGTGTAGAAAAGGTCTTTTTTGACTCCATTTCTCAGAAAACATTCCGGCGCAAACGGCTCCTCCTTCTCCTCCCTTAATTTCCGTCCCCCACGCACCAGTCCTATAAGGTAGGCCAGACCGAGAGAAAATAACTGGCCCAGGGTTGCCAGCGAAGTCATGCAGCTGAACCCTCTTTGGGACTTGGGTGCCTTATGCTGTCCCCTGACCCCCTACCTCTGGACAGGTGCTCTGCCGTTGGTTCGAGGTGACGATCAAGTTTGTCATTACGAAGAAGACACTTTCGCCCTAGCAGAGGGGGAAAAGAGGAACAATGAGGACGGAAAAACATTCCAGCCTTTTGCTAGGGGGGGAAAAAGGTCCTAAGCAGACAAATGAAAACAAGACAGCTTTTCCCTGTGCACCAATCCTTTTCAAGAATCTGCTTGTATTATTTAACAGCAGATTATTAAGATCTCAGCAGCTGGCTGGGCAGCTCAGTGGTTTAGATCTCTGGCTGTGGAGCCAGAGGTTGTGAGTTCGATTCCCCCACTGCACCTCCCAGGGAGAAGATCCAGCCTGGGTGGCCTTGGGCAAGCTGCACGGTAGTCCCAGGGTGCCCCCCCACCCCAGAGGAAGGGAAGGGAAAACCACTTCTGAGTACTTCTACCTAGAACGTCCTGAATACGAACTGGCTTGACAGCACACAATTAATTATAATTAAGACCTGATGAGCTGAAAAACGGCTGCATCACCTATCCTCACTCACAGTTCTGAAACAAACAATAGAATTAGCACTTTACACCCCCCCAAAAAACAGATTTGCATCCGTTCGCTGCGCTGCTTTTAAAACATAACTTAGCTCTCCCCAAATTAACTAGTTACTGGTAACTAGTTTCAGGGAACCAGTTCCTTCCAAGTTCTGCCGACAGCCAATCCGACTGCAATCAAAGCCGCGGAGGTTGCCGGGGTGTGGTGTTATTTTTGCCGGACACCCCTGCCCAAACACCACGTGTGGATCAAACGCCAACAGGACAAGAATGGAAAAATAAAATGGAATCGAGGTCCGAACCTGCGGGGGGATGACGTAATCGGCCACGTCCCAGAGCCTCTCGCCCAGCTCCGAAGTGTTGGTGAAGGCCACCCCTTTCACTTTGGTGATGACAGAGCTCTGGATGGAGGTGTCCGTGTCTTGGTAGCCCTTCTTGACCACAAAAACCCACCTGGAAAAGGAGGCAGGAAGGAGAGCGGATCGCTGATAGAACGGGGGCAATCATCATCATCATCATTATTTTTTTCTCTGGACTGGGGACTTCATCGGAGTTGCCCTCTAGACATGGCCAGGAGCACTCTCACTATCCACACGAGACACAAAGTGGTGTTCAAGTAAACCCGAGTTTGATTTTTCACTCCTTCATAATAAGTAGCTCATCCACCATTCGCAACCCTCTGTCTTACAGGGCAGGCCGCGTGTTTCTAAGAGACCTGTTGAAAATCCTCCTTTTTTCCTTTTTTTTAAAAGGCCTGGCTTGCATTTTAATGATGCCCAGCCTAGTGTGATCTGCATCAAACTGAAACGTTTGCTTCCCCTGCATTGATTTTTCAGTTCGGCTCTTCTCGTCCAAAGTACCTTCCGTTTGTTAGGGTGAAAAACTGCATCCTGTTCCATTCGAAAGGAAAATCAATGCAAGGAGAAAAACGGACCAAGGAAAGATTAAGGGCTGAGGGGTGAAGGTGGGACCCAAACCTGCAATGATGGATGCAAATCCTCTATTTTATACAGCCAGAAATTCTGCTGTATCTGTTTATTTCTCTTGGATCTGAATGTACCGGAAAGAACCGCCCACGGGGCTATAAATAAAACTTGCAATGGGGAACTGAGGCCTGCCCATGGAATTTTGCTGCCCGAGGCAGTAAATGGGACCGGCTCTATCGTGAGGCAAAGTGAGGCGGTTGCCTCCGTCAGCAGGGCCGTGATGATGGACATGGAAGGGGCGGCAACTGAAGACAGGGTTGTGTCCTCCAGGCAAGCCGACTTTCACCCCCTTCGCCAGAGCCAGCGTAGCCCTGCCATCTCTTCCAGTGAGTATAGCCAGTGAAGGGGGATGATGGGAGCTGTAGTCCAGCCACAGCTAAAGGCCTAGACAGATCCTGTTTGTCTTGTCTATCTATCTATTATCCATCCATCCATCCATCGTCTGTGGCTCTGACGCTTCAGGTGTCCTCCCTTATTTATTTTATTTATTCTCTATTTCCTGCTTGAAATACAGGGCAAGACCGCCATCTATTTAACTCCATTTATTTAGGTCACTCCCTTCTGTTCTCTCTCCCCGCTGGCCTCCATCAAGACTTCCCGTTGCAAATGGGATCTATAAACGTGGCCGTGCTCCCTGTGGGGGAAAACTGGGCGGCCCGGTCTTCAAAAAGAAAAAGTGAGCTGGCCGAGAGGTAGACTGCCTCTGAACATGGGGGTTCCCTTGAACTACTGCAAATCGTCGCTGTTGAGGTTGAGCTAGTTCTCCTTGAATTTGCGAGAAAAAGAGCCGGATGCATCCATGGAGGACAGAAGAAGGGAGGGGGAAAACCTTGTCAATAATTAAAAGCCACAAGGAGCAAATAAGATTATTGAGGGCACTTACTAAAAAATGGAGGGTGCCCCATGGGCTCAACCGTTGGCCGGATTCTGGCCGCAGGCCCAAATCCCGACCAGCCGCTGAGCTGCAGCCGCTGAGCAGACTTCTGCCGGAGTGGCAGATCTCGGTGCAGGGGGTTAATCTGGAAAAGCCACGGGGCGACAACGTTGCCTCGGTTTCCCTGGGCAAGCATCCTTTCCCGGGAGCGTCACTAGAACCCAGAACCTCCCCCATCCCCGGGGGGGGGGTGTCTCAGCCCTAAAGTGGTTAAGAATGGAACCTCTCTATTGCACTTCGGTACAACCTCCGTCAAAAGAAGAAAAACCCTGGAGTTGATCCTGCCGAGTGGGAAAAAGGAAAAATGACATGACACATTGGCTCAGTCTTCCAGTGACCCCGGAGAGCTGCCGGGCAGGGTAGGGGCCACTGGGGTGAAATGGGAAAATGCCACGGCCTGAGAAACAGGCGAGTCTCAGAATTCCTTGACCACCTCCATTTCTCCGGCAGGTCTCAGGGTCAGCTCAAGGCTAGAGACCCAGACCTGTCAAATCGTATCTCCGACCCGCTTGAAGCCAGAAATATTTTCCCCAAAAAACATAAAAATAAAAAGAACACCCCAAATTAGAACAGGAAAGGGTTGGGGTGTTTTCTTTCTTCCGGCTTGATGCCTCCGTGCCCGCAGGTTCTCTTACCCCACAATGTAGGCCATGATGGAGAGCTGGACCGTGCGATAGAGGACCCCCACTTTCTTATTTTTGGCGATGACATATTTCTCGGTTTTATAATCGAAGAGCGAGAGGCACAGAGCTTTCCAGGCGATCTGTCCCATCCTGCTGGCTCACCCGGCATCCGCGTCGCCTCTGGAGGGAAGATAAAAAAAAAAGAGGGGGGAATTAAATAAGAAAATTAAGTGACAGCGCAGTCCACGGGGCTGGTGGTGGTGGTGGGGGGAGGTTTGGCCCACGTGCTTAGCATGGAAATCGGAAACGCTGGCTCCTTTTAGCACACGGCGGCTGCTTCGCCCTCCTGGATGCTCTTTGCTGCCAACGCTTCGCTCCCGGCAAAAAAATGCTGCAGCAGCCGAGAGGGAGGAGAGCAGGCGGGTGAAGGTATGGGGGAAGAAAGCGCCTTCGTCAGCCGCCAGATGCTGGAACCTCTGGAGGGATGATTCAGAAGCCCTTCACCTTCTCAGGCTGCAGAGAATCCTATAAATTAGAGCCAGACTGGGTGGGCTGGCTTGCAGGGGTTTGGGCATGTTTAGGCCGAGAAAGGAAGGCAGGGAGAGGCGATATCTGGGAGGCTGGCAAGTCTTTGGGTCCGAGTCTGAAATCCGAATCTTGGGCACCGAGTCCCGAGTTCGAGTCCAAATCTTTGGTACCAGGTCCTAAGTCTGTGTCCTTATTAAAAACAAGATTTTCACCCGAAGGGAAAAAAAAAGGGAGGGATGGCTGGGTTCCAAGTTGCGAATTGTGTTGGGGCATAAATGGGCACAAATCTAGCATCTAAAAGAGCAACATGCCAGTTTCAGAGCATTGAACCTCCCAGGACACTCTGATAAGGAAATGCTGTCATCGTCTTTACGTGCCATCAAGTCACCTCCGACTTTTGTCGACCCCATGAATGAGCGCTCTCCAAAATGTCCCGTCCTCAACAGCTCAGCTCTTGCAAACTTACACCTGTGGCTTCCTTGAGGGAGTCAGTCCATCTCACGTTTGCCCTTCCTCTTTTCCTGCTGCTTCCCACCTTTCCCAGCATCCTGGCCTTTTCCAGAGAATCCTGTCCAAAAGAGGACAGCCCAAGTTTTGACAGGTTGACCACCAAACAGGAAGCCAAGTGATTTATTTTCTCCCTCTTTACAAAGGCTTTTAAATCCCTAGAATTGCATAGGGTTGAATCCCAGGCAAATTTCCTCAGGAATATATGACTCACCTATACGCTGAGAGGCAAAGCTTGGTGCTCCCTGCTTTCTCAAAGCACACTTACTCAGGAGTAAGCCCCTCTGAGATCAGCGGGGCTTCTCTTGAGTATAAAAGGCTTAGATGGTTTCTAAAGTCTTGACTGGGGAAGAGTTTGGAAACATGAAGGGTCTAAAATCAACTCCTTCCACCGCTGCAGTTTCTTTACCACATCTGGCACTTACCGCAGGTGTTCGAACCCCTGCGAACTGCAGCTTGTCTCTCTTCTCAAATCCGCTCAGCAGAAAAGGGCGTTTTCCTCCCCCAGATCGGCTTCCGATTCAGGGGTCACCTTTCGTGACAACGGCCGGGGAGGACCTTTCAGAAGATCAGAGTCGAGACATCTGAGCCCAGCGGAGCAGATGCTGCTTGGTGTCCTTTCACCGACCGATGTAAACCCTCCCTTCGGGTCACATCCTGCTGAGATCCTGCTGTTGTGTTGACACGACACCTTTCCCAACCGCTGGCCACGCCGTGCAAGTCGCAAAGCTTGGATTCGGGTCTAGGATAGCGTCCACCTCTCAACTTTCCTCTAGGACAGCAGTAGGGGAGCCCCTTTGCCCCCCCCCCCCGTTTTTAGCCTCATAACAAGCACCTTGCGAGGTAGGTCAGGTCGGCCAAGAGACCACCCGGCCCACGGTCACCCAGTCTGTTTCATGGTTTGGTGGGAGAACAGAACCTGCATTTCCAAAATCTCAGTCCTGCATTCCAACCGCTATGTCACACTGCCCATTCTGGAGATCTAATCTAGAAACCTGCCTTTTACCATGTCAGGCTGTTTATTCAACTAGCTGAGCTACCAGGTTAACTGCTGGAGAGCTCAGGGGTTGAGGTCTCCGGCTGCAGAGCCAGAGGTTGGGAGTTCGATTCCCCCCCACTGGGCCTCCTTGACTGGGGCTGGACTTGATGATCCAGAGGGTCCCTTCCGGCTCTGCCGTTCGGAGATTATTCTAAACGTTTTCTTCTCAGACCAGCTGTGGCCAACTCTCCGTTGAGTCGCTCCTAACGCTGCCCCAAAATGTCAGGGATTGAACCCGAGACATGCAACCCCGAACCTCTCCTGTTGAGCTTTGGCAAAATTAAGTTTCTAGTCCTCGTGGGTGGGATTGCAGATCTGATTCACACAGGAACATAACAAGAGCTGCCTTATCTCAAATCAAACCATAAGGGCGTTGATTCTAAGTTGTCCTTTATCTTTATGCTGCCAGGCGCCGATTCTCTGGTGTCACAGGCAGAAAGAAGGTGATGGTGTTGACTTTGAAATAATTACATTTCAGACGGCAGCCTTGTAAAAAAGATTTGTGAGTTCCATCTAATCTGGATGCAAAAAGTACCTTTCTTGTAAGCACCGAAATTCAGGACGAAGGCAGACGGAGAAGTAAGCTATTTAGCATGGAAGAGGAGTCTCCTTCTACCACCCCTTCTCAATGTTACTTCTGTACTCATCAGTTAATGAATTTTGTTTCTTTTTGCCAGCAGGTAAATCAGAAATGCACAAATGCCAACCTCTGGGGAGATTGTCGAACTGGGACTTATTCCCAAGCTGATGGCCCATGAGCTAAACTCTGCTTTGCATGCCGGAAAGCTGCATAGATGCAAAAGGAATTGGGTGGTGTTTCGTATGCCAGAAGACTGTTGCCATGGGGTGTGCCGGAGAGGAGAAATGCACAACATTCAGCTAGTGGAGGCTTACTCCCAAGCAGACATGCCTGACCGAGCTGTGCTTTGGAGGCCTGAAAGCTTACGCTTATGCCTGAACAGACATGCATCTGGTGGAGCTGTGCTTTTGTGCGGAGGACAATTCTTTGAGTAGACTTGCCAGGGTGCCAGGAAGGCAAAGGACCAGTTTGGCAACCAATACCCACTTTGCTTTGGCCCCACTTTAGGTCCTGAGCCCCTCTCCCGGTCCAAAAGTGGCCCTCACTACCCTCTCACAATTGCGTTTTGGCCCTGCGGCAGAAAAAGGGGATAACCCCTTCAAGGTGACTCCACTTCTGGTTGAGAAAATGCTCCTTTCTATCTGTCGGCATCTGGAGAAGAAAAAGAATAAAAAATGTTGGACTACAACTTACAGAATCCCCCAGCCGGTGGGGTCAATGCGAGTCCCAAACGGCTGATTGAGGACGTTCTGCTTTTTCTAAAAAAAAAGAATCGGAAACCCTCCATCCGAAAACCAATCTACAAAGCTGGACAGATCCAACCAAGAGCGCTGACATGTCCTGTTTTCCGTTTCATAAATCATATTTAGGAACACAACAAGAAAATGGAAAACCGGAACGATGCTTCTGCTGGCTCAGCGACCTCCTAGCTTTCGACACACCATTATTTCTTTCAAACAAATAAATCAACCGAATGGCCGAGGTGCTGCTGGTTTACACAGAGGCAGCCTGAGCAATGGACCACAGTGCCGGGCCATTAAATACTCTGAAAAGAGACTTTTTATTGTGATGTGAGGCTGTTATCTCAGATTCCAAACAATTCCAGTAAATCAGCTCCCTGGGAACATAAGGACCAGATCGACAAAGCAAAACACATTATTATTATTATTTTTTCCCCCTAATGTTGTTGCTGCCTCTCTGTTCGCACGCCTACCTTGCTAAAGAACACAGCTTGGCAGGGGAGTGGCTCCTTCAGACTACAAGTCCCAGAACCCCCAAGCCACTGAGGGATTCCTGGGAGTTATAATCCAAGTTATAATCCCTTTACTGACAGAAGCGCACAACGGCCTGCTTGGTGGTCTTTTTCACTAAAGGAAAAGCTGAAAATCCAGAGGCAGAGGACGGATCCAATCTACAGTCTAAATCCTGGCCCAATCCCAAGGGCTTGTCAGGAAAATCGAAATAAAGTTGTAAACATTCTGTTGGAAGTGACCACCAGCAAGCTATTCTCCATTGCCATCTTTCTCAATGGTCAAAACAAATCTTCTGGGAAAATTGGCACAACCGATTTATTCTCTGCAGAAATTTAACGGGGGTCTGCATGCAAACTTCACTTTTTCCTTGAAAGTTGACTGCTCTTTACACACATCATTATGAGTTTTTTTTTAAATGAGTTAAGACCATCACTTTTCTGAAGTTTCTCTTCTGCAGCTTTTTTTTTTTTTTGAAGGGGTTGGGTAGGAAAGTAAAAGCTTGCAACCATCAGCTTCAAACACCTCGCAGTGCTGTGGCGCTAAAGTCTGTCCCCGGAACAAAGGGGAACTAAAAATAAACCCTGCTTTCAGGAGCGACAAAAAAAAAGTATAGAGTTGTGGCAGGGGAATCAGGTCACCAAGCCAGTTATGACCTTCTGTTGTGCAGATGCAGGAGGAAACATAAGTAAAATCAGCATACCGTACCGTTAGAAGAATACGTAAACATCTCTAGAAAGCCTTCTGAGTCTGTAACCCGTTGGGAGGAAGGACAACCAACCGTTTCATTCCACCCTGACAAACAGATTTTACCCGTCCCAAATTTCTATTCCGGTTTTCCTTTCCAAAACACAAATCGACAAATCCGCTGTAAAGAACTTGGAAAAGTTGCTTTTTTTCCCCCCGAGGCCAACCCCCATCATCCCCCAAGCCGGCACTGCCCAAACTTTCCCAGTCTCCACACGCCATCAAAGGACCAAAAGGCCTGTCCAGAGAGAACCACTGAAGCTCTCCCTGGTGAAATACAGACCGTCTTTTGACAGCCATTTAAGAGATTAAATGGAGCGCAGAAAAAGAAAGGGGATTAACATGCCGGGAGAAGAGCGTTCGTTCGAAGGCACTTAACAGCCCTCCGCCTGGCTCGCCTCCCGTTTCTGCAAATAACTTTAGCCAGGGCTGAGCCAAGTACGAAAGGACACCGGTTTTTATGTCATGCCAGGGATGACCGAACTGCAGCCATATATAATTTATCCTGCCCGGTTTTGATGCCTTCTTCCGCCTGAAATGGCGCCAGAGTTCTGGAGGAGCTGGCGACGCAAAAGGCCTTTTAATTTCTCTATTTATTTCTGACTAATTCAGGGCAAGGAGGAGGTATCGGGAGATGCCTGGAGGTTGTTGGACTACACACCCCACCACTGTCTGTGGACGAGGTCAAATACACCACAGTCAAATACGGAGCCCTGAGGCTGGTGTCCTCGGACGTCCCAACTCTCAACCTGATCTACCCTACAGGGGTGTTGTACAGATAAAAGGGGGACCAAGAGAGTCCTATCCATGCCGTTTGAGCTAAAGCTGGCTGAGATGCATGATACATAAATAAAAGCATTATTATAGCATTATATTTTGTTTTGCTGTATTCTAAATCTAGTTATTCATTTCTTGAAACACAATGAAAAACTCACTCATCTTCTTGTCAGCCAGGCGTCCTTCAGTCCTGCCTCAAACTACAAATATAAAAAAAAGGCTCAAGAATTTTAAAGGGCTTGTTTCTTCTTAGGAAATCCCTCAAGAATCATCCAATTGTAGGTGATTGCCTACGTTGATACCCAGGAGTGCCCTAACAAAGTCTCCCCAGGCGGGCACGAAGTGGAACAAAGGGTCTAATTAGAGAGAGCAATTACCAAGAAATGGCAACGTATGCCTTGTACAGGATCGCTCGGGGATTAAGGCTGCGTCCTCTTCTATTTTCCACACAGAAGGAGGGTGGCATCGGAAGATCAGGAGCCGAGCCCGTCTGCCTGACCTTGGAGTTTCTTCCAGGCTGCCGGGAGCTCCGTGCCAAGAACCTGAAGGCCAGCAAGGCACAACGGGCAGGGACGTCCACCAGGTGGGCGGGAGAAACACATCAGGAGCCATCCCTAAGACTTTAGATGGGTCCATGGCCTATGTGCGAGGCTACTGTTGAGATTTTGATATGAAAATGTATTCAATGTTAACGTTGTATAGTTAAATGTAAAACGGCTGATTTTACCTGAGTCACTGTACGGATTGTATTCAGGTGTGGGTATCAAGGATTAAGACTCAATGTTGTACAACTGTGTACAGGATGAAACTTGGTGTAACAGAAAATGAAGTAATGTATTTTCTGATTGGTCACAGAACTGTACATAAGTCATGTGTAAAATGAACGTCTTTCTCTGCTGTAAGTCAGATCACTTTTTCCTATGCTGTGTGTTGCTTCATGTCATGTTATGCTGCCAGAGGAATGTCTATTCTCTATGTATCTATGTAAATAGACTAAGTTGTTGGTTTTACTCTCTCAGTGTCATAGTGTCTTAAGTATCTCTGCTAACCAATATCTCCTTACTCGGCTGATGTTGTGAGAATACACGTTACAATCAAAATTCTCAACAGCTACAGGGTCAGAATCACGCCCTCCTCGTCCCGCCATAAGCATCCAAACAGCGGGCTCCTAGCAGTAATAAGTGGGGGCCGTTTCCCCTGGGACTGCTTGAGATCCTGGGCCAGGCTCTGTTGGTGTGTTTTCATCTTGGCCTTCCTGCCATCGGGAAGATGGAGCCCCCTTCTCCCTCTCATCCTCACAACACCCACCCTGCAAGGTAGGTCCGGTGGCGACAGACACCATCCCAAGGTCAGCTGTGGGTTTTAGGGCTGGGTAGGAATTAGAACGGGTTTTTTTGTCCCTGTCCAGGACTCTTTAACAGCTACACCTGCATCTTCCTCCTGGGAGCTGCCCCCCCCAAAGCCCTCCACCTAGCCCTAATCCCCACCCCCCAAAAAACTGTCACTAACCTTTTCTCAACAGTTCCTAACACACACACAGAGAACAGAGAAGCTTGGGCCCATCACAGGCTCACACGCTCAGAAGAGCCACAGCCCTCACCTTGAGCCACTTTGTCGGAAGGGAAGAGAAGGCTTATCACAAAGAAGGAACAAGCGCTAAGAATATGCCGGTTTCCCTGGCAACTCATCACGCGCCGTTTCCCAGCATCAAATACCAAAAACACCTGCGTCTTGAGGAGGATAAAACTTTCCTCCAAAAAATGAGCCAGGAAGCACGAATTCTGAAATGGTTCGTGACAAAACAGCCATTCGTTGGAAGGCGAGCTTTCAGAGGGCCAGACCTCCATCCCTCTTTGGGAAGAGATTCACACAACGGCAAAACTGGTTTCGCAGCCGAAAAGATCACATCTGGGGATCTGGAAAGATGTTTCCTGGATCAGTGGTTCTCAACATGTTGGGTCTGACGGCGCACCCACCTCTCTGTCGAATGACGCAGGGCGCCGACGATATTTGAAAGAGAAAGAGCACTTTTTCCAGGACATTGATATATTTGCAAGCATTCCAGGCTTATAGTTATTATTGGCAGTGGCTTGTACGGGCCTCACCGTTGCAACAATATTGTGGATGTAAAACAGAAACACCAAAATCCTATGGACTTTTTCCTCTGTGGGGCAACAAAGTCACAGCGGCTAATTGAAGCTAATTAACAACGGGTCTGGGTGCGCCCCAGGCGCTTTATTAATTAGCCTCTATTAGCAACCACTCCTACCGGGTGAGGAAAAGGTGATAGGGTTTTGGCCCAAAAAAGACAACTAGTAATTCTAGGAGCAGTTTAAAATGGTAATAATACAGTTGAAAATAACATTTTATCACTAAGGTTAAGTGTGAAACATAAAGATATAATTTAAAAGGCCGGTAGTATTTTTGGAAATGCATCTTCCTGCTATGAGCCAATTCGTAATAGGTATTTAAAGGCAGTTTAAAACCACCTAGCTTTCAGTCTTGGGAGGAACTTGCTGGTTTCTCTAGCCAAAGAGAGGAGAAATCGTTTCAAGAAGAGAGCTTTGTATGGCCGACAGCCTGGATAATAGCTTTGCTGAAGCTCCCTGGTAGGATCTTTGCTTACTGATCTCCAACTGAGAAAACAGGGTTTAATTTCCGTTTAGATTCTCAGATCCATCTGATTGTCTGTCATTCCATACCGCATCTTGGTCTACTTTCAGCGAGTCTTCTTGTTCCCTCATGTGTTGGTAATTCCTTTTGAAAAAGCCACACTAGAAATACAGAGACAAACAAGAAACAAAACATGTCTTTGTTATTTTGTTTTTCATGATGTTGTTTCAAATTATATACCATCCTGTAGTGCTAACGTACTTACTCTCTGGGTGGTTAACAACACAATTATGCAAGGGACAACGTACCTCCCCCCCCCCCCCCCCAACCGAGCCTGGTACTCATTTTACCAACCTCAGAAGGATGGAAGGCTGAGTCAACCTCAAGACGGTGAGCTAAGCCCATCAAGATCAAACTCAGGCCGTGAGCAGAGTCTTGGCTGCAGTACTGCAGTTTAACCATTGCACTATGGGCTCTCTTTTCCAAATGTGTCGAAAGACCAATTGTTGGGACCGTAAGCAGATAAAGGAAAGCATGATATCCTTCAGGTATACCCCTTTCTTCGTTATAAAACTCCGCTGTGTCCCATGTCTATAGCAAATCTGGGAAATGCTATGGGCTTTTTCTTTTGGACTACGAGTCCCAGCATTCCCAAGCCAGAATAGCGACTTCCCATACTGGGTGGGGGATTCATTGCCATGTCCAACAGCAGATTCTGAGAGTTCATAGTCTTTCAAAAGGTTAATTTTCCAGACTTTGAAACGCCTCCTCCCCCATTCCTGGGAAACCAGATAAGGCTCAGCTCAGCACACCCCACTGCCGTGCATCAGAAACAGTTCCCCAAAGCAGCACGGCTTTTAAAAAGAAGAATATGAATTTATATATGGATACTCACTTTATAGAGGAAGAAGATCATGAGAATCAGGAGGGCAAAGCCACCAACAGAGCTTCCAATGACGACAGGAATGTAATCAAATACGTGTTCCTTCAGAAGCGTGACTCTGATCTAAGGACGTGAAAGCAAAAGGGTTCAAGAAGCCTAGGTATGATGGGGCAGGGTAAATTGGCTCACAAACTTTAAGCAAGGTTCCCTAAGCTAGCCTTTCCTCCATTCGGACTACATCATCCATCCTCTCCAACCGACATGGGCGGTGGGGACGAGGGGTTCCGTAGTCTAAAAACCCCAGGGGGCATCCGATCAGGGAAACCGACAGATTGATTTCAGCGCCACTGTTTGTCCATGATATGCGACAAAACAGCATACCTAAATTTCGCTCCTTCCCTTCTCCAGTGCCAACCCCAGTCCCACGGTTGCCCCGTTACCTGTGCTTTGTGGTTTTCTGAATTCGGACCCACATAAAGGTTCTTATCGTAAGCAAGTTCCGCACGAACCACGAAATCCGTCCTGTTTTTCAAGACCTAAAGGATGATGGGGGGGGGGGGAGGGAAAGTTGAATTCTGTCCCAATTAAAGGGGAATCATGTTTCATTAAGGGGTGGGGGGGGGAACAGCCCTTTTTCCCACCCTATACCTGGACAGAATTTGCTAACGGTAGCTCTGCAATCACGGTAACCTTTTCCCTCTCCGAAAAGAGGATGCAACTCACTCGCTGATATGTGATGCCTGCGTAGATCTAAGTAAGAAAGTTTTTCAGAATCAGAAAAAAAGGAAGGCCAAACACTGCAGAATGGAAAAATATCTTCACCGGAACACCTATTCAAAGCGCCATGACGCTCACTATAAATATACTGTGGTGCCTTTACACAACCATCAACGCTGCCTTTCCTGTGCAGGACCCCTGTTAATAAACAGTTGCTGCTAATTAGGAAAATGGAATTGACACCAGGTTGGTCAACCCCAAAAGCTGGCTAGCAGCAGGCTGTCAACATGTGGGCCAGCCTGGTTTTCCTTTCAGGGTTACTTTTCGACCGCTGCAGGTGATGCGTAAGAGAGGCAGGACCGGAAGACTGCATCCATATTAGTTTGCTAATGCCATGTACAGGATGGTTCAGAAACTGCCATTCAAGGCAACACCTGTCTTTGCGGTTTGCTTCCTGGAACCCATCCCATCCCCGTTTTGTTTCGTTTGCTCTGGCCTTTCCCAGTGGCTTCCAGGTCCCTGTTCTAAATTTCACCTTATCTTTTTCTGCCATGTCTTTTCTTACATCTTAAGGGGCAGTGATCCTTTGGTCCTGTTTTTACCGCGGTGTCAATGATCTTCCAGGTTCTGAAAGGGGTTATAAATAATAACTTTTACCTTGGGGTCGGTGGATCCAAAATCTACATTCTGGCTGAAAACATTTTCAATTCTGCACACAGTAGCATTCTTGAGGAGGGGAAAGAGAAAAATAATACGGCGTTACTTCAGACCCCCAGAAGGGCAGGGATTTTTTTTTTTTTTTGCACACTAGGAAATCCGAAATGTACAGCAGAATTATGATTATCTGGGTGTTGGAGGCTAAGGAGAAAGAGACTCGGTCTGTTGCAGGCTGTGATGGATGGACTACAACTCCCATCAGCCTTAGCCAACAGCACCTGGACCACACACCTGCATGCTGCTGCACCAAAACAAGTAAAACTGAGATTCCACGTGAACCCAAAAAAAGCTCCTTAAAACAGGATCTTCTCCCACTCGGTCGGTTTCCTCCAAACAGCCGCCTTCTGGAGGCGCAGAATGACAATTCCCATCATCCCCAGCCAGCCTGAGCTCACGCCCTCGAGTGAACCTGAAGCCCCCTCTGTGTGTTTAGTGGCAATAAATATCAGCTGGTGGATGATCTCAGGCCAGTAAATTTCTACTGATCGACCTCGCCGGGTTGTTGTCAGCATTAAAACCCTTCGAAGGGAATCCGGAATACGTAGGGCGGGCTCGCAACCCTTTCCTCTAGGACGGCTGTGACCATAGAGAGGGCAGGGAAGGAAAGGAGAGAGACCGGCCTGCAAGCGGGAAACGAAGGCTTCTCCTTCCCCCCCCCCCCCGGTCTCTCCCATTGGCTCCCGCGCCGGGAGCCCCAACCTCTCGCGAGAGTCCCGCCGGGCTCCGCCCTCACCCCCTCCTCCTCCTTACGCCGGCCCCCCCCGCGATCCCCTCCCCTGAAGTCTCGCGGAAGGCCACACACACCCACCCCCGTTGGATCTCGCGAGAGCTGCGTTTGAAATGGCGGCGGGCGCGCGGGAGGGCCGCCCTGGTCGTCGGCCCGGCTGAGGCCAAGCGGGGAGGCGGGCTGGAGGCTGGCGGCCAGCAGGGCTTCCGGCCCGCGGGCTTCCGGCCGGCCCCCTTCCGGGCCCCTTGCTCGCATGGAGCAGCCCCGGCCCCGGCTGCTGAGGACTTACGCGGGGCCGAGGAGGAGGCCGGGCCGAGGCGGAGGAGGCGGAAGCAGGCCCGGGCTGAGGGTCCTGCGCCCGGCGGCCCCCTGGCTCTCCCCTCCGGTGGACCCCAAGCGCCTCTTCAGCACCAGCTCCTCGGGGGGCGCCTCCTCCTCCTCCTCCACCACCTTCGAGGACCCCGACTTCCTGCCCCCCAAGCGGAGGGCCCGAAAGGCCCCCCAGAGGAGAGGCAAGGCCCCGCCCCGCAGCAGGAAGCCCAAGGGGGCCAACGAGAACAAGGCCCCGCCGGCGGACCCGGGGCCCCCCGGCTGCTGGGCCCCCACCCCGCTCTGCAGGAACGTCACCCGCCGCCGGGCCGCACGGGCCGCACCGCCCCTGCTGGCCTTGACCCCGGTGGGGCTGCCACGACGGGGGGCCCCTCTGCTGTGCAGCACCCCGGAGCTGCCCGTCTTGACCCCGGTGGGGGCGACCAGGGGTCTGGGCGAGGAAGGAGGAGCCGACGACAGCGTCCTCCAGGGTTCAGCGTTCTCCCACTTCCTCGGCGGCCGAAGGAGTTGCCTGAGAGGCGCCTCGAGGGAGGACGGCCGGTCCGCCTGCGGGGATGTGCTCTCTGAGCTGAGCTTGGTGATGATGGACCAGGCCGACGAGCAGGCGATGGGAGAGAGCTTGGTGCTCTTTGACGAGAAAGATGCCGGAAGGCCGTGGCGGAAATCTCAGCCGCGGTCCTCGCCGTGCCCCGGCCGGTCGCTTTGCACCTCCTTCCAGAGCCGCTCTCTGGCGCGACCTCAGCTTTGGAACCAAGCAGAAGCTAACTTGGGGCTCCCGGAAGGACTCGGGGCCTCGCCGGCACCTTCTGTGCCCAGCCCCAGTCAGGGGACGGATTCTGGCCAAAGGCTGCCCGCGACACCCAAGGCGAACGATGCGTTTTCCTTGCGGGGAGCTTTCCAGCTCCAAGCCACCGTGTGTGATGACGGCAAACTCGCCCTGTCCTTGCCGAGAAACGCAGCCCCTCTTCCGAACAAGAGGCCGCGGCTCTCGCTTCAGGCCGCAGCCGTTCCTCTGAAGAAGAGGCTTCCTGGGCTGAACGGCGCTTTCCCAGAAGAAGCGAGCATTATAGATCAAAGCAGTCCTCGGCTCCAGCCGGTAGTGCTTTTGGACAATCAGGTGGTTCCCAGCTGGTTGGCGAGTCGCTCCTCCAGAAAACAAGGAGCAGATCCCTGCGTCTCGAAAGGAGAGTGTCCTTTGGAATTAGATTCTCCCGGTGCCCTGCCTGGAAGCTCAGACACCACAAGCCATAATCAGGTGGTCCCTACGTGTGGGGCTGGGACCACCGGTCGGAAAGCTTGCATCAGCGGGTTCAGTTCCAACCGTTGGGGTCAACGCAGGAGACTCAAGCCAGGGAGACGTAAGAAGAACATGGGGTGGAAAGAGCCGGCAGAGACATCCCGCATGCAAGAATCCTTCAGGAATCCAAAGGAAGAAGATTCGGCTTTTGCTTGTCCGTCTTCTCCAGACTCTTCCTTCAGGGACGCCAGCTTGTGGCGCAGGATTCGGGCCTCTTTTTCTCTCCACAAGAAAAAGAAAATCCTCTCGGAGCCCGAAAGCTGCAACGGCAGCATCACCCCAGCGTCTGTCCGATCCCACTTCACTGAGGTGCTCAAGACCCCCTTCACGCAAACGCTGGGCTATTCCATTTGTCCGACCTCTTCCATGGTCCTGCTGTCGTCCGTGACATCGTCGTTTTTCTCGTCCGAGGCGACCCTGACGGATGCCGATAAAGTTTTTGGGGAATGCCAGCAGACGGGGCCGATCTCTTTTGAGACCTGCATCCCCACCGATAAGATGCGGAAGTGTGAGAAGATCGGGGAAGGGGTCTTTGGGGAGGTTTTCAAGACTGAGGGGGAAAGGGGGAGCGTGGCGTTAAAAATCATTCCCATTGAAGGGAGCGACAGAGTCAACGGAGAACCTCAGAAGACCTTCAGTGACATCTTACCGGAGATCATCATTTCAAAGGAGCTCAGCCTCTTAGCAGACGAAGAGGGGAACCATACCTCCGGCTTCATCTGCTTGTATTCCGTCCACTGCGTGCAAGGGGCTTACCCCGAGCCCCTCCTGAACGCCTGGGACAAATACCACCGGCTGAGGGTGTCTGAAAACGACCGGCCAGACTTCTTCGGGGACCAGCAGCTTTTCGTGGTCTTGGAATTCGAGTTTGGCGGCACCGACCTGGAGAACATGCGCCGCCGGCAGCTGAGCTCGGTGGCTACCGCCAAGAGCATCCTGCACCAAGTCACGGCTTCGCTGGCCGTGGCCGAAGAGGCCCTGCGGTTCGAGCACCGGGACCTGCACTGGGGGAATGTGCTGGTCAAGAAGACCAACTTGAAGGAGGTGAGCGTGACGCTCAACGGGGAGACCCGGCTCCTTCCCACGCAGGGCATCCTGGTCAACATTATTGACTACACGTTCTCCCGCTTGGAGAGGGACGGTTTGACGGTTTACTGCGACCTCTCCGGGGACGAAGAGGTCTTCCAGGGGAGAGGAGATTACCAGTTTGATGTCTACCGGCAGATGAGGGAGGAAAACGGGAACCAGTGGGCCGATTACTTTCCCCACAGTAACATCCTGTGGCTGCACTATTTAGTGGACAAACTTTTGAGCGAGGTGTCCTATAAAAAGAAAGCGACAACGGCCCCATTGAGGCAGGTGCAGAAACAACTGAAACACTTCTCCGAAGAGGTTCTCTGTTTTAGGTCTGCCACAGAGGTCCTGAACGCAAGCACAATCTTCCAGTGAACAGATCAGGGTTGACGCTGTTTTAGGAGCTATACAAATAAGCATTTATTTTTATGTGTTCTGCATATAGCAGAAGTGTTGGGGTTTCTCCCCCCCCCCCGCTAAAATTCAGACCGCCTCTTTTTTTTTATTATGGCAGCACATGTGCTGTTTAATTGGTCTGTGTTCTGTCTTAATAAGCTGATTTCAGCCTAGATCGCTATCCTTCAAAAAAAAATAAATCAATTTTAGTTCTACCTGCTTTAATTAAAGCCACGCTTTTAAACTTCTCTGCTTTTTAAAAAATGTTTTGCAAGGTTTTTTTTAAAAATTCTTGTTGCTTTCTTTTAAAATAATCACAGTATTATTTTAAAAATAAACCTCACACACATAATGTGCTTTTGCTTTGCTATCCATGCTAGTTTACCTTTTGCAATATTAAACCTGCGGTCAGTGTTTTCTATAAGTAAAGGTTTGTTGTAAGCCAATTGGTAAAGTTCTAATTTTTTTATTTAATAACTACTAGTGTATTTTTGTAATGGCTGGAACAGTACAGTTTTACTTTTACAGCTAAGTCTTTTTGTTGTTGTTGTTTCCTCAAAAGGGTTAGTAAGAAAGACTCAGTGGGGTGCAGGCACAAAACTGTTTTTATCTAACAAGGCTAAAAGGCTGGCTGGATAGCTCAGGGGTTTTGGTCTCTGGCTGCGGAGCCAGAGGCTGGGAGTTCGATTCCCCACCGGGAGAAGAGCCAGTCTGAGTAGCCCTGGGCAAGCCACACAGTCCCAGAAGAAGGGAAGGGGAAACCTCAATTCTGAGTACTCAATACCTAGAAAACCCTGAAAAGGCTCGCCATAAGTCAGAACTGACTTGACCGCACATGATTATTTATATTCTTAGCAAAACTAAGGCTCGTAAGTATTATTTAACCACCCCACCCGCTTCTTGGGCCTGGTGTGGTGTCAGTTTAGGAAAGGGTTCCTGCTCGCCACGACTCTCTAGTTCCTTTACAGCAAGAATGGGCAGAAGGGGAGCTTCCGAAAGGGTTGGGCTGGGAGTTCTTTCAACCCTGCACCACCTGGGGCTGATGGGAGTTGTAGTCCAGTGGGGTCTGGAAGTTTCCCCACCCTTGTCTGCACAGGCCGCTTCTTGGCTGTTTTTAAAAAAACTCATCCTCAGTTACAAGCTCAGTCTCGTGGGGCTGATACGGATCACAGGGAGGGAGGGAAGGAGGGCTGCTCTTTTTCCGTCTGTCTTCACGCACAGATTCCCTGTTGCTCCCACCCCCTCCTTCTGTGCAGAAAACTAAAGCCAGTGTCGCTTCTCTCCCCTGAGCACTCTCGCGCAAGGCGGAACCTGCTGTGTGGCAGTCAGTCGCTCTCCCTAATTAGACCCCTGGCATCATTTAGGGTCTGCTCGAGGGAGCGATTAGCACCAGTCTCCCGGGTGTCCATGTGGGCAAAACCCTGCAACTGGACGGTTGCCAGAGCAGGCGGGCGCTATTCCTTTTCTGGGCTGGGCAGGAAGGAGAGTCTTAACACGGAGGGATTCGGAGAGGGCGGCTCACTCTCCTGCGCCCGAGTGCAACTCCTTGCCATGTGGGGCTAACAGAGAAGTGGCTGGGCATGCCTTAAGCTTCCCGGTTTCGCCTGTGAAAGTAGGAATCGGCGTCACTGGCTGTCTGGTGACGGAGGAGGTCCGTTTGTCTCAGTGTCCAGCAAAGTGGGAAAAATGTTTTTTCAGAGTCCTTTAGGGAAAAAGAGGCTGGCACTTACTTGAACGCAGGCCTGACGGTACCTAGCGTTAGCATACGGAAATGCTGGTTTGATAACAGGCACAGAATGTGGGTGGTTTTATAGCTCTCAACCATGTCGTCTTATTTGCCCTTTGGCTCCCTTGAGTTATACAGTCCCAGAGCTTCTTGGGGAAAACGGCTCCAGCCCCTTTCCTGATGTTTCTTCCCAGCTCCGCAATATAATTTTAACCGTCGCAAATTAAAACCACCAAGGAAGGACCCTGGTGGATCAGACCAAAGGCCTAACTAATCCAGAATACGTTTTGAGTCCAGTCCGGCTGGGGTGTGTTTCTGTGTGGGAAGAACGTGCACGGAGGAGTAACCGCACAGCGTTCTTTCCCCTCCTGCGGCCTTCTTTTTTGCGTGGCCAGCCGCTCCTCGAGTTTTGACACCCGTGCAAGACTGGGCATTCTAAGGAGATCCAGAGATTGCATAAAGTAAATGTGATTCTAGCCGTTGTCTTGGTCCGTGCCTCCTACAAGCCAGCCACTCCGGTGATGAGGAGAAACTAAACTCCTAAAAAAATAACCTTGGCTAGTCTCTGATGCAGCCTGCGCTTAGGACCAAAGGGAAGCCCGCCAGAGAGATGCGAGTGCCCAGCAGCCACCCTGCTTTCCTTCCTCCGCAACTTGATGTACACCCTGCTCTCCTTCATGCGCTCACCGTCACATTTGTGTCATGTTTGGGTTTGGAGTTGTTTCGTTTGTTTTTTTTTGCTTTTAAACACATTGCAAAAGGGAAGCTGGAAAAGAGTTACCTGTGTTCCCATCACGGTCTTGATGCCGGCAAGCTGGTCGCTGTCTAGGAAGACAGGGACCCAAATCTGCAGCTGAAGCTGGGCCCCAAATCGGTTTTTCCCATTGATCTGTCAGAGATAAAACAGGGGAGTAAGAACGGGTATCTGCGTATCCCAAAAGGGGAAGAACGGGGTGGAGGGATGGCCGAGTGACCTTGTACGTACGTGAAATGTGAGGTGGGTGTCCTGGGAGAGTCCATCCCGGGCACTTACGTATACGACAGGAAGGGCACTGCAAGCGAACAGAGAAAGTTGAGTGGCAGCGTGATCTTTGCGACACAAAGCGCCTGTCGGCAGATTTGGGACACACGGGAACTTGTTGCAGACGCTCCCAATCCCAGCAGGTGTTTAGTGAGAGGCAGCGTGGTGTAGTGGTTAAAAGAATCATGCTGGATTTGGGGAAGAAGTTAAAAGTCGGTGGTTGGTTGGCTTTGGGCGTTGTCACTTCCTCTCTCCTCCCTCCTTCCCTGCCTGGCCTACTTCCCAGGGTTGTTGTTGGGAGGAGGAGAGGAAAAGCTTCGTGATGCCGTATAAAGCAACACAGGAGGAGGCACAGGACTCTCGGTTCCTGCTGAGCCTCTTGAGCAGAGGCGACCGCCTGTTGCCAGAACTCGGGGAAAGGTTGGCTCAAATTCTTTGCATTCCTTCCTTCTGCGATAAGAAGATCGCCAAGCCAAGCAAACTTGCATAGGGCCAGGCAGAGCCGAGAGAGAGAGAATGGAAATGAAGAATTCTAGAGCGGACGGGGGGGGGGGGGCGGGAATCGGGTGTGTTGTTGCTGTGTCTCAGTGGATAGAGGACTCCTAATCTCAGTTTGCAAGTACATAGATTGGTGTCTTTCCTTGAAATACCTCCCCATACCCCAACCCCCATCTCATGGGGTTGCCTTGGGTGGTACAGGCGTGTTTGGGCGACTTCTGAAGGCTGCTGACCTGCTGAGGGTGTAGCTCAAGGCGTATTTCACACACAGGATGCGTTCCTCTTTCAGGACGGGGCTGTTTCTGTTGGCGCTTCGGAAGCAAAGAGGGAAAAATCAGCGAGGCTGCTAACCTTTGGGCAGCACTGTACCCGCCCCCCACCCCAAGGCAGCCCTCCTCAACGGAGGCAACTCCCATCCTCTTTGAACACTGACCACCCTGGCTAAGAGCAGTGGGAGTTGTGGTCCTATGGGTTTAGGGAAAGGGGCCACACCATATTTGTATCGTCTGCTTTGCTGGCCGAGAAGGGTTGACTGTCAGGGCACACAAGTGCCTTCCCTGATCAAATAGGGCCCGTCCGCCAGCAGCAGCTATAGCAGCCGTGAGTTAAAATCTGGCCCGTGTCCATGGTGTCGCCCCGATGCAAGTGAAGGAGGGCTGGGTGAGGCATTGCAACACAGGCGGCAAGAGAGGCGTCGTCGGCGTGCTGTGACTCCGTCTCTTCCCAAAATGATCTGGCAAAATGAGGTTGCCAGGCCAGCGTTCCCTGTCAACGTCGTGCCCACCGGCACCCCTTAACCTGTCAACAAAACGCTGGCTTTCTAGCTCGTGTGGATTGGCTGTGCAAGCCACTTGCCTCTGAGCAGCTAGTAAAAGGATTTGCTTTCTAACATCTGGACTGGCCGAGGAAGATTAAGGCAGGCATCTTTTCCTCTGGGAGGAGTCCAGGAGACGAGGTCCAAAGAATTGAACCCATAGATGTTTGTCTTAAAACCCTCACCCGCCAGGACACAGAGTAGAACCAAGTGCAGAGGAATAAATACTAAGGGGATCGAAGCTCAACTCTCTGGTTCTTAGGGTTGCGAGACTTAATAAAACTACCCTTCTAGCGTGTTGGTGGTTCACAAAAGGTGTGGCTTTCCTTTATCGGGATTGGTCAGTAGGTCTGTAACAGGGGACTGACAAAGGACTTACGCGGTGATGGTAAGGGTGATGTTAGCCGAATTGCTGGGGAATTTTTTCCCATCGAGCTGCCAGGTCACTGAAAAATTGGCCTGCGGTAGAGCCGACAAATGGAAAGATTAGGAAAAGAAAGAAGCCTCTCTACATGATAGAGAGAACACCGTCATCCTCTTAGAACTAAGGATCATCGAGTCCAGCCCCTGTTCAAGGAGGCACGGTGGGGATTTGAGCTCCCATCATGCTGGGTCTCTATTTAATTTTCCACTTCAAAGCTCTGAGAGAAAGATTCAAAGCATTGGGACGTCTTTCAAACATTCTGTGATGTCATGCAGCTGCCCGGACGATGGAATAGAGCTGAGGGCAACAGGCAGGGGTGGTCAGAGCCACGAGGAGGAACAAACCAGACTCTCTTCCCCCCCCCCCCCCGGGTGATCGCTTTTCTGATGACTTACTGCGGAGGTCTTGAACACCGGGTGCCCGATCTTGCAGGTCAGAGATGAGGATAAAAGTGGGGCCCTCTGAGAGTCACTGCACTCAACCCGCGGAGAGGAAACCTGCAAAGACTTAGAAAGGAAGGAAGCCTTCTTAAGAACAGAATGCAGTAGAAATCTCTGTGAGCGCAGGCCAGAAATTTGGTTTTTCCAGCCAAGGAAGGGCCAGATGTTGCCCTGCTGAGCAGTTTTGCACACACACACAACCCAGTCCCCTGCAGTGCATGCAAAGTGGATGGTCTGCCATGGACAAACGGCAGAACGGCTATTTTTCTCCATTTTAAAAAAACAATAATAATCCTGTATTCAATATAGGCTCCCCGCATTCCACGGAAAGTTTTGCTCAACAGGTAATAAACATCAGATAGGAAGATTATAACTGAAACTCAAAGAGGGCCTGAAGAATGGACCCACCAGCAGGGTGGTTGGCGTTGTGCGATGTCAAGTCGGAACTGACTTAAGAGTGACCCTAACAGGGCTTTCAAGGTAAGTGAGGTATTTAAGACGTGGTTTTTCCAGAGTCACACCCCCCCATGAGTTTCGATGGCTGAGTGGGGATTCGAACCCTGTTCTCCAGAGTCCTATTCCATCACTCTATCCACCACACACCACGCCGGGAAGCTACAAGCAGAATTAGGGAAGACAAATAGGGAGAAAATCCACAGCAGTACCTCTTGAACGGTATTGAAGTGGAGATTTGCAGGGAATTCCAGAAGCAACGTCGTTCTGTGCGAGTTATCGCCCGTGTTTTCCAGGTGGATCCTCATGGAGAGCTCTTTGGTGACGCCAACCACCAGCTCTTTCCTGTCAAGAATCCAGAGAACGTGTCATACGAGAGCTGAGGAATCTTTTTTTCCGTTCAGAGCATAAGTTCTACTTCGTTAACAATCCCCAGGGTCCGGCTTCGGCGACATGGGGGGGTCCCGAAGCTAAGCGGACACAGCCAGTCATGATTTTAACCCACTAGAAAATTCCCCACCAGACACACAAAGCACAGTTCAAGTCTGCATCTCTCTTCTGGGGGAACGCCCCAGGGCAGCAGCTTTCCTGCCGGCAAAGCTCAGCTTCGTGCATCGTTTTTTTCCGCTTGCAAAGAGCAGTGTGGTTGCATGCCACGGATTTTCCACCTGCACAGTGGAACAAGTTTGCATGCGATATTTTTTCCTGCCTGCAAAGCACCACCACTCAGCCCTGTTGAACAACGGCTTCCCTGTTGCCAAGTTCGGCTCCGTTCTGTGAAGTCCTCTTGACGCCCGCAAAGCACAGCTCCACTCCTCGCAGACTATTCTGTCCTGAGCAGATTTTGTTCCGAGCGGAAGCCAAAGCAAAGCAAAACGTCCAGGAAACAACTCACTCTGTCTGAACGGTTAACTTCAAGCGCGGCACGCAGACGGTCTTGTTCTCACAGTCATCTGCATAAGGCAGCTGAAATTACAACAAAAATGCCAGGCTCAAGAAACAAGGTAGTTTAGGGTGTGTGTTTTCTTTTTTTTAAATCATTTCAGCAGAAAGTGTTGAAAGAGCCTGTCTGCCACAGGGGGAGGAACTCAAGGGAGAATTAGTGGCTGAAACACAGGAAACAAGAGAGAAAATGGGTGCCTTGAGGGACAGTCGAAGAAATGTAGCCTTCCATAAGGAAAAAAAGCCCTTCTGTTCCTCAAACCAGCCTATTTTAAATTTTATTTTACATTTGTTCCGTTTATATGCCAGCTTTCTTCCAAGGAGTTCAAAGCAGGATATGTGGCCTGTCTCCCCACTTTTACCATCACAACATCCCTGCAAGGTAGATCACACAGAGAGACAGACAGACAGTCTGTTATAGGACGACACGCTTAGGGCTACACCTTAGACGCTCTTGGACCTTGAATTGAAAAGAATAATTTGAACGCAGAAGGACTCCCATAGCTGTGTTTATTCCATTACCTGGAAACACCTCTCAGATTCCTGGTATACATCAAGCACAGGTACCGGATGGGTCAGGTCGGCTCTTGGGTCATGAAGCTGGTAGCTGAGTCTCAGCAGGATGCTGGAAAAACAATCCTCGTTGCAAGGCTGGGATTAAAAAGGGGAAAGAGGGAAAGCAGGTTGTAGCAGGATGTGGCCTCCGCCTGCGTTAGAGAATAAATCAGAGATGGTGTCCCTGGATATAACGGAGGCAGGAGGATGGAAGGAACCTTGTTTGTGCACTTGCCTCATTCCAGACCCTGGAAAAAGTACTTTCTCGAACTACACTGCCCACAGCTGCGATTGATCCACCTACAGGAATTATTTTTTCTTCTTCATCATTGGCAGTAGAGTTTCCAGACAGGAAGAACAGAAGAAGCACTGAGTACCCAAAGTTACAGTGAGCTCCTCAAAAAAAGACAGCTGTATGATTTGTGGCGTGTGACGTTCAAGTGGCCACCTGAGCCACAACCAGCCTCCTTCCGTGTCCCACTATGGGCCTATCTCTTACGGGCCGAGAAGCACCGTTCTCACACTTGGGGGGCCCCGGATGTTCTCAAAGTACCATTCCTAGAACCTCAGTGTTCGTTAAGGTGGTCTGGCACCCCTTCCTCCACTTACCAGGATGGTGAGTTGCAGTTCGGCGCAAGAATTCCTGGCGTACGGCACCTCCCCGGCGGCGGCTGTAATATCTTCAAACTGGGCCCTCTTCCTTTCCATCTCGACATCTAGGTCCACCGTGTAGCGGATTAAGAGGTGGTGCAGACCTACGGGAACAGATGTGGATGGAGCGGTTAAGAGCGCTGCTGGACTGCAAATGGGGAAGACACGAGTTCAATTTTTTTTTTCTTTTGCTTACCTGGCTGGGAGGATTCTTGGGGGTTCCTTCTGTGGAAGCACAGTTTGGTCCTGATGATGCTACTGTTTTGGAAATTGGATATTTTCCCAGGGTTAAATTCCATGGCGGGTTCCAATCGAATGACTGGTCTAGAACTAGTCCAGGGAAGGGGAGGGGAGGGGAAGAAAAAGGGTGGGTTTGCTAATTAATTAATTAATTAAGCAAGCAAGAGAAGGCAGGAGGCTTGGAGCAGGGTGGCAGAGGCACTGCAATCAACAAAGGCCCAAGGGCAATTACAGGACTAGTATAACTCGGCGAGATATAACATCCCTTCTTTTGGTGGTATAGGTTTAACCTGTAAGGTGACTTTTCCCACTTATAGGGTACGATCTCACTAAATGGTAGACTGTCACAGGGTCCACTCACGAAACAAGAGCAAGCGAACTGCCAGCGTTGCAGAGGGAGGGAAATTCATGCAAGGACCAGCTGGCCTCTTTTAAGGACGGGCTCGCTTTATCGCCTCAAGCGCATGGATGGCGTTTTTGGCCACCCCCTCTTCCTCCCCGGATAACAAGAAGGGACACCTTTTTCCTACCTACCGGAGTAAAGTCACATTGCCTAAGGATCCGACGACAACATCTGGGAGTCCGTCTCCGGTGAAGTCCGACCCCCCGGTCAAGGACCTTCCGAAATAGACCAGTCCTGCGGGGTGCATCTGAGCGGCCGTGATCCTCTGGAAGGAGACAGAAGACACGCCGGGCAGGATGGGCGTTTTAAGACGGAGCCTCAAGAGTCTGGGGCTCGTGGGCTGTGAGAAGCAGCTGAAGTTTGGCAAATGAAAAACACCTCCCTTTGGCTGTGGACGACCACAAACCCATTTTAAAAAAAGAGGTTTCCTTCTCTGCCTTACCAGCTTCCCTCTTTCTGGCTTTTGAGGAACACGGGAGGTTAGATTTATCTCCTGACCATTTTCTTCTTCTTTGTACACACTCTAAAGGGACACTTTAGAGGAAGAAGGGAAGTCTGGTGCCATTTTACCTAAGCCAAAAACGACCTGTCGGACCTTTAAGAAAATGGCCCACGCTGACCTAGCCACTGTTATTTTTATATTCTTATTAGTTTACATTTTCACTCTACATTTCTTCTCGTGAGCTTAAAGCAGGACACGGGGCTCCTCTCTTCCTCCCTATGTAATTCTCACAACAACCCTGTGAGGTGGATCAGGCTAAGAGGGATGTGAATGGCCCAGGGTCACACAGTGACTTTCGTGGCTCGGTGGAGACTCGAACTCAGATCACCAAGCCCCAGCCTAGCATCAAAGCACTGCACCACACTGGGTCTTGATACAGACCAGACTTGGGAGATGTTAATTTTTCAGAGGGCACCTCCCAGAATCCCCCAGCTGCCCCCTCCAAAGGATTCTGGGAATTGTAGTCCAAAAATGAATATGTTTCCAAATTCTGATTTAAACTCTTCTTTCCTGTCCATAAATGGCACTCAATGTGACAAATAATACCAAAATACAGAACCAAAACCAAATAAAGGATGCTTAAAATGGAACAAAGCAAGCTGAGAAGGTGAAACCAAAGAAATCAACCTCAAACGAAGTGAGTAAATGAGAAACAACACAAGAAACGTCAAAGAGACAGAGTAGCATGTGTGTATGTTTCTCTCTCATTCTCTCACAGAGATGATGGCCCGTGGCTCTCCTACCTGCGAGAAGGAACTCCGGATCCCATCGGGATCACCGTTAAAGATATAAATGCTGCCACAAGAACTGGGGTTTGATTCCTGCCCTTCAAGCGGAGCCCCGATGGCCACGTCCCCAAAACCGTCCCGGTTAACGTCTCCAATGGCGGCCACGGCAAATCCAAACCTGGCAAAGACGGATGCCAGGTGGCCGTGCAAGTGTCTTTTCAAAGAGAAACGGATTGTCTGGGGGAAGGGAAGAGATAAGAGAATAAATAAAAGGGAAGGGAAGGAACGCCAAGATTTTTGGTCCCTGGACCCGACAGACCCAGGGGAATACCAAAGGGCTGAGGACGAATCCTGCCACACTACCCAGGAGTCCTGGGGCAATGGGTTCAGAATCAGAAAAGTGACATCCAACAAGAGACTTCTTCTACCTCTTGATCCCACCTATACAGGTACACTTTCCCTTCCTCTCCGTCGATGTGGAAAAACGGGGCTCCGACCAAGAGGTGATCTGTCAGTCCGTCCTGGTTTATGTCCAGTGGGCAGATTTCAGAACCATAATAGGACCCAATCTGTAGCGGCGGAAAATACAGGGCCATGTTAGGGAACCCTTGTCCTGCCTCAACCCAACGGCCTCCTGCCCTTTTGGACTACAGCACCCATCAGCCCCGTCCAGGAGGATTTTTATACCCTCCGTTTTATAGGATCTCAAAAGCGCCAGGCCAAGAGCATTTGAAATAAGCCGACGATTTCGATACAAAAGAATGAAAGCCTCCCATCTTTCTGCACAAAGATGAGAACGGCTTAATTTCCATCTGACGCCTCTTTGCTTGGTGCTTTTAAAGTACAAGAGGCCATCTCGGTCTATGGGCCATGCATTCCCTTTAACGCGCCAGCGGTTTTCCTTCACACACCCAAGCAGCCTTAAGCTCAAAGGGACACCAGCAGGCAGTGAAAAATGGCTCTAGCCTCAGGAAGGCAGGACGGTGGGAGGCGGAGAGACAACTCAATCACCGAACATACTTAGAAGTGTCTCGGTGGGATGAGTTATTATAAACCTGTCGCGGTGAAGTTATCATCTTTTTTTAACGTATTAAAAAAATGGTCACTGCAGCTGTATGTGAGCGATGGATGGATGGATGGATGGATGGATGGATGGATGGATGGATGGATGGATGGATGGATGGATGGATGGATGGATGGATGGATGGATGGATGGATGGATGGATGGAAATGTGTAGGGAATGACAGAGATTCTAAAATTAAAGCCACATCTATTTCATGCTTTGGGGCCGGAGGGCAGATTATTCTTATTTCGAAAAAGACTCCGAAATCTGAGCAATGTGACGGCTGCAGTCAATCCCAGAACCCTTTACCAGGCGCCAGGCTCCATCAAGCCCAGTGGGTCCTACTTCTGAGTAAACGCTGTGAGGAACCTGACCGGGCTTGGCATTTGGTTGCTTTTATCCTCTGGCTGCCAAGAGGTCTTGCAAAGCAGCACCAACTGATGTCTGGAAACGGCTGAGATGTTCTGGGGAGAGGTCTGCAGGTGCGCCAGAAGACAAAACAGGATCCGGTCCCCCCAAGCCTGTACCTGTTCCCCTTGCAGAGTTTGCTTCAGGCGCCCCTGCTCTCTGTCAAACACCAGGACTTTCCCAGTCATGCTGTGTCGAGGCGCTCCGGCCACAATCCACGCGCCATGCCGTGTGCGGATCGCATCCACGCTGTAGCCTGGAGCAGGACAGACCGGAAGGCGAAATTACACAAGGAGGTAGAAGGATGACAGTCACACAAAAAGCACAATGCAGAAAGCTTAGATACGTTAAATTTCTGTTAGCAAATGCTATGCACATCCTGGTATCTGGTTCCCTCTAGTGGTCAGTTCTGGTAATGTCATGTTAGGAATATATATTTCTGGGTACCGTATGTGTTTTTTTTCTTTTAATATTTTTAATATTTTCAGACTGTGGAGAAGTGATTCAACAGATACCAATCCCGCAGATAAGGGAGTCCTGCTGAAATGTAGTTGTTAAATATAGGAAAACCTCTCCAGTCGGCTTCAGTGTTTTCTCTCCATTGGGAGAATCGGGGTGAGCCTGGCCATGATAAAAGCCAGAAGGGCTGAAACAAAACTGGAAAAATTCCCAAGGCAGCATCACAACATGCAGAGGAGAAAGAGGGCCTGAGCGCCAGCCGAAAACCCGGAAGGAGTGTTCAAAACCTTTCTGTTCTGCTTCAGGCCAAGATCCATCTTGATCGGCCTGTTCTTGTGTTCCCAATTGATCGGTGAACGATGCAAAAAACCAAACCCCCCCCCCCAAAAAAAAACACATCATTTTGAAGCAAAAGCCAAATGGTTCAAAGCACAGGGACCAATATCAACCCGCCCTACATGCAACGGGTTACCTAAATAGCCATTTCTCCCACTCGTCGCCTCCGCCGTCTCATTCAGGAAAACGGCCGCCGTGCTTGCCGTGTCGTAGAGAAGGACCCCTCCTGCCCAGTCAAAGGACCCCACAGCCCCAAAAAGTATGTAGTGCTGAAAGGCAAGAGAGAAACAAGTGTCAGCTTTAGCGGTTTCTTCTCTCCATCGTGGCTAAAGGTCGAGCCTGCATATACTGCAGCAGTCTACCGTGGAGTACCCTAAAGGTCATATTTGTCCACCAACCTGACCCCCGAAATAAAACAATGATTCACCTCATCCAGGAAATGGACGCTGAAGCCGCTTTGGGCCAGTTCAAATTCCAACATGTCGCCCGCTGTCCCTGAAAATTAGATTAATAGCCATTCCTTAATCAGGCGCCTAAGTATAATTTAGCGGCAGAGTACATGCTTTCATGCAGATGGTCCGAGCATCATGCTCCTATGTCTCCGGATAAAATAGGGAATGACTCTGTCTGAAACATCAAAGTGGAGGCAGAAGGATTCAGGACCATGAGGACTAACAACTTAGTTTGTTCTGCTCAATGACAGAATGGGAGTTCTCCGGGCAGAATGCCCTAGTTCTAATCCCATCTCAAAGGATGGGAGACCCTTCCCCACCTGAGACTTCGGGCTTGTTGGACAAAAGGATGCTTCTTACGCCCTTCTTTCCTCACCTTCCAGGCCGATAATTTTCTCCTGCAGCGTGGACAGCAGCACGCTTAGGGCAGAATAGTTGGCCACTCGGAAGAGATGCCTTTCGTGCGGGTCGGAGGCAATCAAGCGCAGCTCCTGCAGAGCACTGGTCTTGTTGAACGCCGCCCCGACCTGGAGGGAACGGCCCGGAAAACGATCAAATCAAGACTCTTGCCTGCCATTTCCATATACAGTAGGATCCCCCATATCTGTGGGATCGGTCTCCTGCACAGGTAACAAAATGGCGGCCCTTCCAATTCCTTACCACTATCCTCGGGATTGGTATGCCCGGTTTCACTTATCTGCAGTCTGACAATTTAAAGAATATTAAAAGAAAAGAACTAGAAATATATTTTTTCATGGTGTATTTTCCAGGACTGGACACTAGAGGGAGCCAGAGACTATGCTGTGTAGTCTTGTTATTGGAATACATAACATGGTCTCTGGCTCCCTCTAGTATCCAGTTGTGGTAGTACATGGTGAAAATACCTTTTTCTGGATTTCTTTTCCTTTTACCAGCGTTCACTATTACCCGTGGTGTTCAGCTGGGAACCAATCCCCTGCAGATACAGGGGTCCTTACTGCATACCACTGTCATTGAATATGATGCAATTCCATAAAAGAAACAAAACAGTCAGGTGCCTGCCCCAAAGTGCTTACAATCTACATTTTAAATCATTGTTTAATCTGGCCCTGAGTTTAAAAAAATCTGGGGATCAGTGACCGATTATAGTATTGTTAGGGATCATGGGTTCTACTTTGGTTTTGATTCTTTGTTTTGAATGGTTTATGTAGTGGACAAGGCTTAATAGCATTTTGAACAGCGGTACCTAAGCCCGACTTTTTGAGATCGGAGCTTCGGAAGTAGCTTTTGAAAATTAATGTGTTCTCCTTACATGTTATCTTGTTCGGAATGTCATTAGGTTGAACTCTATAAAGTTTAAAATATAACCCCTGCCATTCCTTTACCATTGCTAGTGGCTTCCTTATGAGCTTCCATGAATTTTTATATGACTCTTAGGACTGGAAAGAGGAGGATATAAAACTCGGAAAATTCCCCGTCCAACTGCTTCTAAAATGCCCTTTGAAAATTAGCTTCTAATTAGACAGTGAGAATTACTCATACCTGTAACTTCCACTTTGGGCCTCAGATATAAGGCAGGAGATAAATATTTAAGTAAATCCATAAATACAATAAATGGGAAGTCCCTGGAGAAACTAGAGCTTACCCCAATGGCGTAGCGCTCAATGCCCGCCATTCTGTCCGAATTAATCACCGTTTCTAATTTCAGTGTGTCCAGGAAAATCTCACCATCTGTCAGCACCACCATGATTTTGGTGGCGTTCTTCTGGGACCCGTGGCTTGGGCTAAAGATGCTATCTCTGTTGAACATGCAAAAAAAAAAAAAAAAGACAGATCATCCTTACACAGAACTATATGCCATATTTTAAAGCCAGGGCAAACCATTTGATTTCTTTTCTCGCACGCTGGAGAGCTCAGGGGTGTCAGAGGTCTCCGGCTGCAGAGCCAGAGGTTGGGAGTTTGAATCTCCCCCCCCCCGGGGGCCTTCGTTGACAAGGGCTGGACGCAATCATCCCGAGGGACCTTTCCCACCTGGATGGTTCTAAGATCATTTCCCCACCGTACAGTTCCTGTCGGACGACTCACAAGACGTGTTGAATGGCCGATGCCGTCCGAGTCACGTTGCACACCTGCCTCATGGCCTGAACTTTTCCCAGGGCGGTGTGAACGTCTCTGCTGTCCCGCAGGTCAAATTCTGTCTGGATGACGAGTCCGTATTGAACCAAGGCGAAGACGCACTGCGACCCGAGAGACCCAAGGCGTGAGCGAGAGGGAGGGGAGGACCGCATGACAAAACATTTGCCGCCCTCTCCCATGTTCGGACTACAACCTCCATCATTCCCCAGCTGATGGAATATTGTAATCTGAAACATAGGGAAGGTGTTGGCTCGGGGAAAGCTTGACCTACAGGGGTTCCCAGCCTTGGGTCCCCAGGTGTTCTTGGATTACAATTCCCAGAAATAACAGCTGGTGGTGAAGGCTTCTGGGAGTTGTAGTCCAAGAACACCTGGGGGCCCAAGGCTGGGAACCACTGCATATAACAATGCACTAAGCAATCTGGAGTGATGGGGTTTGTAGTCCCTCATCTAGTACTGGGTAAAAACAAACGAACAAACAAACAAACACTAGTCTTAACGGGACCTCTTATAAGCACGATGGATGCTATACTGCTCGTAAGCCATGGGAAAGTACAGGGTCATAGTTAGAGTACTCGACCAGAACCTGGAAATATCTGAGCAGGACTCAGAAGAGTTATTTGCTTTTAGCAGATTAGAAAAAGTAATGTTTTCAGACTTGTAAGTGTCAAGTCAACCGGGCAAGAGTTGTAGGAACTGTAGTCCAGAAAAGTAACTTTTTGAAGCTGTGTTTAAATGATTGTGCAGAGCAGCATTATTATTATTAGCATTCACACATGGACTCTGATTCTGTGCAGCTGTTTGCACAGCTGTCTGTTTGCTTCCCAGTCTTACACCGAGGGTGCAGGATGAAACCCCAGCCCAGTCTTCTTTGGCTGCTCGGAAAACAGCCGGCAGACGACTCAGGGCTCCTTAATCCTGTGTAGACTAAGGAGGAACACAGAGAATTGGGTCGTTGTCCGAAAGCTAACTCTCACAAGCTGGAGGGACAGAGCGGTTCCTGAACAGAATCATCCCCCCTGGCTCGCTGAGCTTGAGGGAACAAGCCATCAACGCCTCTGGACGGCAGCCGGCTGAAGGAAGCTGGGTTATGGCATCCCCTTTCCCAGGAACCCACGGGCCCAGACCTGTGGCAGACCACGGTTCGGACCACTTGCCAGGTGCACACACACACCGGAGGGTTAGTAGAGCCTGACTAAAATTTAGCGAAAGGCCGAGCAGAGTCATGGAGGGAGTCACCTCGGAGCACTTCTCGTAGAAGGTTTTCATCATGTTATAGACAAAGTCCTTAGCCTGCTGGAAGTCTTCGGGCTCAATGCTTCCGGATCCGTCCAAGACGATAGCGATTTCGGTCCTCAGATCTGTCGGGGAAGAAAGGAAGGAAGGAAGGGCCAGGTGGTAAGGAACTGGCGGGGGGGGGGGGTCGGGCTTAATCCAGGGCCAAGATCATCATGACTCCAGGGAGCAACATGTCAAAAGGACTCTTTCATTTCTGAAAGAAATAATTCATGCAGAGCTGATTTCAATAAGAGAGGGTGTGTGCTCATTTTGACCACCAACGGAAATTGAGAGAGAGAGAGATTGTGGTAGGTTTTCCCCCCTTGGGTCTCTAAATAGGCTGCTTTAAGGCATTTGAATGGCTAAAAACAGAGTTTTAAAGTATTTGAGCTGGTTTTGATTGTTTTAGTATGGCTTTATGGATTAGGCTCTGCCCCGAGACCTGTTGACATGGAACATTTTTATTGGAAAAAGAAGTAAATAGACGTACATCTTGATACAGCATTCGCTGCTGTGCCTCGGGAAGCAAAATTTCTTGGGCTGCCCCTGGAGGTGGTCAATGCCCAAAGCTACATGAGTCCCACACCCTTTGGACCAAGTGCCTGTCCCTAATGCCAGATGGGTGCAGACGGTTGCTTTTTGTCAATGACAAACTATGCATTCAGTACATGCTCAGAGGTCCCCGTGAGTACGAACGATTGCCTCCCACTATTTTTGCATTTGGAAACTTAAATGGATCCTGCTCTGTGCCTCAACGTACAGGACTCATCCTCTTCTCCCTTCTGCTCCTCTTCCATGTAATTGTTGTTGTTGTTGTTAGTGCCAAGGATTTTGCTGCCAACCGTAGAGCTTCCGTCTGAAAGAGAAGATGGAGAAACAGATCTAAATGCTGAATGTTATGCTCTACTCACTCCATCAAGTGGCACGCTTGGAGGAAAGAGCTAAATGCAAATCGATGCCAATATACATATATATCGATATTTAGAAACATCCTCAGCCCTCTGTCTTACCTTTGCAGACCTGAGCATCGTCTTGGCTATGGCAAGGCCCGGTCGTCGTGGGACGCCAGCTGTTGATGTGGAAGCCACCAAAACCATTCCCATCGTTGCTTCTTCTTTGGCGCATGTGCCCGCTTTGGCTTAATTTAGTTTCAACTGTGCAGACAAAGTCCCAAGAAATGTTCCATCAAAAACTTCTGAAAATATCAGAATCTCAGAACAACTCCCCTCGGTTTACTATAGACAGAGTCTTTTCTTCCTTCTTTTTAAAGATAAGAAAAGGTAGGCTAAGAAAAGCAGGACGTCATATCCAGAATTTGGAAATGGTCCTCTCTTTTCTGGGAATATATCTCCCAGAATCCCCCAGCCAAAGGTAGTTAATGGGCTGAGCCAGAGATAAAACAGGGGGTTGAGATCCCGCCTGTCGCTTAAACTGGGTGGTGTGCAGATTTAAACAAAAAGTGACACCCTCTGCCCCTGCTTTCTTACTGATGTCTGTAAGGTTCACAAAAGCCTTCTCTTGGAAATGAGGTCCAAGCAGGACACAAATCCCATTCAGCTCTTCCGTGGCCTGGCGTCGCTGGCGCCGTCTCTGCTGGAGACACGCCTGTCGAGGGGAAAATGGAATTAGCAACCCGACAAGCAAAGCTAGCAGTGAAAAAAATGCACAAAGATGACATTAAAGGAGCTCATATTTAACGTTTTCTATCTGGGTCAGCTTTTCCCATACTAGTTAAGTTTCTAGACCTCACTGCCAAGCAAAGACTGTCATTTTCCCACAGTTCCTGGCTTGAGATATCTAAGAAGAGCATCTGAAATAGCTTACCAGAATCTGCTCCGAACTTTGAGCAATAGCTATACCAGGCTGGAAGTTTTTTAGCTTTGCAATCTTTTCTGAAATTGGAGAAGAGAGAAAGGGAAAGGTGTATAATTCAGCCGAGCCACGAACATGAAAGAAAATGATGTTGGGGCAAAATGCAGGAAAGGAACGCCAAAAAAAGGTATAAACACACAGACCCCCAAAGCTGGCCACCTCACAACGGAGCCCATCCTGGAAATGGCATTTATAGAGCTTGCCATGGCTGCCTGGTCCCAAGGAGGAAGTTAAAATCCTTTTTGGAAAGAGAGAGAGAGGAAAAAAGGGAGAAAATATGCTTTTAGCCATGTGGATGGGAAGAAGGGGAAAAAAACATGGACTTATGGGTGTATGTATGCTTTTCCTGGGTTGCAACATACAGCTACATTCCATACAACAGGCTTCCAGATTACAAAGTGGCATTCAGTTGTCTAAGAGGCAAAGCACAAGGTGGGTTTGCACACCGCAGCTTCTCTCGATGCAAAAACTATATAAAAAACAAACCTCTTTCAATTCCACACGCCCACCTTTCAGCCTGCAAAGCAGAGTCTGGTGCCATCCCGCAGTTTCCTGGGCTTTAAAAAGCGTCAGATCTACAAAATACCAATTGCATATAATACCAGCAGGAAGTTGCAAGCCGCTGGGAAAATTACTGCAGGCCGCTTATGCGGGCCGATCATCCATTCTTTAGTTGCCTCTGCTAGAAACGCCAGCTTTGAAAACAGGTCAGCCGAAGCCCTGAGGAATGCAGTGTGAAGGCAACAATAAGCCCTCCTGTGTACTCGGGAACTGTGGGTAGACTACTCCTGAGTACAGAGGCTCCGTCGCTGTATCATCATGACTCATCGCTATCTCTGGCTAGACCACAGCGCCCCGAATCTGTGAAATCTAGCGCACCTGCAACGAGACTTTTGCAGACCTGACAGACACAGCTTTTCATCGCTGGTCTGTGGCCGGAAGCAGGAAACCGCTAATCTCTTAGCGTGGCCAGCCCCTGCGCTGTGTCTTCAGCATTTCGTGGCTCAGGCCTTTTATGCAAGAAATGCAAACCGTTTCAGAGCTGCTTTTGTATTGCCAGCTGTTCAAAGTTCTGTCTGAAAAAAGGTTATTTTTGAGAGAGAACCTCCAAGACCCCTTGTTTGCTCTTGAATCCATACAGAGCATCTTTCAGGGGCTACCAACATTTCGTAAAACGAAGAAGATGCAAAGGTGTGCGTGTGTCTGATCACACCAGGAAGGCTCACTTTAACCGGGGGGGGGGGGGGATCTCCCTTAAAGTTAACCTTCTGTCTGCTGGGGAATCACTTCCGCCCAGTCCTCAAACATAGAAGCCGGACAGCCGGACCAAAAAATTCCCACTGGAGCGCAGATTGGGTTTGCTCTGGGATGGACCATCTCTCTCTCCAGCACTAACCAATCATTCCTTTTCCAGCCTTTGGGTTCCAAGGGTGTTGTTTGCTTGCTCTTGATCTGTTCGGTTGTTTGCTAAGTAGGCGTGCAGGAAAGAAAGCAGCCTACACAGGTCTGTAACTGTAAGGGAAGAAATGTGTTGTTGTTGTTTTTAAATTCTTTCTTCTACATATGTCTCAGAGTGACCTACTGAAACTTGGAATGTCAGTTAATGAGAAAGGGGTGGACTTGTCTGGGGAACTCGTAGCTATTCTCCTCTGTGGGTTTCTTTACTTCTATTGCGCTGCAAAAAAGGAATTTTATTAGAAATTCAAACTGTGCAACAGTGATCACACCCTAAATCTTAGAAGGGGGATTTCGAGGTTAAAGAGTTTGGGATGTGGTGTTATCAAGGAATAAATCAATTTCCTATCTCCATTTCTATAGAAAAGCGGCCCAAATTAACCCTATGAACCTCCATGTCACACGACCATTTTTTTTCCTTACTTCTGGCACTAGCATTGTGTCCTTTTGTTATTTTTTTCTATTGTGCTTGTCATGTTTTTAATTCTGTTTTTATTTACTATTTTTAAGTTCAGATTTATCTTTCATAATCTGCACGTTACTGCTATTAGTCAACTTGGGTGCATTTCTGGCAGGAAGGAATGGCCAGTGGTGGTCAAGTGGGCCATCACAGAAGTCGTTTTTCCAGGAGTCCCTTCCCTCGTACCAGGAACAGTTTTTTTGCAAAGCTAACAGCTTTTATTTGCCTGTTCCAGACAAAACCTGCTCAAAAATGCTTTTCCCCACAAGAGGGAAAATACTGGGTGGATTGCAGCTAAGCTGAGTGGGAACAGACGATCCAAGGTGTGTATGTGATTTTCCTGACTTATGAAAAAGCCTTAGTGCCTTGATCTTGAAAACCTGGACTCCATCATCACACTCCTGTGCATGTGTGATACTTCAGCCAACTGCAAGAAATGGAGCATTTCTGCCTCTGGGTTTTATTCTTGGCTCCTTCCTCACCAATTCTGCCGCCCGTCCGAATGCTGGAGAACCTGATGTCCGAAATGCAGGTTGGCTACAGATGAAACCCACACCTTGCTGGTGTCGATGTTGAAACCTCTCGGCGTTTGGAGGGCTGGAAGGAGAAAAAGGGAAATCAACAGGCGTTGGTTCTGTCGAGGAAAATGCTGGTTGTCATTTAAGGCCACTGGGTGGGGAAGGACACGCCAGAGTGTATGGAGCAGACCAGCCTTGGGTAAAAGCATATTTAGTAGGCTAAAACAGTATGGGATGTTACAAGCAGAAGAACAGCACGGGAGAGCTGCTAAACAAGAACTTATAAAAGTTTTTATTTTTCCTGACTGTGAGTCCCATAATCCCCCAATCACTATGGACACTGGGACCTGTAGTCCAACTTTTCTGAGCTCTGTAACCTTTTCCCGCTTCTCTGCCTTGACTTGGCCCTCCCCCTCGGCTGCTTCTCTCAATCCAAGAGAAAAAGGTCTTTTCCAGAGGTAACCTGGAACCTTTAAACTCCCCACCAAATTCTAAGACGAATGGAAATGCCACAGATACCCCCAATTATATTCCTTTGATCTTGTTTTGTGCTATTTGTTTGTTTGTTTGTTTTTTTGCAAGTTTGCTTTATTTTTTTGTATTGTTCTGTTCCGGGGAGGAATTTGCCGTGAGGCCACCGGGTGGGAAGCGTCTTTGAGAAAGGAGTAATCTCCAGATCGGCATCCAGTTCACACCTCTTTGGACCCCCTTATCATTATTCTCTCTCCCTGAAAGACGGGGTTGGATTCAAAACGGGCTTGATAAATGCAAATGCTAACTTAGACGCGACTTCTCTTTTCGCATAAAGCTCCAGAAGGTCCTTTGCTAGCAAAACCACACTGTTTTTGCAAAGACAGTGGTCAGGCGAGACCCAAAGTCAGAACAGGAACGGAAATTTTCCCATGGTCCACACCATGTTGGGGCTCTGGAGGAATCCGATCGGGGTGGGGGGGAGAGAAAGGTGCTGGGGCAGAAACAAAGAATCTTGTCCGGTACCTCAAATAGCTTTCAAGAGGGCCAGAGATGTGTTTGCAGCAGCATCGGAGAAGATCACAGCAAAGGACGTTATTTCCCTGTTTACCTAGCTCCGGGATGTGAGATGTGAAGGCCTAATACTCCTGGCCATGGAGGCTCCACACTTAGCCCTCCTAGCTGCTGATAAGTCCCACCCCTGCTGGAGGAGAGCCATCTTCAGCATGAGATCTGCCTAAGAATCCAGCGAAGCCGGAGTCGGGGCTCTCAGGAGAGAGCGGAGAGAGAAGGTCCATCCCCTAAAGAAGACAGGGGTGCCTACTGGTTAGAGAGAAAGAGCCCCGGAGACCGTCCAAAGCAAGCTGGGACCTTCATTTCCAGAGGATGTGCTTGGTTGCAGAAGATCCCTTGAGAGGAAAGGGCTCAGGTCTCCATATAAAGAGGACTTCACACACACACATGCACACCACCCCTTCCCTGAGATATATCACTCAGACTCTTTCAGGTTTGGTTTCTCATCGACTCCTCGTTGCACCAGCCTCTCAGAGATCAGAGCAAATGGGCTGCAAACCAGAGGAAGTCAACCTTCCTGGAGGTCTGGAAAATCCACTACAATCCCACCTACCGAATTGGTGACGATCGTGAAAGGTGGTGGAACACGCTCTCCAAAAAAAAGAGTTGCATGCATCAGATGGACGGAGACAAGAGTCCACAAAAATACAGCCTTTTACTCTGTTAAAATGGCACGAACCTTTCTTGCCTCTAGTAAACCAACACGGTGACTTCTCACATGGAGCATTTCAAGATCTTCCTTGTCTAAGACCCCGGATCAACTTTGGACCTTGATTTTGAATGGTGTTTTCCCCGCCCACCCCCTGGATATTTGCTTCTTCTCTGAACTTGGATCAAGCTAGAATCTTGGACCTTTGCAACCGGTAGCCATTTGACCTCAGCTTTTCCTGGGACCGGACATGATAGGATCTATTTACTATGAATAAGGCATCATCAAATTTTAAATAATAACAACAACAACAATAAGACTGTCCATGCAGTATCGGTTCGAGAACCATCAGTTCGGTATTTTTCTTCTTTCTCAATATTTGCAAAGCCAATGCCTCACAGCATGATCAAATCATGTTTTAATGGGGATTTTATGTACTATTTTTCTCCACTGCCTGGGTTTTATTGTTTGCTTTGGAAAGGCATGGCCAGTTACATCCATAAAGGTTTTCAGAACTCATTCGAAATGCTGGAAACAAGATGAGAGAAGAAACCACTGCGTTGCGTTGTCTCCAACACCTCTACTCCCGAGCTAGCCCTTTAGTCCTAAAGAAACCTGTATAAGCTTCTGGTCCCCACAGAAGGGTCCTCGGGGAGAGACCCTGTAAGCTCAGTAGAGGAAAGGGAGCAGGGCGGGGAGAAGGAAAACCAGAGTTCCCACCAAGGCCAGTTTTTAAAATGAGATCTTTCTGTGGAAAGATGGATTCTGCAAAAAGATGAAATAAGATTCGCTTACCCAAATGCAAGAGGAAGAAGCAGAGAAGAACCATGCTGATGAAGTTCCCAAGTAGGGGGGAAATGCAATGGGGAGAAAAAAAACCCAAAGTTTTTCTGAGAATGAATAGTTTCGGTGGCACAGGAGATTCCTCTCGGGCCGCTGTTGCAAGAAACAAGACGCACGACCCAAGAAAAGGCTGCAGTGAGTGAGTTCCCCCCGCCTGGGTTTCAAGATGTGGTCAGGAGAGGCGCCTGGAGGTGGAAGCCACTGAAGCACAAGCTGCGTCAAAAGCAAATCAGCCCCCCAGCAGGCTGGGCTCTCGAAGGCACCTGCCCGCCAACCTTGCCTCCTCCGGAGGAGGACTGGGTTCCCAGCAGAAGGCTGAAGATGGTCCTGCTGCCTCCCACAGGCCTCCTCCGCAGGGCCTCGAGGCCCAGCGAGGCTCTTGCCTCAGGCGGCAGATGCTGGGAGACGGCAAGGATGACCGCACCTGCAAAGAGGGGCTCTTGAGCCCAGGTGGGGAGTCCGGGTTCACAGGCTGGCAAGCCTGCTGCGGGTTTTGAGCTGAACTTTATGGGCATTTTCCAAAGTCCTGGAGATGTTGAGCAGGACCTGGGGGGTGGGGGTGGATTGGGTTCAGGATATTGGCTAGCTCCTGTCATGTTTGGACTAACATCCGAAATGGATTCATTCCCTCACTTATTCTGGGGCCACCAGACGCTCCTGCTCGAGGACCCCCAGGCATGCCCTTTTGTTGACGGGTAATGCGCCCTGTGCGCCTCTCGCACCTTCAAAATTATTGCCCCACGGGGCAATACAGGACTCTACCTCCCTGTGATTGGATCAAACCCCTTGGCTTCTGGAACATGGACCGGCAGGGGTCTATCATCACATTATGCTGGATGGAACAGGGCTGCTTCGGTGGGATCCAGCGCGGTTCATATTGACGCTGAGCCACAGAGGAGCCTCTTCTGGTATCACACCAAGGCACTAACATAATTTAAAACCTCACATAGAAACGTCTCTATCCACAGAGCAGGTCTCACTTCCTGAGATGCTGCGACCCTCCAAGAAGAGCAGCTGATTTTACAGAGCAAGTCAAGCACCTGAGGAGGAAATAAAGGTGCAGGGAGTTCCACAGCCTCGGAGCCATTGCCGAGAAAACCAGGCCTGAGCTTGCACCAGCTCAAAATGCTGGAGAGACACCCGGGAGAAGCCCCTCTTGCAAAACTTGGTAAGTAGGTGGGCTCGTGTTTAAGAACATGGTCCTTGAATTATCCCAGTGTGGCTGGGCAAACCCCATCATCCCCAGCCAGCATAGCTAATAACCCTGCTGTCTAGGGATGATGATGGGAGCACGGGCTTCTAGAGGGCATTACATTGAAGATAATTGCCTTCTGTCTGCGAGAGAGGATTTAGGAGAATCCCTGGGGCTAATTCTGCTCCCTGATTCCACCTTGGGTGGTTGCCACCAGACTTCACCACTTTTCTGATTTTTAGAAGCAGGAACGTGAAAAAGCGTGGTAAATTATACGCCCAACCCCCCAACATCTTTGTTAAAACAAGGGGTGTGAGGACTGCACATCTAGTCATTTGCACTTCAAGAGAGCAATTCTCCTTCCTAGAAAAAAAAAAGGTTGCATTTTTTAGTGCTCCGCTGCAAGACGTTGGCAACCAGGAGAAGTAAAAGACACAATGAAGTGGACATGCAACCCGTAGATTCCCGGTCGCTCTCCCCCCGGCTTGCCTCAAGGCATTTGAGCCTTTACTTCCTGTTGCAGCTGGTGAATCGGTCCAAGAAATGCGTGGGACACGAGCAAAGTTGTTCCAGAAGCAGAGATGCAGAACGTAAAGTCTGTGCAACCCATTGCGCAGCCAGAACACCCCCTGTGGAAAGGGGGCATGGAGATTTCGCTTCTCTAGGTCCATGGCTTGAAGAGCCAAGGACCTCCATCACCGCAGAGTGGAGGGGCTCCACAGCTGGGGCACTCTGTATATGCCCCGGTGATCTCTGAAATGCCACTGCTCCAAACAGAGGCGGCTTTGCTGAAAACCAGCTGGATTTCTGCTTGTCCAGAGGGGTGGCCATGGGTTCCCTGTGTTGGGCAAACGGGAATGAAGAAGGAACTCTGCCGAGATGGGCTATTCCACACCCAGTTCGTAAGCAGCCGGATCTGGGCCTATATTTGTAAATGCAGGATGTCTGGGGTTTGTCGGGAGGGGAATCAACCCACAGGAAAACTCACCGATTCAGAGCTAGTGACATGAGCTGTGGAAAGACAGGTGTCCATCTTTTCTCAAAGCGTATCTTCCTTCACGGGAAAGAACACAAGAGCAAGAGCCGAGAGCCAGACTCCAAATATGTATTTGTCGAATGTTCTATTTATAACCCTCCTTTATTTCCACAGAGCTCAGGACAGCATAAAGGACTCTCTCCCTTCTCCCTCTTTTATCTGCACGACATCCCTCGGAGGTGGGCCAGGCTGAGAAAAGCAACTGGCCCGAGATCTTCGCGTGAGGGCTCACGGACAGGCAGGGGCTTATGTGTACAAAGGTGAGGGCGAAGGCGTAATCTGACCTTAGTTCAGGTGGACAATCTTGCTCCCCCGTCCCGCTTCCCCTTAAATTTTCACTGGGAATCACCCCTTCACCTGAATCCAGCCAGTACAAACAGAATAATTTCATTTCAGTACATATTGGATGAATTTACCAACTTTCACCTATTTTTTCATATGCCAGAAAGAACTTTAAATTAAAAAAAAAACCAAATGAGAAAGGAAAAATGACAGATTTTCCCCATCCCATGTTGAAATAATTGCTTTGCCTCTAACGTAAAAGCTAATTTCCCCAATCCTTAGCTCAGTAAAGGCAGCTTAACAGTAACCAAGTGGTCTCATCCAGATGCAGTATCCCCCTCCTCTTACTGGGGTTTCTGTCCACACACCTATTCCTAAACCTCAACCTCTCTTCTCTGTAAGAATTCAGCTTCCTATAAGGAATGGCTTAAATTTTTTTTTAATTATTTAAAATTATCTGCTGCACTTAGTTAGCTTATAGTTTTCTTTTTAAGCATAAAAGCTACATGAAAAGCCTGCAAAGCCATGATTTTAAATTTTTTTGTAACGATGGGTCCCAATTTCAGCCTTGCGTCATCTGGATGGTGGGAGAAAATCCCCGGTATTATCCAGTCGGGTATTGGTCTGGATGAGGCCAGATTTCACAAGAATTCAGACTGGAGGCAATGAGTCATTCGGTACCCTTTCTCTCATCACATCCTTGCTGTGGTTTTGTCTCGTTCAGGGGCTGATGTCATGCAGTGGCACCTCGTCCTCCTCTGGCGTAGCTGTTCGTGCCATCATGCGTGCCGAGAGCTGGCTCAGGATACTCTGCGCTGGAAGAGGAGACACAAAACAGGAATCAAGACTCTCAAAACAGGAACGGCTTTACATATAGAAAGTACCCACGTGCCACGGATGAAGTCCAGCATCCCTACTTTGGTGGGTTGTTGTTGTTTCAATGGCTAACCAAGGCCCTTGAGTGCCAGCCAATGGCCTCCAAGGCAAGGTCTGAAGAGACTGGGTGATTAGGCATTCAATGGTTTTGCAGACAAGACGATAAGCAGCCATTTGCAAACAACAACGTAAAAAATACCTTCAAGTTCAGGCTTCGAAGTGTTGGCGTCTGCTGGATCCTCCTTCAGGGCTCCCACTTCTTTCTTCCAGTCTGCCCAGTTTACCTCCTGCACCCTAGAAACCATGTACAGATGTTACAATGAACCATCTGGGTGTTGCTCCTTCATTGTGTGTTAACAGTGCACACATAGTATATTGCCTAAATTGTGTCAAAGAGTGGGGAACCTTTGGCCCCCCTGATATTGTGAACGACAGATGCCATTGCTCCTTCCTCATGGTCATGCTGGCTGGGGCTTCTGGGTGATGAAATAATAATTGGGGGAGGGGGGGAGATGTTTTCAGCATTCCTAGAGAAGGCATCCCAAAATCCATGACCCAAAATTTTATAACATTTCCTAGCTATATCTGTTGCTAGGGGTTCCAAGCTTTCCTTGGGTGTATGTCTCCAGATCTGACCGCAGTTTTCCTCGATCTTATGCTGTCCAGAATACTGGACTACATTCCCCATTGGCCATGGTGTCTGGGGATAATGAGAGTGGTAGTCCAATTGATCTGGAGGGCCTAGGTTGTGGGAAGCTGCTTTAACAATGACTAAGAGGAACCAAGCATAACTGAAATAGTCCAGACTTCTTCTGCTACCTCTATTCCTCCTTCCGTTTCTATTCTGTAAGGTCTTTGGGGCAGAGATCTCTCTCTTCATATGAAAAATTACAAATGGCCCTGTGAACCACGTCATGCAGAGACATGTGCGGCCAAGCCTCAGTCGCCGCGCATCATCCTACTAAAGCTACTCTGCCGATCAACACTGGCCTGTAGCGAGCCCTGACTCACCGGAAAAGCCACCTCTCATCTTTCTTGGTTTCAGAGCCGACGTTCAGAAAGTATCCCGCTCTCGGAGGCTTCGCCCAGCACCAGAGCCAGTTCTTCTCGATCTCCAGAATAGCGATGGCTCTCTGCAAGCGGAAAACAACCTCTTTCTCAACAGTTCTCCAGGAGAGACATCGTCCCGCACAAACACCCCATTTTGCAATTGGCACTGAAGTGTCGCCCCATAGGACATCCTGCCGAGAGGGGGGGGTTCCCTGTGACATCGCACAAGGTTCCCCCCCTCCGTGACATCACCAAAGGAGGCGCCCAGTCTCAAGGGAAGGGGAGACCCTGCTGACCCAACCGGGCCCCTCTGCTTCACCTGGAGTTTCCAGACGCTCTGACTGTATCCGGAGACGTTGGTGACCGTCTCGCTCATCAAGGCGATCAGCATGTTAAGCAAGAGGATGTAAGTGAAGATGACGAAGAGGAGGAGCAGCAGCATCACAAAGTACTTGAACTTCACGTGCTCGTGGAATTCCAGGTCGCCCATCCCGATGGTGAACTTGAAGAGCTCCAGAGAGGTCTTGAAGAGCCCCGTGTACATGGCCGGGCCTTTGTCGTCACCGTTGAGGGGGACAGAGCTGTTCTGGGCCAACTGAGGGGTTGTCGCAGTGAGGATGATGAGGGCTAGAATGAGGAAACAAACCTTCAACCCGGAGCCCCTCGCAGAATCTCCTTCGTTTCTTAAAAAATTATTTTAAGGCAGGGGTGGGCAGACGGTGGACGCTTATGGCATGAGAGACAGTATGGTGTAGTGGTCATCGGGATGTTGAACTTGATGGGATTCATGTTCAAATCCCCACAAAGCCAGTGAGCGACCTTGGGCTAATCGTCAATTCTGTTATTTGCTGCTTTTAAAAGTGCCTTCGATTTTCAAACATTTGTCTCGGCTCAGGACCTACTGGTCCTAGACAGTGCCGCACACCAACTCACAAAAGCACTCTTCCATGATCACACCAAGAAGCGTTGTGTTTCCACAGCAGCCAACTAGATGGCTTCAAGAAACACATATGGAAACAATCATCCCCCCTCCGTTGTTTATGTGACTATTGTTGACCTTAGCCACCTACAAAGGCTTCCATGTCGTCGCCACCCACCTCTGACCTGAGCAGAGCCTGGGCAGTTACTTATGAGAATAATATATCACAGCCTAGAAATGTTCTTATTAGGTTTGTTGTATTGTAATCTCCAGATAACCCCAGAGAGCATGGTGCAGGATTCTGGGAGTCCAAAAAGAGAGAGAACATTTCCAAATGTTGAAACGAAGGTAACAACCTGCTGAAGCCATCCATAACTGGACAGTGGTAGGATGATTCTCTCGGTGCTTTTCCTGTTAGCAGAAGTGGAAACTCACCTGTTGCAAAACCAAAGAGGAAGATAACATAGACCATGATGAAATGGAGGAGGTCCCTCAGGATAGCCTGCAAGGGAAAACCCAACAGAGAATATTAAAGACCCCACGAAGTGTTCAGTTGCTTAGACTGAGGAAGCCATTCTCTTCCCCCTCAGCTAAAGCTCTTGCTAACTCCATGATTCTCGTCCCTCCGTAGATCTGATCAAATGAAGTGGTGTGGCCATAAAAGCCCCCCACCCCTTTTTGTTGTTGTTGTTTTAAAGTAGGAGAGCTCATAGTCACCTAACAGGGACATTTTCCTGTGATCTAGGATTACATAGACTCACCAGGACTGTACAGGACTGACCACTCGTGGTCTATTCCATGCCAAAAACCTCTGATCAGGTGAAGGCAGGATGGCGTGGGGGAGACTCTTGTATCAGAGATATATATTTTGGGGAACAAAGCCCCCCCCCCATCTTAAGACCCACCTTCTGTATCATGACAATGTAGATCCCCATCTGCTGAAAGCCACGCGTGTAATATAACATGTTCACCCAGCCCAGCAGCAGAGAGAAAACCAGAAAAATCACGTGTTCTTCCACCCCTGCGAGGTAGGTCACAGCCGCAAGCAGCAAGGCAGCCGATTGCACAAATCTGAAAGAACAGGAGGAGGACAAGCGACAGCTTTCAGATAGTAGGACTGGGGGGGGGGGGGGGGAGGAAACACCCAACACTTACTGTTTGATTGGGTTTTCAAAGCTGCCCTTCAGTTTTAGTGCGGTAATATATGTATTTAGGCAAATATAGGCAAAGAGGCAGTCCCGAAACCAGCAGAACCAGGGAGCTGGACAGGGGACAGACTGTATTTGTCTTCAGTGTGGAAGGGATTGTCACTCTCGAATTGGCCTTCTCAGCCACACTAGATGCTGTTCCAAGTCCTCTGTTCAGAGCACGTGACCATAGTCTCTTGAGATTGAAGGATGCCTAATCTGATATGTATTTTTACAGTTTTTAGGTTGTTGAAATGGGGGCACAGTTTACTTTTCTTGCCTGAATTACATCTCTGAAACGCAAACAGGTTTTTCTTTCCCCCTCCCCATTACAACATACATAAAAAATTCAATGCAGCCATCCACCAGCAGGCTCTTCCACGACTGGCGCCTCCTCCACAGGTAAAGACTCTAAAATTGAATGAGCAAAAGGACACCACCGTTAGAAGGGTGAGCGGCAGCAGCAATGATATCGCATAATGAAAAGAGCTAATACGCTGGGAAGTACACTAATAAGCGGGACGTGCAGTAGGACCCCATATCCGTGGGGAATCAGTTCCAAAGTTCCAAGCCTCTCCCCCCCCCCCAAAGGATGCTAAAAAAGGCAGATTATAGCAAAATGCTAGTGTAATAGCATGGTCTCTGGCTCCATCTAATGACCAGTTTTGGTAACTTTGTCATTAAATAGATGTATTTGAGGGGATTTCTTTTAATATTGTCAGACGGTGGATAAGTGAATCAGGAGAGACTGATCCTGTGGATAAGCGGGTCCTACTGTGTCTACAAGTTCTTAAATGCATGCTGAACGGAAGCAACGGGAGGAATCTGGTACCTGGGCCAAAAAGAGATAAAGGCCTCCTATTAAGACGATGATCTGGCCGATGACCCTCCATATGTCCCCAGGGGACGACGTCACGGGGAAAGGGGGCTGTGAAAACAGAAAGCGGGGTGGGGATGGCTAAACTGCTCCAGACACCCCAAGCCTCACGACCATCCTCTCTTTCTCACGGCTACCTTTGCATGAACAGAAAGGCATAAGAATTTTCGCCCCCACTATGGACAAAGGCACTGGGGTTCGGGGGGTGAGACGTCCCAATTCATGCAATAGGATTGAGGCCCTGTTAAGGGACAGAGAATGATTGATTTAATTATCTCTTCCCTCTTTGTTTCTCCTTCTTTGCTTTGTGCCACCACCTGGAGGCTGCCGTTTGGACCTTATCACCAAGTTCTGACGTAGCTGAGGCTCTGCCCCTCCTGAAATGAATCTGCTTTCCAAGAAGCCATAAAGCAGTGGAAAACCACTTGGTTTTAATGCAAACCATGGTCTCCTGTGCAGTTCCCATAATCTCCAGAGAGAGTTGAGGGAAAACAACTCCTTGCCTTCAACCCTGGAAAGCCATGGCTCCCAGTCAGTGCAGACAATGCGAAGCCAGACGGACAGCGCCAGGGGTCTCACTTTTATCCCGCCGTTCCTTGTGTTCCACCTGGATTCTGAACCATGAGGACTAGAACCTTACTTCACCACGGCTCAGCGACTGAAAAATCAGTTGGCTTGCAGTTCAATCCCCGTATCTTCAAAAGTTCAATCCTCGTATCTCCAAAAGGAAAGATCAGGTGGCAGGCAGTGGGAGCAAAACTTCTCTGCCTGAGATACGCTGTGTTGCCAGACATACCAATCCGTTCTGATAGGGTAAAGAGGCGCTAGGCAGACCTCTCTCCAAACTGGAGCCCTCCAGATGTGCTGGGTGACAACAGCTGCTGTGGCCAGGCTGGCTGGGGAGGACAGGCCTTGTAGTCTAACACACCTGGTCATGAATGCACGCACGCACGCGCACGCACACACACACACAGAATGCTAAATCAGCCTTTGGTACCTTCCCATCCAGGCGCCGGTGGTAAGCAGTAGCTGAGAAGATGATCAAGAACATCACGTAGCAGGCAAAACTGAGATAAAACCTCCGGGCAGCGAAAGAGTCCCATTTGTGCTGGAGTAGCTTGTTCACTGGCTCTAAAACCACCATTTTGTACCGATTCTAAGAGTTCCAGGAAGGAGGGAGAGAAAGAGAGAGAGAATTCAAAATCATATGTCATGAGCTTTCCTGAGGGCACAATTCTAGAACCCCTTGATGTAAACAAACTAAACGTTATTTGTTTTACTATTGCAAACTGGATCTTCTTGAGGAGAAAGGCAGGGTATAAATACTTCAAAGTAAGTAAACAATAAATGGAGGCTTATTACAGAGAGAAGCACACATACAACCGAAGCTGGCATTAGGAAAAGAAAAGAAAAATGATTAGTCCTAAAGTACCCGAGAGAATAGTTCAGGATCCTGAAAATATGCAAGGGACAAAGAAAATTAGAAACCAGTGGCTTCCCATTCATTCTTCCCTGGAAAAACTAAAAGAGGTAACTCAGCCGGGGTGTCTGGATGGCAGATAATCACACTTAGCAGCACGCTTCCCGAGGCGAGGCTCCCCCTAGTGATGAGAAGACAGCTCTTTGTCGTGCACACAATGTTTTCCTTGCTATCTTGCTTTTTGCATCCTTTATTTTGTGACCAGTGGTGGCCCAGTCAATACAGGGTTATTTTGAGTATTTCTCAGGAAGTGATGTAGGGAACGTGCAATTAGCATAACATCCTGGCTGACCCTAAGTTATGCCACATTTGAAACTTAATGGAGGATAAATTCATAATTTGTGCACTGTAATTCTAACTGTTCTAGTTACTTTCACAGTTATAGGCATGTAGCCTAAATGAGGAAGTAGAAAAAGTTACCCAAAATTAAATATTTTAAGCCCTTTTTTGGAAAACAGTAAAAATGCAGAGGTGTTTTTTTTTAACGTGTAACCATCATGGTAATATTTTATGGGCTTTTAAGCTGGTATTAATTACTTTTTTAAAGCTAGTTTTGCAAGCTGAGAACTCACTGGTGTGTCATTGCTATAGGCAAGAATTTCGAGCACGGAGTTTTCTTCATAGCTGTCAATGAAGGACATATCGTAGAGAGAAATGTGGATTGGACCATATGTCCATTCGGTGAACTTGCGTGAAAGATGCCGAAAATCAGGGTCTTTGATCTCCCGGCGAATCATGTGCTTGAAGATCTAGTGGAGAACAGAAAAAGTGGATGGAATGGAAGAAGCCCCTGGTTTTAAATATCTCAGAACTCACTTAGTAGCACTGAGCAGATGGCTTATTTCACACGGCAAATTAGACAATGCACTGATCTTGTATCTAGAAGCAGTGCTCCATCAAGTAGTGAAAGATATCTGGTTGTAAAAGCACATTAAAAAGTTGGTTATTGGGATGTAAACACTAATGTCCTGCAGGTCTGATTGCCAAAACATGATTAACAAAACAGATTATTATTTTCCCCACTGCTTCTGTTTCTGCCATCTGGAGTGACCAAGTTAATCAGCCTAATCCTAGAATCATGACATTAGAAGGGGCCTATAAGAAAATCAAGTCCAACCCCCTGCTCAATAGAGGAATACAAAGCAAAGGATGTGTCTTCTTGCATTAATGTTAGGCAGGCTTTTGTCAGATCAGAACTGACAAAAGAATGGATGCCTCCTGATTTACCTCTGCTTTGCCAGTCTTGACGGCCAATTTCAAAGGGGTCAGCCCTTCCTTGTTGACAATTTCCTCCAGGTTCCGTGTTGGGTTGATCCTGGCGCCTTCCATCAGGATCTTGTTGTACATCCTGATGACCAGCTCTGTGTTTTTCTCAGTGTTGTCAGCCACTGTCACTAACGCGTGCAGGACAGTGTTGCCCAGAGAATCCTGTTCGGTCAGTCTGGCCTGCTGGTGAAGATTATGCAGGAGATAGTCCATCACCTCTGGCTGGTTTGTGCAAGCGGCTAAGGAGAAGGGGAGCTCACCTGGAGGACAGAGAGAGAAAGAGAGATCAGAATTGGGAAAGGAAAGTGGTTTTGAACTTCTCCTTTGGCACAGGGCTTGTATGTGGCATTAATTCCACCTACACGACAAAAATACTCCTTCTTGGTCCTGAAATCTTTTCCTTCATTTATCTGCTCACTGCCTTTCATACAGTCTGCAGCAGAGAAATGTGAAGTGAGAAGCGAGTCCATTCCACAAGTCCCACTGACAGACTAGACACTCCTTTTTCCTCTTCCCTCCTCCTCCCCTTTTCCTTCCGTGCTGCTTCTTTTCAGAATGCTAGACCACCGGAACAGACTTAAAACAACAACACCTAAAATTAAGTAAGTCACACATTGTCAGTTAAGGTTCCTTCTGCTTGTAAAGGGAGCTTACCAAAGTAGAAGCACGCCGCTTTCTTCCTCTGCTGGAAAAACATGCCACAAGCCTTGGTGTGGACGTCCGCGCCGTTCTCCACCAGCAGCTTCACTAAACCAAGATTCCTCTTCTCAATGGCAATGTGGAGAGCTGTGTGGCCTGGGGAAAACAACGCCAGCATGAGCAGCATGTATCACGAGACGAGCACCTAGTAAAGAAGCCCAGTTCCCGCAGAGGCTTGAGAAACATCTGTGGGAATTACTCAACTTCTCCAGGTATGCTTGAAAAATGCAGTATTTTCTAAGGAAGACCAAACAGCCCTCTCAAAAGCACCTTGACAGCAGAAGTGGATAATTCAAAGCTATTTACAGCTAAGCAGGTATTTGATTTTAAAACACTGCTTGCTTGCTCGATATTCATTTCCTTAATTACTTAACAGACTTTGCGGAATCAAAGAAGACAGAGCTTTCTGCTTGAATGTGTATGAGTAGCATTGACTGGGCAGACACTGAGGGCCCCGATCAGCAGAACAGCTTGGCAGAATCGATTCCATTAAGCAAAGTTGTGTACCGAAAATGCATATATTAGGAGAAATGTGCGTAAAACTTGATAGGGTGTAACAGATTTATTTATTTATTTATTTTAGCATAGCAGAATGATTGGCTTGAGGACAGATGAAACAGAGAACTGGTCTAGAGGGCAAAACTTGAGTGTAACCAGCCTGGAAATTTTTGCTCATCTGCAAACAAAACACAGATGTTCTTACCTTTGTAGTAGTTATCCTTGCAAGGAACATTGACAAGGGGTTTGGGGTTCTGCATCTCCTTGTCTATGCTCAGCAACAAAGGGATGGTGGGGTTCTCTCCATCTTTTAAGTTCAGCAGGGCTTTCATCAAGCAGGTCTTGCCTGTTTTTCCATCTGGAAAAAAAATGAATTTTAGTGCAAACTCTGGCCATCTGTTGTGGAAGAAACTGATTCTACAGCTTGGCATAGAGAAGGTCCCCATTTCAGGAGTTATTTCATAGGGCTAGGAAATATTTCCCTTCGTCTTAAACTCTGGACGGCCAATGACAGGTACAGTTTCAGAGGGTCTTTGCATGGAATCAATTTCTGCAAATTTTCCGAAAACCTTTGGCAAATTAAGAGAGAGAGAGAGACAGAGAGAGAGAGAGAGAGAGAGAGATAAACTATAAAAAAAGAGCATGGAAAAGTTTGGCCAGACTGTGGGTAAATTATCACATTGGATTATCAATCCTAGTCTCCCACAGCATGGCCACATATGGATTGTGGGAGTTGTAGTCCAAAACACAGCTATGCTCCCCTTTTGGAGAAGAAGCCAAGCTGCTTCCTTTTGAGCTGCCGACCTGTCTCATTTGTGACAAATAGCATAAAAACGACACCCATACCACACCGCATTGCTCTGTTTCATTATTTTTCCCCCCAAAGTCTCCCCTAACTGCTGACTTCTGGGCCAGGCATCCTGCTAGCCCTCAGCTATACGGCCAACAGTTCTGTGAAGCCCCGAAAGCTTGCCTGTTTCCTCCACGAGTCGTCAGGATTAGCCCTGACAACAGGTCAGGGAGCAGCTACCTGTGAATTCCGTGTCAGTGAGGAACTGTAACGTTTTCAGCAAATACTCCTTCAAGCCTTCCAGTTCCTTGGGATTCCCCCTCGTAACGGCACCAAAGAGACGGTCCCGGCCAAAGCGATTTGGGTCTTTGGGTCTGTGGAAGAAGCACAAAAATAGACCAATTCCAGCCCCATCCAAGAGCAGGGCCTTGCCATCTGTGTCCCCTTTTAGGGAGAACAGCCCTCCATTTGAAGTGTGTAACTGACTTTTCCCTCCTGGAGCTCATGGTTTTCCTCCCTACCCTTCACAATGACCTTGGGAGGTAGAACAGGCTGAGATCATGGATCCATGTCCCCTGAAGGTAGAAGGAGATTCCCAGCTATGTCGGGATTCGAAACATGGGTCTTCTGAGTCTGAGGTTCTAACCTGGACTCCCCAGTGGCACTCACGTTCCTACCTGTGCCTCCCATTCACCAGCCAGTGCTCACCCAAGACATTCTGCTGCCTGAGGCACATCCTAAGGCTAAAATAACATCCCAGTTATTGTGGTACTAGAGGCAGAGTATCTCACCAATACCACTCCGTCTCTAGATCAGTGGCAATAAATAACCAGCAGCCACCTCACTCTGCCTAAGGATAGAACCGGTCCTGATTCTAGCCAGTTTCTTTTCAGCTTGTTCTGTTTATTCTGTTTTACTCTGTGTTAGAGAGACAAGACATTGTGTGTGAAAAAAATGTTTTAAAATGTTGTTTTTGTAGTAATTCAATCTTGCAAGTTTTTTTTTGCAGTGTCTGATAAATAATTGTTACATTGTCATTCCATCTTACACTCACTTTGCTTCCCACTCACATTAGAATGACAAATAAAACTTTTTCATTAATATTTTCTTTGAAAAACCATTAGGCAAGACAATGCCATCAAACACGAAGAAAAAAAATATTGCCCACATTTCTCCAAAGTGGGTTAAAATGCCCTGAAAAAAATAACATTAGAAATGAGAAAATTTCACTTACGAGGGAAATAAAGCCATATTTTTTCCATTGGTTGCATTAACTTTTGAAATGCAAGTTCATTATGACCCCATTCTTTTTTAAAGAAAAACAATGTGTTAAAAGTAATTACATTATCTCTGACTCATTATTGGAACGCCTTCTTGCATTTTCAACTGGGGGAAAGTGTGACATCACAGAAATTTGTGGACATCTCTCCCCAAAAGACATCTCCTTACTTGTTGGGTCCCTGTGCATAGTGAATGTCGAACTTGATACTTGGGGAATGTCGCTCCTCCTTCTGGAAAGAGGTATCCAAGGGTCGGGGGCTTTCCGTGTCTGCTCCATCGTCCAACTTCTCAGCTGCCTCTTGGTCACTGTCTGAGCCGTCATAGGTCTCAAGCCTCAGCGGGTTCCCCTGCATCCTCTAGTCAAAGATGCTGGAAAGAAAAGGACAGAAGAATTTGTGGATCATGGGAAAAACCTCAAAATAGATTATTTGCATTTCAGCTATTTGCACTGGCTTTCTTTTCTGTCCCATTTTTATAGCAACCACAACCTTGTGAGGTGGACCAGGTTGAGAGTGTGTGGCCCAAGGTCTCCTACTGAATTTCCTGGCCAGGGGGAGGATTTGAACCCATTTCTCTCCGGTCCTGCTCCATCGATACCACTCGGACTTCTAACCTATTTTCTCCACCTCTTCTGGAAATAGTACTCATAAAGCAGCGCAGAGCAACGGTTAAACTTTCGGATTGGGGTTGGAAATACCTTGCACTTGGCCTTGAAAACTGACTGGGCCCCTTCCTGCTGGTCTCTCCCTTTTCCCAGGCTGACCGGCCTCACTGGCTTGTTGTAAAGATGAAGGGAGGAGGCGGGGAACCATGCGTGCCATTAGCAGAAGTGCAAAATATAATGATTAATAATCATGTGCCGAGTCAATTCTGAATTAGGGTGAATCTTTTCGGTGTTTTACAGGTGCCCTGAGACTGTGTGGCTTGCCCAAGGCCACCCAGGCTGGCTCTTCTCCCCGCGGAGGCCCAAAGGGGAATCAAACGCCCAACCTCGATACTTAAACCACGGAGTTATCCAGCCCACTCATAATAATTACAACGATGAAATAATAGACGGGCTTGCAAAGTGCTACTGGATTACAGCTCCTCCTAGCTTTTCCCATGCAGAGATGCAGTCTTTCGCACCAAAATATTCAATAACGAAACCCAACATTGCAACACTGTCACTAGCCACCTAGTCCTAAATAATCTTGGAAAAGAGTTTATACTAAAGATGACACACACACACATATATTCTTCCAATAACTGTCCAAAAAAGCATCTTTCGTTGTCTGTATGGCTCTAATCTGTGGTCCCTCCTCCACCTACCTTGTTTCCCAGACCGCACCAGTCCCAGACCAAAAATTCAGAAGCTTATATGTTAGGAAACAGCTTTAGACAACCTACCATACAAAATGGTGCAGGTTTCTTTACCTAAATGAGCTGGACTTTTCCTCTTGCAGAGAAAATCTGTTAGGACTTCTCCTGAGCTGTCTCATGCCGCAAGATTGGCCATGCGTAAATCGAAACTGTATAAAGAGGCTGGAGCTGAAAGCTGGAACCCAGTTAATAGAGTGGTCCTCCCAAGAAGCATAAGCTAATGGATTTATCCATTAAAAACAAGGGGGGGGGGGGGGAACCATCATATTATGCATTATCGACAGTAGAGTAATATTGGAGAAAAAATTTTAAAGGGTAAGTACTGACTTGATCATTGCAGCTGGTTGGGAAACGTGGGAGAGGAGGCAATACTTTAATTTTTAATCTGCTTCATTGTGAATTAAACCCAATGGCCTCTTTAAAGAGCTCTGTTCTAAAACAAACAAAAAAAAGGCAAAACACAAACACATGCACCTTCCCCAAACTCTTTCCTGTATGAAAACATATTATTGTTTTTGTCGTTGTTACTGCTACAACTTTTACTTTCCTGGGGGGGGGGGGGTACGATCCCTTAGCAAGCAATGAGAAGGAAGGTCCCTCCCCTTAGATCTGGAGAGCTATATTTGTCCTTCTCAGTGTTGCTGGACTACAGATTTCATTAGCTATGGCCAACAGCCTCATTGGCAAGGAATAATGGGATTTGTATTCCAATAACATCTGTAAGGCCACAAGTTGACCTCCACTGCCTAAAGTCTTACAGTACAAAAGGAGACAAGAGATGAAGAGAAATACTGTCTAATGAAAGTGGGGGTTAAAAAAAGCAGAAATCCAACAGGTTTGGCTTCTCCATATTTTTGTGCCAGCTTGCCATAGGCTCACTCAATCTATATGGGCAGCAATTTTCCTCTTTAAAACCACACCTTATGAGCTAAGGAAACCAATGTCTTCATCCTAGGTATGGGGACTGTGCGACAGTAGCATTCTGCACATGCTCTTAAGTACTTTAGCATTTGAAATTATACCCATCATTCACTGTCTATCCTAAATTAAGCCTCCACCGTTTAGTCCAAGAAAGCCAGAGGGAGGAGAGGGGGGAAATAGATCATTCAAAACTTGAGAAACAACACTCCCCCCACCCCCGAGTGTGGCCAGCACTATGGATAGTGATGTACTTACTTTACAACAGGGTTTCGTCCTGCTTTGTTACAGGAAGCAATCGGAATGCCGAATTTCAGCTCCTAGCACAACGGCCAAAGTCCAGCCTCATTAAAAACTTGAATTCTTGCAATGGTGAAGCCTCTGAGACACATAAAAGTAAATCAAACAAATCTTAACTTTTTGGCATGTGTCAAATCTGCATTTTAAAAAAACGAACCTGGCTTTGGTGCAGCCAGAGAAGATCTACAGATCCTGAAACAGAAGTGGTGTAAATATTAATACTCGGGGGGGGGGGGGGGGAGGTGAAAAAAGCCGGAAGAAGTTCCCACAGAGGTAGTTAAATTTGTATTAGAGATGCAATGGAGGATCTCAGCATCGCTCCAAAGTTTGGAGATGTCAGAACATTGCTAACCTCTGTCTGTGTTACCTCTGCTTGGCTGAGAAATTGAGGCTTTAGTTTCTCTATGGCTAAAATGTTGTTTCAGTTTTTCCTCTTCTGAGCTTCCTCCACCCTGTGGTTTTGCCCCTTGTGTTAATCACAAGTTGCTTTGCAAACTCACAGCCCAGCGGAAAAGGCACAGATGCACAGAAACACCCTTTGTCAAACCGATTTTCTTGAAACAGAAAAGATCGACTCCCTCCACCCTCGGGTAAGATAAAAGAGGAAGCCCAGAAAAAACCACCATGTTGGCGCACAGAGCATGTGGTGCAGACAGGGAGGATGTACAGTAAAAAAAAAAAATTAGCCTCTCCATGCCGAGATGAAGACCAAGATCATCCACGCTATCGTATTTCCAATCACCATGTATGGGTGTGAAAGCCGGACAGTAACAAGAAAAGCTGATTGGTGGGGGGGGGGGGGGAGAATTGATTTTTTTGAAATGTCCTGGAGGATAGCTTTGTGGATACCTCAGATTGTCAGAAAGACAAACAAGTGGGTCCTAGATCAAATCAGGCCTGAACTATCTCTGGAGGCAAAAATGTTGACACTAAGACTGTCCTACTTTGGGCCCATCATGAGAAGGCAGGATGATCTGGAAAATACCTCAATGTTGGGAAAGGTGGAAGGCAGCAGGAAAAGAGGAAGGTCGAATGTGAGATGGACTGACTCCCTCAAGGAAACCACGACTTTTGAGGTTGCAAGAGCTGTGCAGGGCTGTTGAGGATGGGACATTTTGGAGATGATCATTCATAGGGGAGCCATAGGTGACTTGAAGGCACATAACAACAACAACAATAACAACAACAACAGCTCCCAAGCTAGCCCTTTAGTCGTAAAGAAGCCTGTAAAAGCTTCTGGTCCCTACAAAAGAGTCCTCGGGGAGAGACCCCGTAAGCTCAGTAGAGGAAAGGGAGCAGGGCGGGGAGAAGGAAAACAAGAGCTCCCATCAAAACCAGTTTTTAAAATAACCTCTTTCTGTGGAAAGATGAATTCTGCAAAAAAGTGAAATAAGATTCGCTTACCCAAATGCAAGAGGAAGACGTGGAGACGAACTATGCTGATGACATTCCCAAGTTTAAAAAAAAATGCAATGGGGAAAAAAAAATTAAAATTTTCTGGGAACAAATAGCTTCTGTGGTGCAGGAGACTCTGCTGGGTCACTGTTGCAAGCCACAGACACACCGCCCGAGAAAAGGCTGCCGTGAGTTTCCCCGCTTGGGTTTCCAGATGGGGGTCAGGAGAGGGCGGCTGCAGGTGGATGCCTCCGAACCATCCTGGCAAGCCAGCCCACTGACAGCTGGCAGCCATCTCAAAAGGCTGGGCTGTCTTGCGGCACCTGCATATTTATCTTTCAGTGCCCTTGGCAAACATCCTCCTCTGGAGACAAATGTGGACGTTCAGGAGAACGAAACGTACAGGACAAGAATCCAGAGAGAGAGAGAGAGAGAGAGAGAGATGAGATCAAATACATACATATGTTTAAAAACCCATCTCAGTGGAATACATACATATGTTTAAAACCCATCTCAGTGGAATACATACATATGTTTAAAACCCATCTCAGTGGTCTCAATATCAGCCAAGGTTTCTTAGGTCACTCTAAAATGTAAAACGTTGTGTTTTCTCCGCTGAGATCCCCCCTCTACATTTCCTCACTCTCTACCAGCCTCGGCTCACAAGTCCTATTGGCGATTAGTCATTATGACCGTGTTGTTCGTTATCTATAGCCTGGGATTCATTAAGCCACTAAATAGTGTCACAGTTTACAGAAAAATGCTTCCTAGGAGGGGAACGGAATATCATTGCCAGGCCAACAACTTGTCCCCAAATACAGTCTCTGGTTTGGGGCCATGTATAAAAGTAGAAATATTTGCCCTGTCGTCTCATAAGCGTGACTTTGCAAGAGCTGAGCGGCTGAGGGCAGGACAGGTTAGAGATGGCTCAATTCGTCAGGTCGCCATGAGTCGGGGGGCGACTCGATGGCACGGGATAACATCGGCCATGCCGAGACTCGACTCGTTCCCGCACCGTCCAAATCACCTCGCTTTCCTTAAAAACGAGCTCCTAATTCTTCACGTTTCCCGGTTGTTGTCTTGCAAGAGAAATGACTACATTTTACAACAACAATAAAGCAAAAACCCAGTGGTCTCGTCCTCTTATCTATCTCAAAAATCTCCACTTCTTCACGCCATGGAATGATATTTTCTGTGAAACGTGTGAGGAAACTCGGTTTGTTTCACCACAGTTTTTCGGCCGGCGCCCGACGATGATGACGGCCACCGTCATCCCTCGTCTTCCTCTCTAACGCTCAATATTTTTAATGTTTCTGAGGGCCTTCTTTCTTGCCAAGGCGCCCATTAACCGATTCCTGGAAACGCTGAGGGCACTAATGGAAGCTAATGGCTCCTTTGTCTCCTCCATCCCACAGTGGCTGCCCTATTTATATATCTATCTATATCTATATAAGTTCCTTTTTTGGGGGGGGGTGACTACCACTCCCAGAATCCCCCCCCCCGAGGCAGCCACGAGGGCTCAGTGCGGAGCCTCACAGAGACCCGGACAGGGGCCAGCAGCCCCAGCCATTTTGCCGCCTGAGGCCACACAAAAGCCCCGCCGTCAAAATGGAGGCGGAGGGTCCCTCAGGCCGGCCAAAAATCGATTCATGAATCCCTTCATCCTATTTTTCACTCGGCCTTTCTCCTTAAAAGGACCCAAGGCGGCCGACAACTGAGGCGCCTGAGGTAAAATACGGCCCAGGCACCTCCTTTAGTAAAAAAAATAGGAGGAATGAATCCATTAATTCATCCACGTTTATATCTATAAGGATAACAGCACTGTCTGGTATTCTAGAACAGAGACAAGTTTGAACGAAAGACCTATTATTATTATTGTTGTTGTTGTTGGTTGTTCCCTCAGGGAAGCCTCTTGGTTCCAGCGGCCCTGGCCAGGGAAAGGCACTCTGCCCATGCTCAGAAGCCCAGATGACTTGGGAACCCTCCCCTCCCATGATATATATATGTGTGTGTGTGTGTGTGTGTGTGTGTGTGTAAACGGATAAAGAAGGCGTTTGGCCCGAGGCCGAGAGAACGCCAACACAAAAAGGGAGAGAGAGTGTTGTGGCAACCGAGGTTGCGGCCCTTTCGGTGGAAGGAAGGCTGGCGGAGGAAAGGCCGCCGTCCGAGGAGGGCCATGGCCGGGGCGGCCCCCTGGCTCGAGAGGGCGCGGCGCTGCGCAGAGGCCTCCCGGGTAGAGGGGCTTGGAGGGAGGAGGAGGGCGCCCGAGGGGGGGGGTGGGGGTCCCCCCCCAAAAAAATCAAAGAGAGAGAGAGAGAGGAAACGCGTGTCCCATAAGCCTGGCCTGGCCTGGCCGACCTGGCAGGGTGGGCGTTGGGGAAGGGTGAGCCCAGGCAAGGCAGGCACGGGGTGGCCACTCCTCGTTTTCCTTCCTTCTGCCATCAAGAAAGAGTCCCTTTTGAACCAAACGGCCTAGGAAAAAGGAAGAGCTGCCTTGCAAAAATGAAAAAATGAAAAAAAAAAAAGAATATAGATAATACTGCAGAGAGAGCTGCAGAGTGCCTTTGGGGGAGCCCAAAACTAGAAAGGGGGAAAGAAAAAGAAAACGTTTTCAATCAGAAAAGGGGGTTCCTGGAGAGAAGATGCATTTTCGTTCCCGGGGGTCGGGGGGGGGGGATCTTTTTTTATAATAGGACCCTCCAGAATCTATGTGGAGCTTGTGAGGGTCACGTGAGAGGACGGGTGGCGATGGATAAAGGTTAAAAACAAAACAGCCAGCAGAGAGTGGTATCCATCAGCCCTTCTTTTCCATTTCCACTTTTGAGACATTTCCATCCTTGGAGTTGCTTATGAGAGTACAGTTCTCTGTTCAGTTATTAGTAAATAATATTACGGTCCCAAATTAGGCCAGGAATTTCCGTGTTAAAAGGCAGTGGAGCTTGGACATGAAGAAAAGTTGGCAACCTGGGTAGCAATGAGCAAATTAGCATGTCTCTGTGTGTGTGTGTGTTTTTTTTTTTTAATATAGGCACAGAAATAGATACACACAGGGAGAGGGGGGGATCCTTTCTGTTCATGGCTTGCCGGGCAGGCAGAAATCCAACAGGGAAAGACGCTAGCCTCCAGCGCTCCTTTGTGCTCTTCTTGATTAGGAATGGGAAGATTTCACGCAGAAGTTGTTTGAGGCCGTACAGCAACAGATGGCGGAGAGCCACGTCAACAGCTTCCAGGACCTCTCCGAGGCGGAAAAAGGGTTCGTCTTGCGGAAAGCGGCCAAAGCCGTCCAAGGAGGTAACTCGTGAGTAGAGAGCAACAGACAGCCTGCTTGGACCGGTGGTATCTGGGGTGGGTAAGGAGGGTCCCTAAAAGACTGGGAAAATCTGGATGAAAGCGAGGAAGAGGAACACATCATCCTCTCTGGGTGCTGTTGGACTTCAACTCCCATCATCCCCATGGCTGGCCAGGGCTGATGGATTCTGTAGTCCCGCCACCCCATCTGGAGGGCTCTATGTTCCCCAGCACTGGGGTGAAGTCTCAACACCACCATCATCCGTTTTTCATAATTATTTTATTGGAGGCATTATTTTCGTCTTATTTGTTTATTATTTTTCTAGCTTGCCTGTCCTCTAAACAACAGCGCTCAAAGTGGATAGCGGACCTCAATAAAAATAAAATAAACCATTTAGACCAAACCCTAATTAAGAGGGTGCTAATCAAAATAATGAAAGGCATCACAATAATCAGGAAAACAGAGTTGGCTTAAACCCGCCAATTAGTTATGAAATCCCTTCGCAAAACTGGTCCAGAAAGTGCGCTGTTTCTCTCTCTCTCTTTCTCCCTGGCCTACCTTGTAGGGATGTTGTAATGGTAAAAAGAACCACCACAACTTTCCTTCTCTGGATTCTTCCAGGCGACTCTTATCGAGCTCTGATGTCCTGCGTGAGCAGTTGTTTGGAGGGGGAGATTTGCCGCCAGATTGCCCAAGAGATGCCAGAACGAGGCGATTTAGTGAAAAACAAGCCAGCCCTGCTTTTGAGTCACCTCAAAGACGGCGTGGTGCGTCCCTTTGCTGCTTTTTGTGTATTCCTCACAGCTGCCAGAGCGGCAAGTCAACAGCCGTTGCTTAACATCCAAGGCCACCTTGCCATTCAAGGGAAGATAAATGAGGGTGCCCGAGAGATACCAAAGGGAGTCACTTGGCCTATAAATCAAGGAGAGAGGCAGGGATATTTATCGAACCCTTCCCTCGGATGAAAGAGGCGAATCATACATGGTGACGATAACGGCCAATGTAGGAAACATCCAGATCCTCGGAAAATTCCACTGACATTTTTCTTTTCAAAGTAAAAAGGGGAAAAATACATTAAATGCACTACATACCATCAAAAATCAGACTGAACTGTGATGCAACAGGCTTTTGTTTCTGTATTGTTCTTTCTTTCTGCTGGTTATTTTGAATTTTTTAACAAGCTGTTTTAAACTCTAGACCCAACCAGCGTAAAGCCATTGGATTTAATGAGACATGTTAGTTAACACGAATAGAAGTCCTATCCATTTCAGTGGGTCTACTTTAGTTGGGACTAAAATTAAGCTGATTTATTTAGGCTTAGATATTTATAAACACACACTGAGAGAACAGGTATCAGAAGTCACTAGAAAGATGTTTTCCTGTCTTCCAGCATTAAAATTTGCTTTTATTCTGTATTTAAACCAATGTTTTTCCAAAAAACATCTAGACAGAAGGCAGAGCACTCTCTACCCTACCATTTTGTCTTCACAACATCCTTGTGAGGTAGACCAGCTTCAGAAGAAATAGCCTCTAGCCCCACATCCTTCCCCGGATGTTTTAGGGATGAGCAGCGATTGGAACCTGGATCTCTAAACACCTTACTTGGCATGGTCTCCACAACTACTCCCCAATTAATCTGAAAATGTTTATTTATGGAAAATTTTAATTTAAGAAAAAAGCAACACGGTGGAACAGATTTGTGTCTTTGGTGGGTCAGATTCGGCCTGCAAATTATATCATCCGAATATTGGACGTTACGGTTTTTCTTCGCTCCAACTGCAGACGTCAAAGACCAAACCTCTATGCAAAGCATTTGGTTTGTTACCAAGTTACAGAAGGTAAAATCCTCGTCCTCAAGGGGCCAAATAAAGGTTTGATCCAAAGGAATCTCCCTTATACAGAATTAGACTGTCAGCGTCCATCTCCTTTAGCATCAGCTTCCTAGGCTCACACTAGCTCTCTCCCCAGCATTTCAGACAAAATATCTCACCTGGAAATGCCAAGAACTGAAGCAGAAACCCTTTGCATATAAAGCAAATCTCCCCACTGAGCCACAGACTCAAATTCTTCAACTATAAGAAATTAAACCAAAGTCCTTCGTTTATCTGTTGCTTCACAGGTGAGCTTGTTGGAGAAACACCCAGAGCTGAAAGGGAGACTTCGCTCTTTTTCGAACCAACCTTTACCACCAGATTTGCGCCGCCTCGCCTGGAGGCTGTACCTCTCGGACCCCAAGGGTACGCATCGGTCTGGCAGCTGGCTCAGAAAATAGGTGACGCGGGGATAAATCCGGTCCTTGTGTGCCCAATAATTGTTTTTGGAAACCTGTGACTGCTTGCGCAGAAACCTATATAGGCTGTACATTCGGCTTGCTAACTTTTTAAATACTCTATGTGACTCTAAGCATCCTACATGGATCTTATTAATTTCTTTGATTTGTATCGGTGCCTTTCCTCAAGAGAGAAAATCAAGTTTGAAATTACACTCGAAAACTGCAAATATCTAGGAAGCATAAAATCTAAAATCATGAGTTACAATGATCTAAAATGACAGATCTAAAAATGACAGATTTCAGGCATCTAAAATTGCAAACATATAAAATACAGCTACAAATAGAATCATAGAATAGTGAAGTTAGAAGGGGCCTATAAGGCATCCCCTGTTCAATGCAGGAATACAAATCAAAGGAGATCTGCCAGGTGGTTGTCTAAATTTCTGTTGAATGCCTCCAGCCTTGGAGCCCTCTCACCACCTCTCGAGGTCATTGGTTCCAGCATCCTTCTTAAAGTACAGTGTCCAAAACTGGACACAGTACTCAAGGTGAGGCCCAACCAGCACTGAAGAAAGGGGGACTAGCACCTTGTGGGATTTGGAAACTATACTTCTATTAATGCAGCCTAAAAGAGCATTGGCCTTTCTTGTAGCCACATCACACTGTTGGCTCGTATTTAGCTTGTGATCTACGACAATTCCAAGATCCTTCTCGCTCGTAGTATTGCTGAGCCAGTTATCCCCCATCTTGCAACTGTGTGTTTGGTTTCTTTTTCCGAGGTGCAGTACTTTGCACTTATCCCTGTTGAAATAATAATAAGAAAAAGCAATGCAAACATATGCAATCAAAGGTTAACTAAATATTGTTTATTCCCCATTGTTTTTTAACTGGTCCCGGATACTTATCTACTTATCTGTAGAAATGTGTGTTGATTTCCTATTAATCTGTTGACTTATTTCTCATGCATCCCATGAAAGGAATAATAGTTCACAGAGGTACCTGTTACAGGAAATGTGTTAGTCTTTAAGATATCACAGGATTCTTTGCCGTTTTGGCTGTAGCGGACAACCGTTGCTGTCCCCCACTTAAAAAAACACAAACAAACCCAAATTTAAGTATAATGTTAGGCACCTGAAAAAAAATGTATGAGAAAGAACCAGCTAAATGCTTCCAGCTTTGAAGCTACATTTACAGTTAAAATTTGTATTGATTTATCTGGCTTCCATTCCCATCACTCTTTTTATTTCTGAGGATCTTTCCAAACAAATATTTCTCCGGGCATTTTAAGCATCAAACCCTAATTCTTGTAGCCTGATTTCTAAAATCCCATCTTGCATGTGTTTTCGTTTTGTCCTTGCTTAGTTACCATTGCTTCATTTTTCTTCATTGCGTAAGCTCCCAGGACAATGTTTAAATGGGAGGACAGCATAGAGTTTTGTATCCAGAGTGCAACAATTGCAGTCAAGTCGAAATGCCAGTCCAAAAATAATCACAGCAACCAAGCACAAAACATTGTATAAGATGTTGCAGCCAACGTGAATGCCTTTTCAGTTGGGCTGTTGACTACCTCCTAACTTTGCTCTGTTCCTTTTTCCTCCTTTCCCCCAGGAAGGTTAGGTTATCTTTCCCAATTAGCAGCGAACAGAGCGACTTCCTTCAGAGACAGAGAAATCTCTCTCGGGTGTGAAACCATACTGGATTCTGAGCCAGCTTTCCACTCCTTGAAAAATAACAAAGGTAAGGGGGCTGCTAAAGGATATGGGGAATCACTAGCAGGTATGGAATTTTCAGAGTGAACAAACCCCCGGGCCCATCCTTCAGCCTGCCGAATGATGAGAGCGGCAGTTCGTTCATTCTGAAAATCCTATTCTTCGTCACTGTGAGAGTCCCAGCGTTGAAGGAGATGTGGGTGTGTGCCCTGTGGAGCGGGCCATCCTGGCCCTTCCGTCGGGCAGAGGGAGGCAGTGGCCTTAAGCCAACGAGGTGGAGTCGGAAAAGAGCTGTGTGACCCAGAATCCATACAAATCAAGCCATTTCTCTTTCCTCAGCTGCACCGAGGATCTTGAAGAACGTGCTTTCTTACTACCACAAGCTTCAGGGTCTGTCCGCACCTCTTCAGGACCAAGTTTACTTTCTGCTGGTGCCTCTCCTACAAGTCCTTTTAGATGTGGCTTCCCCCAGCGTCTCCGTGGACTCGGTTTCTGCCCTCCTGGTTGAAGAATTCGTGACATTCATGAAGCTACGGCCGGACTGTGTAAGATTTCTTTGTCCCCAGATTTAACGTACACCGGTCTCGCCTTTGTAAAGTCCCCAGGGAAAGAAAAGGAACAATGTCGGAGCACTTGCTTTAGACAGAGAACCTCATCAAACCAGTCCTTGGCATTTACAGTGAAAAATAACCAATTAAAGCCATTTATGCCATCGGTAATGTGGTGTAATGGTTAGAGTCCTTCATGCAGATTTGGGAGATCAGGGTTGTAGTGGCCACCAAGCCATGAAACTCATAGGATGTCCAGTGGCCATCCCTTCTCCTCTCTTCCACCAGGTACAACTTGACTTCTTTTTCAAATGTTTTTTCCTAGGATCCCAACCAGGCCAGTGTGGTGGGAAAGGCTGCTTCACTCCTTGAGCAAACAGATGGAGATCTGACCAGGTTCCTGGAGAGCATTTATGTACAACCAGGTAATTGTGCTTTGGAGTGACTCAGAACAATAATTTGTTAAAACCCTGCAATTTGGCCACGTGTTGCTGTGAAAACCCTGCCTTTTGGGCTACTGGTGGCATGTTTCGGGTACGCCTCCTACTTGAGTGGAAATTTGCACACCACTCGAGAAACACACACTTTCTCTCTTTCTTATCTACTGTGGGAAGCAAAATATTTCATCTGTTGCTTTTTTTGCAGGCCAAGATTCCTGTGAAGCCCTCCTAAAAGGTCTTAGACGTCTGCTCCAAGTACCTCTCAGCACTCTGTTTGTAGGTAGGACTCCTCCTGGACAAAGCAGGAAAAAGGCCTATATATATTTATAGAGAGAGAGGCGTTGGTGCTTAAAACCAGCACCTCCCAGTGCACCCCATAAGCAAAGGGCAAACAGAGTCGGGTCTTTCAGTCATGAGTTCATATCATCTTGTTGCACCAGTTAGTAGCCTGGATGCCACCTGGTGCACCGGCTGAAGCTTCCAAACCCTCTCCAAGGGTAGCCCCAGGGTAAGCACATTGCAGTAGTCAAGACACAGTGTAACTAACACATGGATGACGGTTGCCAAGTTGAACAACCATTTTTAACCTCTTTACCACACTGGCTCTTCTCTGCAGCATGTGCCTGTTTTCTAGAGGAAGAGTTGTTTCTCATGTGCACACCGCCTCACAACACACACATACACACACACATTTTTCTTTTTTGTAGGCTATTTGCAAATGGACACCTTGTTGTACATCTGGGACCAAATTATCCTGGGACTCGAGCAGCCGTCCTATAACTGCATCCCGGTATTTGCGACAGTTTTTCTCCTGCTGCTCAAAGGCCAACTGCTTGAGTGTCAATCTGTACGTAAAAACCCTTCTCTTTACAGTATCGTAAGATGCCAATGGTTTCGTTAATTGGTGGTGCTTCAGGGCTGGAATAACATGGAGTCGGTACAAAAGAAGAGAGAGAATGGAACTCATTTTTGATAGAGACCCATTTGACTTCCTTTCTGAACATGAGGAGATGGGAAATGGCAGAAGCTTAGCGGTCGAACCCGACTTTGATTCCAAACCCCTCGGTTCAGTACTGGCTAGGAAAAGACTCTGCCTGACCCCCATAAAGAGGCACTTCTAGGCAGCCTATACAATTAAACTTGATAAATTTTAATTAGGTTCTGACCTTTTGTCAAGAAAGAGGCTCAAGGTAGCTGAGTTGGAGACAGACCTATGCCGTGACTTAATTCACCCAGCCCTGGGTGAAGCCTTGCAATCAGTTCCCACATGCACCAGCTTTATTTAACCAGGACGATGAGGACTAGAATATTGTGGTTAGCAGCTGGAACCTGCTTTACAGTTTCCTCTTCAGCTGAAAGAGAAAGACCTTTCCATGATACCATGGACAGCTCCTGTCACCAGCCCCTATAAACAGTCCTGAGATGAGAGTTTCCAGTTTTTCACGACGAACACTTTGCATAAACAGCTCACGGGGTTCTAGTCGTACCAATACATATTTCTTGTTTAAATAGTTCAAGCTTTCGATCGCAATATCTTACGCCATCTCTGTCACGGAAGGTAAGAGATCAACTAAGCCAAAGCTAACCTTAAAATACAACAAGGCACAATCAAAAGCAGCTGGGTTTGGTCTGAATGTTTACCGAACTGTATTGACTTGACTGGAAACCCATGAGCTGCTTATGCAATCCTGAGATGGTACAACTTTACATGAGAGGAATTTCTTACGTTTGTATTTAAGCCTTTATTGAGAACGATGAGGCCTAGCACCTTCCTCTGGCATAGGACAGGAGCAAATCCACGGCTCTGTATAACTGTAGGCTTAGATTCAATCTGTGGCATCCCCAGGTTGAGTTTAAAAACCATCTGTTTTAAACCCCTGGAAAGCTGACGCCAGTTATAGTCAGAAGTGCTAAACTAGGTAAATCAGAGTGCTGTGCGTTGTGAATATTTTCTTATTTCCATCAGCATTGAATGTATGTCCTACTTTTTATAACATTTCTCCCAAATCTACTATAGAGTGAGATTTTCTGTTTGCATCTCTGTCTTTTCTTAATGTTTATAATTCCTGCCTTTAAAAAAACTATATATGTGGATTTCCTGAAAGGGAAACCAATACTCACCCATTCCAACTATCCTCAAGCAACACGCTAAACACTGATTTGTCTGCCCATTGCCCTAGATGACAGAGTTGGAAGCGACACCGAAGACTGGAGGACCGTCGTTGTCCGTCCATGCCTTCCAAGATACGATAAGAAAACATTTCTTTGAAGAACTAAACAGACAGTTGCACAGAGAGAACGAGGAACTCTTCCCAGTCCATGATCCTACTCAAAGTAAGCCACCGTAGCTCGTGTTTGGGGTTTGTGAGCCCCGAGCTTTTGAAATGAAAATAGCTAACTTGTTATTTCAATCACCATGTTTTTTCGTTTTAATACTGGATGGGTGTGACAGGGGCAAAAACATTGGTTCTCATTCATTCTTTCTTTCGCCTACACCAAATTCAGCATTTCCACCATGGAGCTACAGGGCCTTTCGAAGCGTGTCACCACCGAGGACGAAAGCAGAAGACAGGAGGCGAACAAGGTGCTTTTGAAGAGTCAGATCAAATCTTGGGGAAATGGCCTCTGTTTTTTTGCATCACAGTTCCCAGCATCCTGTAGCCCAAACAGCTGTGGGCTACGCGCTGGGTTTTCTATTTTCTGGACACTGGGCTCCAGAAAAGGCAATGTTTTCACGCTCTAGAAAGACAGTGCTGTTCCCAGCACAGTGACGGGCGTGTTGTACCCGCCTGCCATAGCGCTGTGGATGAGTTGGGAACCACAATTCAGCATAAAATGGGTTAGAGACACACCGTTCAGATGCAGACTTTTTAGTTTTTAGCACCGCAGGACCAGAATCACTTTATTGGGTGTCTCCCACTTCCCAGCCTTTTAAATCTCATGCTTCCTCCCAATGCAAAGAATTTTGCAAGGTTGGGCGGATTCTTATTAAGAGCAAAGAGAACTACATTTCTCATCCACTCCTAAAGTACACACCGAGGTGGAAAAAGGAAGTTACAGATGCAAAAATGACTTAATCCTGAATGGGTTCCCATGAGAAGCCAGCACGGGGAAGTAATTCATTATTTTTAAAAAATCCTCTCCGTGTTACTTATACTTCCTTTTCCTAATAAGGAATCCTATAACCAAGGGCTCGTCCAGACATGGCACTTCTGTTTTCAGTTTTCCTTCTGCTTCCTACCAGAAAGTGAGGTCACATCCAGACGACACGCTCCTTACCATGTTTTGTGCTGCTGCTTTTTCTCTCCTTGCTGCCCCCCCTTTTTTTTTTTTTTTTTGCACTTCCTGAACTCCCATCTTTCCAGAGAGGAACGTGAGCTGCTACAGAGGCAGCGGGTGGAGAAGATTGAACAGCAGGAGAGACTCCAGAAGTTCCGAGAGGAAGAAGAGAAGAGGTAAAAGCTCAATTTTTTTCCCAACTGCAACACACGATAGGAACCTGAGGGTTCTGGTTAGGGCCAGTTTAACAATTATGCTGGGAACGTTATACCTTAGTAGAGCCAGACAAATTGGGGCCTTCAACTGTGATGTGATAAGCAACCCCCCCCCCTTTCTCTTCCTGCCATTCGTTCTCCGGAAGGCAAGAAGAGATTCGGGTCACACAGCTTTTTGAAGAGGCCAAGAGGAAATTTGAAATGCAGAAGACCCGCCTGGAGGAGCAGCTGTCTCAGGTATGCTCTTCCAGACATGAAAACTCATTTTATTTATTTAATGCATTTTATGCCCTTTTTTTTTTAACCCAGTAAAGGGGACTCAGGGTGGCTACGTTGGCACCATTCATCTGCCATTCTCCATTCTCCATCTGTGATGTGGGAAGATTAAAGCGCAGTCCCATGGGTTTGTGATGATGACAAGTTAAAGCGTTTTACTCCACCCTGCCGCGCAGAACTGTGGTTGCCCTAAGCCCCTTTGCCAAATCTGGAGGGCAACCGTGGCCACCCAAGGTTTCAGGCGAGAGTCCTAGTCCTGTCTGGAGATCTCAGGGACTGCCCGGTGGCCCCCCATCCGAGGACAAACCAGGGGCCACCCGGCTTAGCCTCAGAAATTCTACAGGTGTCCTCGGGGTGCTTGACACTTCTCTCCCAACGTGCGTCTTTCAGGAGAGGCAGATCCGCTACGAAATGCAAGCAAGAGCCGAGGAACAGATTGGCGGGCTTCAGGCTGAAATCAACAGACTCGTGGAGCAGAAGATGGTAATAAACAAACCCCAGACCCATTTCCAGTGAAAGCACCAGGAAGTATCAAGGCTTAAGAGCTTTGTGTTGGGGGGGAGAGAGAAAGGGTTAAGTTTCACACCCTAAGAGAATCAGGGTCAGCATCCTTGTTGGATGTATATGAGCTTTGATTTCATTTCAAATGTCCCACTTGGGGTGTTTTTATGTTCAAGGGTGTGGGGAACCTTGGGCCCTACGGCTGAACCTGGCCTTCCCGGGGTCGCAGCTTGGCCCTTTGGGCTTCACTGGAGGTCTACACCCCTTTCCCAGCAACAGCATCATTGGATCGCTTTCTAGGTTGTGTCTAGGCCTTTTACCCATGCTAAATGGGTGGACCGGTTTGTTAGTTACTTCCATGTTTGTATGTCCCCGTTCCCCCCACCCCGCGCCCTCCAAAGAGCTAAGGGTGGTATTGATGGTTGTCCTCACAACCACCCTCTGAGGTAGGCCAGGGCTGAAAGAGAGGAAGCGTGTGCCTAACCCTAAGACAACCTGTGAGCTTGATGGGGTTGGGGGAGCTGAGGCTGAGAGCCTCTAAGTCTCAACCCCAAAGACTTTCAATCTACGAAGGGGCAAATGGGTGTAACGCTCCCTAAGTGGCTAGGCTGCAACCTCCGACACCATGTGAAAGCGGCCAGTTGCTCACCGCCTCTTTAACCGCTACGCCACACTTTTGTTCTCTCCCACATCCGAGCCTCCAATAAGACCTCAGTGAAGTCCACATAGAGGCAGGAACCACAGATATCCCATATTTAACTTTCCCATCTTGCCTTGAGGGCCTTCAGATTGACGTGGACTGTGAAAAGTTACTTCCCTGTAACTCTGGTTCTTCAAGTAGTCATCTGTGAATTCCCAGGTGGTCAGGTTTTTGGAATGACTTGCCCTTTCTTTCCCCTCCTTGTCTCCCGTAGCTTTCTTCCGCTGCCTATTCTGCTGGAAGGTAAGACGCATTCACGTGTGCAAGCAGACAAGCCTTTTTCATGTCGAAATTGTGTTTTCAGCTGCATCCGTTTCCCCAGTTCCTTTGCAAACGGCCTCAGCCTCTTATATTTGGGGAAAAGCGGGACATTCATAAAATAATAGAACACAGCACTAAGTGGCTCAAGGACCAAAACCTTGTATGTTTAAGAGAGTTAGAAAAATAATAGAATGGTTGTTAAGAGGTGCTTTAAAAGTGACATTTGCGGCTTGAACTTTCCTCCCTGGAGCCCTGCGGGATTTCTATAGGACGGTTAGGGCCAAGCACCTACATTCTAGGTCTGGCAGCACTTCCTGAGAAGGATTTGTAAAGGGGGACACCTACTACTTGTTATTTTTAAAGCCTCCTAGCCCCTGCACCCTCGCTCGAGTCCCAGACGGCATCTCAGAATTCCTGGACTCCTTTCTGCTGGTCACAAACAGGTAAGCAAAAATTGTGCAGTTGTACTGCTTTGTTATTACCTCTTTGTCGGGTTACCCATGACTACGGGATCTGGTGCATTCCACAGGCTGCGACCCAAAAGAGGCACGCTTTTAACTTTTTTTCTTGTGCCCGATACTGACGGACATGCCGATCAAGGACAGAGAAACTTTGGCTCGCCAGATGCTGCAACTACAGCTCCCATAATCCTTGCCCAAGGCTGCTAAATAGGTCTGACTGCCTCTGGGGAGGAGGAGGAACCACTTTTAGACTATTAAACTATCAGGAGTCTGAAAGAGAATTGGGTGGGTTTTTTTTCCCCCTTCTAAATTGCTAGTATTTCACAGGTATATAATCTGTGTGAAGAGGCAGTTTTTTTTTAATGTTATGGACTAGTAACTTAATGGGAACCATTTGCAAACCAAAAACGAGTCTATAGGCTGATGGAAGATCTGTTCTAGCCAGTGTTTTGGGAGACAAATATAAGCCGTTCTGGAAGAAAAGGTGGATTTGAGGATGTCAGTTTTCAGAGCTGCGTGAGCATATCTGACAAAGAAATGGGGGGAGGGGAAACACACACAAAAAAAACATTGTGGTAGCTTAAAAATTGCTATATTTTAATGTGAGCTTCTGTGAATCAAGTCCACTTCCTCAGACACAAGAGTGAAACTGCATGACTGTCACATTTAGGGATGGATGGCCCCACAACCAGGTGTGGGGATATATGGATCATGGTCAGAGGGATGATGATTCATTAGTGAAGGGATAGGCTGTCAAGTTGCAGATGGTGATGTTATTCACATTTTTGTTTTTTTGTCTGATATGGGTCTCAAATTCAAAGTCATTGAAGACAGCAGACTTCAAACTGGCGAGAGACAAAGAACAGCCAGAACCATCACCCTCAAGCTGCTGGAGCAGATGTTGGAGGCTGCTGGCACAAGTAAGCAAGCCCTGTGGCCTGAGGAACTCATTGCCACTGGATGCTGGTAACACACACAGAGTGCCCAAGACATATTAGCCAATGTGGCTGAAAAGCCAAACCTCCTTAGCACTTAAAATGCCTTGAACCACAACCTGTTGCTGTCGACCGCAAGAGCAGCCGGCTAGTTTAGGCGCCTAGGAGAGACTTTTAGGTACACGTTGCTGTTCTCTGTGGCAGGGATTTGCACGGACAGGGTGTATTCCTACGACCCCTACGGCGTGCAATGCAGGCTGCTAAAAAACCCCAAGGCTTACTGTAGTTTTCATAAGGTAACACTGACACCGTCTGGTTAAAGAGAAAACTGGAAATCTGGCCCATGTAAACTGCATGAATTGAAAACCTCTAAACATGTGATAAAAAAAAACCCCATGATTTCCTTCTCTGCAGTGGTTCACGGTTCAACTGCAGAAGAGCGGGAGCGTTTGGACGCAGCCACAGCTGACCATCTTCGAGGGTACCACCAGGACTCCAAAAATGCTAAGGTCACTTAAGGACTTCCCCACTTCCATCACCTCCCCGATTCGAACATTTTCTCTGCAAAACTACTCAACATTTTCTGTCCCAGCAGCTGCTGCTGTGCAAAGCCCACCCCCTCCTTACCAAACCCACTTTGCTCCCTTCTTCTAGATCGAGATGTTTGGCTTCGAGATCAGCGAGAAAGAAATCGAGGAGATCCCCGAACCCCAGAGGAAGGAAGTGAGGAAGAAAGTGGAGGCGGCCCTCAGGAGAGGCGTAGCCGCTCGTTACAAGGCAAGCCAAATAAAACCTCCATCAGCACCCGTTGCCCCCAAGGCAGGACGGTGATTTTCAGAAGTACTCCACACATTTTATGGGTTGCACTCTTTGACCTTTTATAAATGTTTCACAAATTGCATAGTCGTTTCCTCAAGAGTTCCTCCCAGAAAACTGCAGACCTGGGCTTTCTTAACGCTCTGCTTTTCTGCCAGGAAAGGGAACTGAGAAATTTGGGTAGATCAACCCACAAAGTGGAGGAACGAACGTGTTACGCACACGAGGCCTGCAAGTTCTTCGGCTTGCAAATTCTTCACCAAGTAGTGACCCTCTTGTGGGCAGAAACTTGAAATGCTGGTCTCCTGAACCCTAGGTCTAATCCTCCTTCTGCTACACCAGTGCCATCAGGTAACTTAACAGGTATCAAATAGCCAGCTAGGGGGCCTATATCAAAAGTTGGCCCACTGCCACCCTTGGGAAGTGCAACAAAACCTTATTTCTCACTTCTGGAGAACATCCCATGTTCTGAGGAAAGCGGTGCCCTGCAGTTCACAAATACCAGCACCAGAAGGCACACACACAGACTGCTGCAGAGAAGCAGCAGCCAATCTGATAAGGGAGCACCCGGACGGCACTTTAAACTGCAAAACCCCCGACTTGTTTCTAGAACCAAAGTGCTGGTTCTCCGGAGGCAAACGCACGGCTCTCCAGAAGACGGACGGAAATTGCAAACTAGACCAGTGTGTGTCCAACAGGTTATTCCTGCTCTCCTCTCTTCAAAATCTCTCCCAGAGGCCGTTCTTAAGGAGAACCTTGTCCAGTTCCTAGTGCCAGGCACCACCACCACCACCACCAACCAGGGAAACACATTCAACAAGGTCTCTTCTGCAGCACAGCAGCGGTGAAAATTCCTTGCCAGACGTTTCCACTGCCTACACACCAGGAATTCCATGTACAAGCTTTTGAAGTATGATCTGCTTAAAAAGATTTTTTTGTGTTTTAATACTCCGATTGCCTTAATGACCTATGAACTGTTTTTTTGAGTCCTACCAAGGAGAGACAGCACGCATGCGCAACGAATAGTTTGGTTTATTGTGCTGCTTGTTTTCATTGGATTTTTCTTCCCTAAAACACTTGTAATTTGATGTACTCCTTTATGTAACTGACCTGGGCTTTTATGACAAGCACAAGGGAAGAACCATTTATGGCAAGCAGGGTAGAATGATGGCTCCATCGCCAGTAAGAACAGCTGGAAATTGTTCCAGGTTCCCTGTGCAAGTCTAGTAATATGCAAAGGAATGATTTGGTCCTGGAAGTCCCTGTATTTAACTGAGAAGTTTGAAATGCACCACTTGCCCACTTCCACTCTGCCAGCTCTACAGGCAGCTTACTGTGGCTCACCTGGGGAAAAAGGCCTAGCTCCATCCAAGCTTCCAGTCCTTGCCCCAATAACAGCCGAGAGCTCATTTTGAACAGGAAACTAGATGGAGCGTGATCGCAAAGCCTTCCTTCTGGCGAGGCACATTTGCCTGTAAGGTTTCTGGCCTTGTCAGGGAGAACTCCCAGAACGGAGAATTTTGGGATTTGGACTGCAAAAAAATGAAAAAATTAAAATAAAAACCCTACCCTGCATCCTTCCCTGTGTTTTATTCCACTGATTGGACTTTGACTTTTGAATGAAAAACAGTACTTTCCAATTGGCATAGGTGTAATAGCCTGATGTAAAACTAAAATTAATTTGACAGCCCCCCTCTGAAAACAATGCACTCAAGGCTCCACTTTTAAGTGCCCCCTTCACAACCCACAAGGACCAAGATGCAACGTGCAAGGGAAAACTTTATTAGCATTTACACATACAAGGCTGGCAATTACCGAACTTGCATTTACACCTCACAACATTTAGACATTACACTAGTACAGTGCAAACAAACACTATTGGCAACTTCTCAAATTGTTCATAACATCTAGCAGCCTCCCCTCAGGCGCAGGACCAGGTGGAGGGTGGACTCCTTCTGGATGTTGTAGTCGGAAAGGGTGCGGCCGTCTTCCAGCTGCTTGCCGGCAAAGATCAGCCTCTGCTGGTCCGGGGGAATGCCTTCTTTGTCCTGGATCTTGGCCTTGACATTCTCAATGGTGTCACTGGGCTCCACCTCCAGGGTGATGGTCTTGCCGGTCAGGGTCTTCACAAAGATCTGCATGCCTCCCCTCAGACGCAGGACAAGATGGAGGGTGGACTCCTTTTGGATGTTGTAGTCAGAGAGGGTGCGGCCATCTTCCAGCTGCTTGCCGGCAAAGATCAGCCTCTGCTGGTCCGGGGGAATGCCTTCTTTGTCCTGGATCTTGGCCTTGACGTTCTCAATAGTGTCACTGGGCTCCACCTCCAGGGTGATGGTCTTGCCGGTCAGGGTCTTCACAAAGATCTGCATCCCACCTCTCAGACGCAAGACAAGATGGAGGGTGGACTCCTTTTGGATGTTGTAGTCAGAGAGGGTGCGGCCATCTTCCAGCTGCTTGCCGGCAAAGATCAGCCTCTGCTGGTCCGGGGGAATGCCTTCTTTGTCCTGGATCTTGGCCTTGACGTTCTCAATAGTGTCACTGGGCTCCACCTCCAGGGTGATGGTCTTGCCGGTCAAGGTCTTCACAAAGATCTGCATGCCTCCCCTCAGGCGCAGGACCAGGTGGAGGGTGGACTCCTTCTGGATGTTGTAGTCAGAGAGGGTGCGGCCATCTTCCAGCTGCTTGCCGGCAAAGATCAGCCTCTGCTGGTCCGGGGGAATGCCTTCTTTGTCCTGGATCTTGGCCTTGACGTTCTCAATGGTGTCACTGGGCTCCACCTCCAGGGTGATGGTCTTGCCGGTCAGGGTCTTCACAAAGATCTGCATGCCTCCCCTCAGACGCAGGACAAGATGGAGGGTGGACTCCTTTTGGATGTTGTAGTCAGAGAGGGTGCGGCCATCTTCCAGCTGCTTGCCGGCAAAGATCAGCCTCTGCTGGTCCGGGGGAATGCCTTCTTTGTCCTGGATCTTGGCCTTGACGTTCTCAATGGTGTCACTGGGCTCCACCTCCAGGGTGATGGTCTTGCCGGTCAGGGTCTTCACAAAGATCTGCATGCCTCCCCTCAGACGCAGGACAAGATGGAGGGTGGACTCCTTTTGGATGTTGTAGTCAGAGAGGGTGCGGCCATCTTCCAGCTGCTTGCCGGCAAAGATCAGCCTCTGCTGGTCCGGGGGAATGCCTTCTTTGTCCTGGATCTTGGCCTTGACGTTCTCAATAGTGTCACTGGGCTCCACCTCCAGGGTGATGGTCTTGCCGGTCAGGGTCTTCACAAAGATCTGCATGCCTCCCCTCAGACGCAGGACAAGATGGAGGGTGGACTCCTTTTGGATGTTGTAGTCAGAGAGGGTGCGGCCATCTTCCAGCTGCTTGCCGGCAAAGATCAGCCTCTGCTGGTCCGGGGGAATGCCTTCTTTGTCCTGGATCTTGGCCTTGACGTTCTCAATAGTGTCACTGGGCTCCACCTCCAGGGTGATGGTCTTGCCGGTCAGGGTCTTCACAAAGATCTGCATGCCTCCCCTCAGACGCAGGACAAGATGGAGGGTGGACTCCTTTTGGATGTTGTAGTCAGAGAGGGTGCGGCCATCTTCCAGCTGCTTGCCGGCAAAGATCAGCCTCTGCTGGTCCGGGGGAATGCCTTCTTTGTCCTGGATCTTGGCCTTGACGTTCTCAATAGTGTCACTGGGCTCCACCTCCAGGGTGATGGTCTTGCCGGTCAGGGTCTTCACAAAGATCTGCATGCCTCCCCTCAGACGCAGGACAAGATGGAGGGTGGACTCCTTTTGGATGTTGTAGTCAGAGAGGGTGCGGCCATCTTCCAGCTGCTTGCCGGCAAAGATCAGCCTCTGCTGGTCCGGGGGAATGCCTTCTTTGTCCTGGATCTTGGCCTTGACGTTCTCAATAGTGTCACTGGGCTCCACCTCCAGGGTGATGGTCTTGCCGGTCAGGGTCTTCACAAAGATCTGCATCCCACCTCTCAGACGCAAGACAAGATGGAGGGTGGACTCCTTCTGGATGTTGTAGTCAGAGAGGGTGCGGCCATCTTCCAGCTGCTTGCCGGCAAAGATCAGCCTCTGCTGGTCCGGGGGAATGCCTTCTTTGTCCTGGATCTTGGCCTTGACGTTCTCAATGGTGTCACTGGGCTCCACCTCCAAGGTGATGGTCTTGCCGGTCAAGGTCTTCACAAAGATCTGCATTTTAACTGTAATGAGATAGCAAAGGGAATTTTCTCATCAGACAGTTTCATTCCATTGCTATTTCAGTAACACACAAAGGATAACCAGAAAACTCTGAAGGAGCTCCTCAGTTAAAGACGCTCACACACATCCCAGTCTCAAAAGAACTAGTAACCAGGAGAAAAATGTCCTAAGCAACTGACTTGAGTCTTAGCCTACCTATGGCTACTCAAGATCTGTAGAAACTAAATTTATAATCAAAGAGCTCAGTTGGTATCGTAAACAGGTTTAAGATTCTTTCAATCTGCCACCCCTTTTATAGAATTAATTTAAAGCTGGTTACTCCTAAGTGTAAGACCTCACTGCTCTGAATTAAAACAGCTCCTGAGTGTTTCGCCCCCTTCCTTGCCACCTAGTACACAGTACCTGCCCACTGATGCCCATGAGAATTCAACTGCAAGAGCTAACTACTCCATCACTATGTTTTATCATCTCTAACCAGAGACCTCCATTTTACCAATCTTTGCAAAACGGGGTGGGGTTCCTTAAAATGAGAAGGGAAGCCATCTGACTGCAATAATAAGCACTGTCAGGTGGCAAAGATTTTACGAAACCCTCTGTGAATTCAATCCTTTGCCAGTTACACTCCAAATTTGGGTGTTGTAACTTGTCACTTTCACATGTCTTTACTCAGAGTGGCCAGCGCATTCATCACTAGACTATGTAAATACCTCACTACATACTGACCCCCACCTTCATCATCCACATCCTGTTCCTTATCCAGAGATTTATAATGACTTAGCATTATTGGGGCACACAAAGGAACAGAATAATAGTTAACAAAAACCATGCTTCTGGACTTCCCAATTCCTTTCTTTTAGGACTAAAACACTGCATCCAACATCCCAGGGCTGCAATCCCAACTCTCAGACCCATCGCCGTGACTACAAGCCCCATCGCCCCAAACCACCTCCCCCAGAAATTGAGAGTGATGGAGTTTGTCGTCCCAACCAAAACCCGAGCTGCTCTTACTCTCCATGCCCAATTCCTGGAACTGCTTTCATAAGGAACCAACAGGACTGCAACGTACAAACCACACCTCCCTTTATGCGTTTCGCCCTCCCCGAGGTTCCCAAACACTTCCTTTCCTCCAAAATTGATAAAAAATAAATGCTTCTTTATATTAAATGTAAATAAAAGTCTGATTAATCGTAAAAAAATCCAGGTTTTTTTAAAATCCCGATCGAAATCAATTCGATTTCACAATCAAATCCACTCTACTTTCTGCCCACCCACCCCTTTTTTTTTAATCCAGCCACTCTTTTCTTTAAGGCTTAATATCCGTGCCACCCACTTGTTCCGGGGCAACATCCCTCTTTCTTCCTCCGCAATTTCCCCCGTCCTTTAGCCTCGCGGGCGGCCAAAGCGGCCCGACTCCCTCAGACGCGATCGCTAAGAAAAAGACCCCATTTCCGCCTCATAAACGGACCCCAAGTCTCACCCCAACCATGGCCACCACCACCACCCCGACCCTCGCCTCAATGGGTGCCAGTGACGCACCCCGCGCCCATCATGAGGTAAAACCGCCCCCTCAAGACTAGGGCGCCTCACAAAACAGCCCCGCTTTCTGTCTCCCCACCGCCATCTTACCACTTTATCACGCCCGCCGGAATAAAACGAAAACACCAACGTAAACCCCAACAACCAAGCACTCTTTGACGAAGTTTCGCTACTGCGTTTCCTGTCCCAGCCGAGTCTTATTTATAGGTTGTCCTCTGTGAAGCTCCGCCCCTAAATATCTAACACTGATATCCTTCCGTTCGGAAAAATAGTTCCTCAGAAAAACAGTAAAAACCGACTTCCCAGAACACTATTGTATTTTCTGTGACACAGAGACGCCAGGGAAATGAAGCGGGCGTTAGATTTTTTTGGCCTGACCCACAACAGGAGGGGGGGAAAGGGGTAAACTTTTTTGGCGCGGAAGGATATATAGGTCGAATTGGAAAAAATAACCTTCGCGTCATTCGAAAAGGTTTGAGGCGGGATTTACGAGGCCTCTCTGTGGCGATTGGTAGGAAGGGAAAGAATTCGTTCGCTGATTGGCCCCAGCGTGAGGCTTTCGTCAGGAAAGCTCTAGAAGAATCCAGGGGAGAGAAGACGGAAGGAAAAAGGGCGGGGAGGGGAAGCGAATGACTATCTCGTCGCTGATTGGCCCGGAGTGACGTCGCCCTTGTTGCTAAGGCCCTCCGCCTCGGAGAAGATTTCGAGAAGGGGGTCGGGAGAAGCGAAAAAGGATTGTTGTGCGCATGCGGGGAAGGAGTCGCGAAGCCCGGGGGGGGGGCTGGGCAGCTGCTGAGGAGAGCTTTTGGGGGGAATGGCGGGGAGTTTCTTCGTGAGGTATTACGGTGTAATAAATTCTCATTAAAATTGAAAAGGCCAAATTTTTAAATGAGGAAGGAAAGCATTAACAATCCTGAAATAAGAGAAATAGAAACAACACTGGTTTTATTTTCTTTTTTTCCTCACACAACAGCCTTCATCCTGTGAGGGAGATTCGGTTCTTGCCTCCCAACCACTGCCTGAATTTTTGTGTTTTATTCATTTTCATACCTCTTTTTCTGGAAAACTGCTTATATTATAGTAAAAAAAAAACAGCTGTGAAGGAAGTAGCTGAAAACTGACAAGCACAACCATGGCAGCATATAAAAAGAAAAGAGGACAAAATGTGTGGCAAACATTACCAGATCAAAAAGAAAAGAGATTCAGACCAGATTATTTTGTTTATTAGGAATATTTATTTCTCCTTTCCCAATAACTAGCAACACAATCTGGAAAATGGCTGTTGCTTTTGGCTTTAAACATAAAGAGTCCCTCATATTTTTTTATACCTGCTTATATATGTGTTAGGAAAACATAAAGGGGAAAATTTAAAAGCTAGCTGGCACCAAAGTCTGTCTGACACAATTTTTTTTAAAGGATTTATGAGGAATTATTTGTGAGCCACAAAGTCCTTATTCCTGAAAACAAAAAACTGATTTGCCTGTTTTTAAAATATTTTATTGCCTCCAAATGTTTGTGCCAATTCTGGGCACGCATTCCTGGAATTATTGGCATTAAAACAACACAGCAGGAGTTGCTTTGCAGAAGAAAACTTGTTTAAATTCTTTAAATGGAGCAGAGCATATGAAATTAATCCAAGGTTTCGGCTGCCGGTTTTCCTCAGGAAACGAGGCTGAAACCTCTTTTTGAACTTGCTCAAAATTAATACTTGTGCCAAAGGAAAACCTGGCTCGAAAATGGGTGCCTAAAAAAGAGAGAGAAATAACACAAAAGTTCTCTCACACAACGTGAAACAATTTTATTATTATTATTTCTTTATAGCAAACCTATTCGCTTACGTAACTGAATTAACATGTAGGAGGCACCCATACTGGGACCTCAGTCAATGTGGAGATAAAGGTAAAATTAATGCCATAGACTGTCCTATTATTTGGCTTTATTTCAAAGTTTTAATTTTTCTTTTTCTCCTACCACGCCCCCCCCCCGCCCCCCGCTTGAAAGCCATTCCTGAACATATAACTAGAGGAACCATTCTGTGTTACTTGGAAGCTTGCATAATGCATTCCAAAATAATAAACAGATTATTTATTAGCACTCAAAATTTTATATCCCTCAGCATATTGGATACCTAGTTTTTGATTTATCGTCAGAGAACTCTGGAAAGCAGATGATTAACTCTGGAAAGTCTTTAAAAGGTGTTTTATTTTTCATTCCTGTCCTGGGGATTCTGGGTGTCTAAAGGCCTGACAAACATCAGCTGACGAACACATCCATCATTGCTATGCTGGCAAAAAAACCCACCCCTATTGCGTTCAGATCGCATGACGGGGAGAATGGCATTGGTGTACTGTATTCAGATTTCTCGGAAGAACTGAGAGCAGCTAGGGCCTCGGAGATTTAAAGTTAACAAATAGGTCACTGGGCAATGTTGCAAAAGGAACTCATTTGGAAAGCGGCATTGGGTGTGCTGATAGGAAGGCTCCATTTGTACGTGAGATCCCCCCACTTCGTAACACCAACTCTTTCCCAAACAACGAGAAAACTATATGGAGGTAGAAACCCAGAACGGCACAGCCAGAAGGGATCCTAAAGTTAATCAAGTCTAACCCTCTGCCGAAACCCAGGACTAAAGCCTTCCTGACAAACAGCTATCCAACCCCTGTATGAAAACCTTCTGTGAAGGAGGGTCTACTATCTTGAGATAGCCCCTTCCCCTCTCAAACAGCCCTTACTGCCAGAAGACTCTTCCTAAAGTTTAGTCCAAATCTCCTTTCTTGTAGTCTGAATCCATTGGTTCAGTTCCTACCCCCTGAAGGCACAGAAAACAAGTGTGATCGCCCCATTTTTCATGTTACAGTCCTTCAAATATTTAACAAGGGCAATCATATCACCTCTCCGCCTTCCCTTTCCAGATAGGGTCCATTGTTTCTTTCGTAGGAAAGGGATTTAAAAGAAGGCTCAGAAAATTAATTGTTCTCCTTGTTTGCACACAAGATGGAGTTCAAACAAGTTGGATGGGGTGGGGGTTTAGGGGACATTTCTGTTAGGCTCCAGTTGTGTCTTTTTACCTCTCGGCCCAGCTTCTAAAGGACAAATTGTATTTCATATACATAATATTTTTAATTTTCTTCTTGCTTTTTGAGCAAAACATACGGGGCTGTATAGGTTTATTTTTCTCTAAGCCCATGAAAGCCGAAGTCAGATTATTTAACTATCTAGAAATGCAAGCTGCAAACTGAACCCTTTGACATGCCCGGATAAATATATCTAAAGCAAGTCTGACTCACTGGCCAAGCCATTCCAGAGTTCTAATTAAAAGTGGGCTATTTATTTCAGTGGGAATGACCGGTGTGGTGTGTAGTGGATGACTAGGACTTGGGAGGCTTGGATTCGAATCCCTTACTCAGCCATGGAACCTCACTAGGGGTGTGGAGTTGGTAAAACCACTCCTTAAGAATCTCACTTGCCTTGAAAGCTATGTCGGTCACAGCTAACGTAAAAATAACAACATTTATTTCAGTAAAATTAAGGTAGGCTTTAGCATGGTGGAACAGGCACAGATAATGTAGAATGTGTGAATTGTTTCCAATAATGGCATTTAATTAAGATAATGAACATAATACAGGAATAACTTATTGGGCTAGGACTATTTCAGCTTTCTCCGTTAAGATGTTACAAAACATAAGATTTTTTTTTTTTGCACAGCCTCTGTTAATTTCAGCAGAGCAAATGCAAGGAGGAGTTGTTTCCAGAATTTCAAAGGCCCTTTTATTTTTGTGACCTGATTTACCCAGTGGGCAACACTCCCAGAAACCTTCTGCTGAGTCACGGTCATATGAGTGTGCTTTATTAAAATAGCATGGGTGTGAAAGGAGGAAGAAATGTACTTTTTAATCTGAAGTACTGTACTACTTATCCTGAGATGTGAACTTTGGACCTCACACAGTTCTTGGAAACGATTTTGCAATTTTCCAGATTGTTCTTTTACCTTCAGCTTACCTTCCCTTGCCTTTTTTTCTTAGCTAAATTCCTGATCTGATTTGTTTATTAGAGGTCAGTCTTAGAAGGCATCAAGGACTAATGAAAAACATTTCCAGACTAGACTGATTCCTGCTTTACAGGGTCTGAAAAACACAAGACGGCATCTACCAGTGTGTCTCATTTCTGGCTTCCCAGAGAAAGATCCAAGGTGCTGCTCATATCATGGCCGGCCCTACCGCTTGGCAGAGTGGAAGAACTGCCTCAGGCCACAGATAGTAGCTATCAGGAAGGGATAAGAAATTACAAAGTCATGTTCTTATCGTGGGACATGCAAGTTCCACGTTTGCACTCAAAGGTCTCACTGCACGAAATGGATGGTGGAGGAAAAAACCCAGGCGTTGGGGCAGAGGGAGAACCTGAGCAGAAAACATGGAGGCGATTAGCTGTTCAAGAAAGATTTAATTAAATAAATTGGTTTTGAGCAGAGTTTAGAAAAAGTAAGCAGTCAACGCAAGTGTGGTAGAGCAGTTGGAAAGTTGGACTAGAACTTTTGAGACCTGGGTTCAAATCCCCACTCAGGCAGGAAACCCACTGGATGACCTTGGGTCTGTCAGTCTCTCTTAGTCTGGTCTATAGTCTACCTTACAGGGCTGTTGTGAGGTTAAAGCAGGGAGATGCAACCATGGATGGAGGTGTAAGAATTAAAAAGTAACGTTATACCCAACGCAATAATCCCTCAAATGTCTGACTGACATATTAGAAGGAGACAAAAAGCAGGACCATCATGTGGCTCAACTATTTTTTTGTTTGTTTATAATTTTGTTGATTTATTTCCGGTCTTGGTGGTCATGGTAAAAAGGCTACTAATGTCTGCCTGAATTATAGCATTATGGTTGCATTAAATCTGGTTGTTACAGGAACCTTATAACAGCGAGAATTCCTCCTTTTCCTCTGGTCTTGTCTTGAAGCTTTCCTGCTGTAGAGCAGGATATAAATGCCAGAAGCAAACAAAATTAAGTAGATTGTGTTCCTGTCAAATAAAATAGGAATTAGCCCCCCCCCCCCCCAAGCAAGAAGACATAAAAGTGGTTTGCATGTCTGACTGGAGCACTTTCTCACGAGTAGCGGCTCTTTCAGAACATCATTCCAACTTGCCATTTGATTCATAGGGGGGAAGCATACAGAAAGCTCAAGAAGATAGAGGCAAGTTTCAAAATGAGGACTAGAAACTTTATCCTGGCCAAAACACCCCCAACAAAAGTAGGCGAATTATGGCACGGAAGAAGGAAATTAAAAAAATGGTTGGGGAGGATAGCTATCCCATGACTCTTTTTGTTGGTACAGATAAATCTCAAGCAAGTGTGACCCGTCTGAGAAGTATTTCAGGACTGTGTTGGTTCAGTTGCTCTTGTGGAGACCAGACTTTGCCGAATCACAGAAAGCGGAAACAAAGTGACTCATGTTAGAATTAATCGGGGGAATGCATTTCAGAACGGGAATAACAGGAAGTGCTTCCATCCACCTCCCTTCCTAAATGCTAGAAAAAAGAGAAACACTTGCCTGTTTTTGTTATTCTGTTTTATTATTTTCAGATACATTGTACTTATCATTTTATTTATTCTCAATATTTACTCTGAACAAGTCATGGCACAAAGACTTAAGGATAAACTAAACGTTGCAATCAGTCCACATGGTGGTTCAGGGTTTTCTTTCTCTTTTGTTCAACCGGATTGTGTTGTTTCTCGAAATAAAAATTTCCACTTCCGCGACACCTGTTGTACCCGAGACATCTCGGTCTTGAAAAGGCGTTCGCTTGACGAAATATCTGCTCCTTTTGGAGATGAAAGTGGCTAGAAGGGGGCTCCCGATCCCCGAGAGGAAATATTTCCCTCCGGAGTAAGCCGAAAGAACTCCATGCTTAAAATTATTTTTGAGTGCAAGTTGATTAAGAGGACTAAGCATATGCATTTCCAATTTTACCACTAAATCACAACCTATAATCTTTGCTGTCGCGGTAAGGATGATGGGCTAGCCAAGCAGGGCTTTAAGCTGACACCCCTCTAACGTCCAGGCTTGAGATGCTGCAGAGTAACAGGAAAAATACTCAAGAGATGTACCTACACAAATTAATGTGGCCACAGACCTACTATTAAAAACTGGTTCTGGAGCTGAGGGAACCTTATTAAGGGCCCATGTTGAAATGGCAACTCGGAAGAACCGCGGGAACCCAGTGGAAAAGCCTCTAATTATTATTTTGCAACTCAACTTGGGGGTTCATAATATATCTGGTTCCCATTAGCGGAAGGGTGACCTCACCTCCTGCTTACAATGAGACACAGGAAGTATATACTTGAGCACAAGGCCGAGCTTAAAAGAGTTTGTCACCCGTCACCACTTAAGCAGAACACCTTGGCGTGAAGAAATAGCAATCCCTAAATACCAAAATGCATTTGTTTGTTTGTTTGTTTAAACATATTTCCCCCCTGCCTTTCTCCTTAAAAAGGACCCAAGGCGGCTTACATCATTGAAAGACAATATTTAAAGCTAAGAACCATGAGTATAAAGAGGCAGCTTACATCCTTAAGAGACAATATTAAAGCTAAAAACAATATGTACACAAATATTTAAAAGGGACAAACTAATATCACTCCCCTGCCTATACCATTACGGGGGCGGGGGGCGGGCTAGGGTAAGGACTTCACCCATTCAGCTGCCAAACTACAGTGTAACCATTTCCAAGTCAAAGAAAGGAAGCACATCCGCTAACAACGCCCATTTCTTACTAACAAACGGAAGAATATTTTCATGAAACATAATTGGTGTTGTTGCTCTGTCAAGTTGCCTCTGAATTATGTCGACCCCATGAACGAGTGTTCTCTAAAATGTCCCGTCCTCAACAGCCCTGCTCAGCTCTGGCAAACACAAGCTTGTGGATTCCTTTGGGAAGTCAGTCCATCTCGTATTTGGTGTTCCTCTTTTCCTGCTGCTTCCCAGCATGACTGCCTTTCCCAGAGCATCCTGCCTTCTCGTGATGTGGCCAAAGTGGGACAGCCTCAGTTTCATCGTTTTTGTGTCTAGAGATAGTTCAGGCTTGATTTGATCAAGGACCCACTTATTTATTACACATAGTAATAACAGTGGTTCCAGTATCTTGCTGCACAGCCAGAGGTTGGGAGTTCAATTCTCCGCAGTGTCTCCCAGGGAAACAGCCAGCCTGGGTAGCCTTGGGCACACTGCATCATCTCAGGGTGCCCCCCAAAGAAGGAAAGACTAAACCACTTCTGATTCCTGTCTACCGAGAAAACCCCGAAAAGGGTCACCCTGAATAAGAACAGATTTCTTATTATTTAAACATGAAGCAGGTAACCTACCAATGTAGATCAAAACGCTCTAGCTACAGAGGGATCTGCGTTATCCAGAGGTTGGAAGAGTTTGTTTGATGACCACAGCTAGCACTCTCCAGGAGTCGTGCATGCTGGGAATGGTAGTTGCCCAAGGAACTCTTCCTGTTATCAGTTCTTCTCCAGGGTCTCTCTCCAGAGAAGGGCCTTTCCTATCTCCTGACCCCGTGATCCAGTTTTTAAAGTGGCGTGGATGTGGGGCAACCTCCTGCAGTGGAATCCCAGAGAGGGGCTCCCTCCTTGAATCCTTCTGGTGGTGGATGATTTCCGAATGGAGCACAACCTCTTTTGGGCCGCCCACCCTCCAAGGGTCGCAGCGGGTCTGTGAGCGGCCACCTCACTCAAAGGCCTCCCCTGCAGCTGTCCCTTAAGATCAGCTTGTCCCTAAAAATAGCTGTATCCACAACCCCCCTGTCCGAAACACATAGAGTCGTGTGTAGCTTTGACACCGCTTGGTGGCAGCTTTTGGGTTCCACAACACTCAGCCTCTCTTTGGATACTGCCAGGATCCTGTCCTCTCTCCCTGATCTTTCAGGTCCTTCCACTGAATTGGAATAGACGCCTTTCCTTTTCTCCTAAAAAGAAAAAAAAAGAAAAAAAAAAGGGGTGGGGTGCGGTGGGTGGGAATTAACCAGCTACAGGAACCAAGCTTAGGGTTTAATGAAATTTGCGTTGGCCCTAAGGAAGGTACACCCCCCACCACTGTGGATTCTGCACACCTCTAAGTTGAGCTATTTATTGTATATTCATTTTGAGCTGTATCCCGCCTTTCTCCCCTAAGGGGGGCCCAAGGCGGCGTACAAAAAAATAATAATAAAAAAAATTAAAATCTGCCCTGAAGGAAGCAAATGGCTACAGACTTAGGAACCAGCAGAACTGGCTTTTCCTGTAGGGGAAAGGCTGGGGATTCAGAGGTGGCAGGAGGACTACAAATCCCATCAGCTCCCGGCCCGTCTGGCGCTGATGGGAGTTCGGGTCCTTTTTTCCCTTCCTCCTTTCTTCCTCCACGTGGATGGAGGCGAGGCGCTGGCGCGGCTCAGGAGCGCCCTCGAGCGGCCAAGAGCGCAAGAAGGGGCGGCGGCGGCGGCGGCGGCAGGGGCGGCGTGGCCACCTCCAGCGCCACCGCACTAGCCATGGGGAAGGCGAAGAGGTCGCCGGCGGGCAGCGCCACGCGCAAAGGCCCCGCCGCCTCCGGGGCCAGGAAGCCCCCCGCCATCCTCTCCGCCCGGGATCGGGCCTCCAAAGCCGCCGGGGAGACCCCCCAGAAGCCCTTCAAGGCGGCCGATCCCCCCGCGCCTAAAGCACCCGCCCCGGCCTCAGCACCACCAGCAGCTGGGGCGGCTGCTGCTCGCGAGGAGGAGGAGCCGCCGCCGTGCGCCCTGGATCTAGGGGCGCAGCAAGAGCGCTGGCTCCAGTTCCAGAAGCGCCAGCGGGTGAGCTGCGAAGAAGCGGCCAAGCTCCTGCTGGACACCTTGTGAGTTGCGGGAGGGCGAAGCGGGGGCCACGATCCGGCGCCGAGCCCCCTCCCCGATCTAGACCTAGATCCGTACATATGGCGCGCTGGAGGCGCGTGGGCGCAAAGGCTGCGCGGAGACCTCCGAGCCTTCCCCGGGGCGCGCGTTCGCCCCCGGGGAAGGCGCGGGGACCTCCAACTTGTTGCGCAAAAGGGACGAGCCGAGCGTTTAGGATGGGCGGTGGGGGTGTGTGTGAGAGAGGTTTGCCCCTCAGTCTGCTCCCCGCGCCCTGAGATGCGCAAAAGGCAGGCAGCTGGGGTGTGCAACAGACGCGCAAAAGGGGTGGGGAACCCCAGGGGGCGATCCTAACCTCCAGCAGCTACGCGGTAACTTTGGGAATTCAGACGGGGGCTCTCCTTTCTTCTCCTCTCTCTGGTGCCCAAAATCCTGGGCTTAAACGCCAGGTATTCTTGTAGTACATTAAAAACCGATAGTGGTTTTGTTTGTTTTTCTTAATAAAGAAATAAGCCAGAGGTAGGGAAGCTGCAGCCTGCTAGATTTTATGGTTTCCAGGCGGTCACTTCTCAGGTCTGAATTTCAGACTTGCCCACCTCCTCCAGTGGATAAAAGCCCTGGAGCTGAAACATGGGGTAGAAGACCAGTAAAGGAAATTGAAGGGCGATTAAATAGGTCGCTCAAAGAAACTGAAAGGTTTACTTGCAAATTGTTTGTACTGGAATACTGGAAAGTGTCTTAAGACACAACTGTTCAGTTGCTTATGTTTAGATTTTAAAGTCCTCCAGGATCCTTCTTAAGCTTGGGTATTGGTAAACTTAAAAGCTCTGTTTGTAATATTTTAGTTGTCCAATAAGGATATTATTGTTTCTGGATTTTATACAAGGAGCACCTTCCCCCCCCCTTTTTTTTTTTGGTATAGTTTTCTGGAAAGGGGGAAAATGCACATAAATATCATAGTATTCCATTCCACGTCCCTTCTATAAGCACAAGAACAAGTTGAACTGGCTGTGGGACCAAAGGTCGGGAGTTGGATGCCCCCATGGTGCCTCCTGGGAGAAGAGCCACCCTGTATAGCCTTGGGCAAGCTGTGCAACAGTCCCAGAGCACCCCCAGAAGAAGGGAAGGGTCAAGTACCTCTGAGTATTCTCTACTTGGAAAACCCTGAAAAATGGTTGCTCTACATCAGAATTGACTTGGTGGCATGCAATTATTAAGAAGAACAATCTGGGATTAAACTGGACTCAAAAGACACTCCCTTTCCAAACCTCGGGGTTCCTTCTCTTTTCTCCAGTCATCTGAACATTTTTAAAAAACATTCTCCATTTAGTTTAATTTTGTATTTGGTGGGATATGTGTCAGGTCCAGGCAGTGACCATGAACGCTTTATGCGCTTGTCTCATAGCATGAAGACCACCCGAGGGTAGCTTTGCTCAACCTGTGACCTTCCGGAGGCAGTGGACTGCAACTCCTCCATCACACCGGCCAGGGCGCATTGCTGCCTGGGGATGATGGGAGATGTGGGCCAGCACAATCCAAAGGCACCAAGCTGGGGGGAGATTGGCAGAAAGGATCACTGAAGGCGAAAGAGCCCAATGTGTGCTTTTCTTCGTTTTCCTCCTTTTTCGAGGCACAGTTTTCGAATGGCGATGGTTCTAATTGAGTGTGGAAAATTGACCTTTGAAGGCTACCGCTGCCCAAACCCTGGAGCCCGTACGGAGCATTCTACGAATGAACATTGCCCCCAAAACGGAACATTTCCAAGATCTGGGATTCTAAATAATAATTCTCCTTCTTTTTCCAGCGAATACCAAGGGCTGGTGAAGCACACGGGAGGATGCCACTGTGGGGCTGTTCGTTTTGAGGTCTGGGCCTCAGACGTCGTCCACGTCTTCGACTGCAAGTGAGTGGAGGCGCTTGCCTGCCTGCTCCCTTCTCGAAGCAGCCGTGGCAAAAACTCTTAGAACCGTTGGCTTTCAGAGAAGCAATCCCGTCCCCATGAAACGGCATGCTTCCCCGTCCATTAGTCAAGAGAGGGAAGCTGACCTGGCTGAGACTCCTTCCAGACAACCCTCCTCCTCCTTCTAGGGTGGCTGGGGCCTGTTTTAAGTGCTTCGGAGCCTGCTGGGTGCACCAGGGGATGATGGGCTTTGTACTTTTAGGAGCAGGGACTGCGCAGTGGGTGGGTTTTGCTGAGCGCCTTTTCACTCCCCTTCTCTTTCTCTCCCACCCGGCCTGCCCTTCCCAGCTGCAGCATCTGCGTCAAGAAGCAAAACCGGCATTTCATTGTTCCGGCCTCACACTTCAAGCTGCTGAAGGTAACGCTAGGACCTGAGAAGGGTGTTTGTTTGTGCCTTGGTGACAGTGGCAGGAGACACGCATCTCGGTTAATTTTCGGCACAGTTGGATGGATCTGGAGGTTACAGCTACTCAGTACAGGGAAATAAATATTTTCCATTAATATTCTCAAGCAAGAGCTTGGGCTGAGCCCTCCCGATCCATGATAACAAGTTTCTAGGTGACACTGAGCTCCTGAGCATACGACTTCCAAGATGTTTCCGGCACATCTGAAAAGCGACAGATTGCTTTAATAGCCGTGGCAGCATCTTACAAAACCTGGGGAGTGAGTTCGAATTCAGTGCCAGAGGAGAGGCCTAGTCTACCTCCTGGCAGGGCTGTAACTAGGACTGAGGAGCAGGGTTCTTTGACCTGGGGCACCGAAATGTAGAGGACGCCAACATCGAGAGGGGAATCCGCTGGTGAACGGTAGGAAAATAAAGGGCAGATCTTCCTGGCCCGATGGACTCGCTCCTCCAAAACACATCCCTTAGGGGGAGCACCAGGTTTCCCCCCCCCCTTTGGGGGAGTTGTGTGGCCAAGCCTCAGGCCGCAGCGGGTGGGAGATGGTTCCTCTCGCCCCGGGGGGGGGGGGGAGAGGGCCGCTGAAATGACTCCTCCAGCCTTATCCTCCCTGAATCACCCCCAAGAACATCTCAGCCCCTCCCCAGACAACCAGTGGCGCAGGATCTCCGAGGGTGGAGTCTCGTGGCAGCAGAAAGTGGGATCAAGCGGAGGCAAAGAACACACGCTAAGGGATGAAAGGGAAACCCTTCGCCTCTTCAGGTTTAGCTGTGGCCCGAAAAGATCATGAAGCGCAAAGATGCCCGTGTTTTGGGGCCCACCCCTTTTGTTGTTGGCCCTGCCCACCCCCTGAAGGGCCCCGCCCCCCAGATCTTTCCTGAATTTGAATTTTGGCTCTCGGTTCTAAAGAGGAACCGCCTCTCCCTCACGCTGAGACCATGTTCTCCCTCCCGCCAAGGGCGCCGACAACCTCGCCACCTACACCTTCAACACCCACTGCGCCAAGCACACGTTCTGCAAGACCTGTGGCGTGCAGAGCTTCTACACCCCGCGCTCCAATCCGGACGGCTATGGTAGGGAAGAAGTCTTCGCAGCCGGCACTTCCAGCGGGGAGGGGATCACTTGCGGTCCTTTGGTTCGACTCCTCCGAGTCCCAGCAACTCAAGATGGGAGGAACACGGGGGGCTCGCAGGGGTTGAGCTGAGCACCTTTCAGGGGCCCAGAAGGCAAATTCATGTTTGGACGCCACCCCATAAGCCAGAGAGTGGGGTGACCTGTCTATATCCTAGCCTTGTAGGTCAGGAATGCTAGTATTTTTTTGAGTTTTAAAGCTCAGCTAGGACTTCTTCCAGGGCCCCCAAATAAATCCACTCCAGGTTTTCCTCCCCACATTTCTTAGCTTTCAGCTGTCCAATGTAGAAGCTGTCCAAGTTTTCAGTGGGGCTGCTATTCTTGAACTGGTGGGAACTGGGAATCCTCGCCGATCTGATGGCAATTTCCCAGAGGTCTACTGGGAGATCCTGAGGTGCCGACCGCCTTTCTCCAGTCTACCGATACTTGCCTTTTTTTTTTTTTTTTTTGTGCTGACCTGCCGCAAGAGCCCAAGGGTGCATCTGAAGGGCGAATAAAGCTCCCAAGTGGTGCGGATGTGTGGGCAATTTAAACGTTCCTGGTGTTTTTTTTCCCGAGAGCTTTGAATGGGGCAGGAGGAAAGTGCTTTTTTGAACTCAGAAGTGGCACTCTGCCGCTGGCATTTATAGGAGCATTAGGTTGTGCCCCAAATAAGTCCTTCACACCCCAAAGGAACTGGATTTTAGCTGCCTGGGGAAATGCTCAGAGTGGTCGTCCCAAAGGACGAATTGTGGGCCACCACTTCAGACAGGGGTCTTTTTGAGTCCTGCTCCGTACAGCTTTGCTCCGGAACCCTGGGTGCTTCTGTCTTTAACATCCCAGACCAGTGTTTTTTAACCTAGCACGGCCACGGGAATGATGGGAGCCGGAGTTCAGTCCCTCTTGGAAAGTGCCAGGTTGAAAGAGGCTGGCACTGTCCTTTAGGGGAAGATCCAGAGGACGGGGTGGGGGGAGTCCCTTTGCCTCATACGTTGTCTTTTCCCTCTCAGGAATAGCACCCCACTGCTTGGATGAGGGCACCGTGAGCAAAGTCACAGCGGAGGCGATCAACGGCAAGGAGTGGGAGAAGGCCGTGAAGGCCCACCCCACCATCAGGGCCATGTCGAAACCATGACCCAGCCAATTTGGGACAGGTGCTCTGACAGGTCACCTCTTCCCCTCCGCCCCTCTTGAACCCTCCCATTTGTTCCAGGTAGATTTAGGCAATAAAGCTTGTATTTTTGTAAAATAAACCTCTTTGTGCCACCCCTTTTTTCCCCATGAGTAAAAGCTACCGGAAGAGCGATTCCCCAACGAATCTTGTTTTTTTTTATACCCCCTACCTCCCATTAAAAGGTATTAAGAAATTTCAATTCCTTCCTTGACTCTTGCACCAGCTGGCTCTACCTGTACAAACCATCGTTCCTTTGTGAAGTAGTGGTGTGTGGGGAAAACCACTCCTGTTTTATCTTCACAACAAACCGGTGAGATAAGCCAAATGAGGGGAAGTGTGTGGTCTTCCCGAGGGTGTCCCTGGACTACAAACCCCATCATCTCTCCCCATTAGCTGCACTGGCTGGGGCTGAACAGAGTACAGTTCGGAAACATCTGTCACGCAAATGTTTCCCACGTCTGCGTAAGGACCTCAGCTAGGCAAGGCAGGGGAAAAAGCACAGGGTAATGTTCCTTCCATGTTTAATCATTTTTGTCATTCTTTCAAGTTTTAGTGTGTACTTAAAAAAATACATTCAATATCTGAAAAGTCCTGGTCCAATCGCTCCTTCCCCGTCCAGTATGTTAAGCTGCAAGGTTTCCTCTTTCCGGTCTTGACAGGAACTAAGGCAAACCCATGGTTGTGTGTCTTCGGCTTCCATCATGGCAAGAAAAATGCAACTGGCAGATTCCGTTTATCAGCTCAAGGTGGGAACCTGTGAAACCAGACAGGAGAGACAGATTCCTGGTGCAGCTTTTTGGGTGAGCTCACCCGATCCAGTGCTCAGACAGATGTTGCAGGAGTGCGACCACACTTCTCGTGATGCTCCATCAGCCGTTGTTCCCCGGTCATCTCGGAAGACTTGGAAGAAGGCCTTTCCCCCCTTAGAGGAAACGAAGCGAGTTGACCACCATGTAGCGTGAGAAGATCACGTAGAGGCGGCGGAACCACAGGAACTGGCTGCGGTGGCATCGCATGGCTCTCTGGATGGGCAAGAGGGGGGAAAAAAATCCTTTTTTCAATCCAGATTGCGTGAGGCCCGGTGTATACTTTGGATGAAGCCCATGACTCTGCTCACATGTCACAACAGACCGCGGTGTGGTTTGTCAAAATCCACCTTATTGTGCTGTTTGAATTGCCCTTACTAACGATTCAGAAGCCACAATAACCCACAAGCTCTGTTTAAACCATGGCTTGCTACGACATCCAGACACATAACTAAAGCTTATCTTTGGCTTGTTTCCCCACTGTTCCCATCCTGAAAACAGGAGCTGGCAAAAGAGAGAGAGAGAGAGACTGAGAAATAGGAAAGGACAACTCAAATTCGATGTATGCTGTGGAATTCGTGCCTTAAGTAACAAACCATGGTTAACGAAAACCATGGTTTGTTGTGATGTCTGAATATGTAATAGCAAAGTGGGGACAGTGAATCGTTGAGCTGAGAAAGGACTACAGGCTATTCAGGCTCAGGAATGGTCAGCCCTAGACCGAAGTGGTCAGCCCTAGACCGAAGTGAGACCAGGATCGAAGTCCGGGGGCAGCACTGGCAATCGAGTTGTGATCTGGAAATTTTTATTGGTGTCAGTGAATATCATCGTGTCTGCTGTTTCAAGGGTTGCTGGAATCAGCACCTCCTGAAAGGAATACGGCTTTAGGCATATAATGCTGCACACGTGTTAAGTGAAGTCCCACAGAGCTGGGGATTTTGGGAGTTGTAGTCCAAAACATAACACATTTTTCCAGGCTCCAGATTTCCGCAGGATTGCCACCTAAATCCCGCAGTGCCACAAGAGACGAGGCAGCCGTGGCCTCCCCACGGTGCCACGGCCCGCCTTGTAGGGAAGGGAGCTGTGTGCCAGCGGTGGGCGGGGCCAAAGGTGGAGGGCGGGGCCAGGGCAAAGTGGGTGGGGTTGCGCGTGGCATGGCGCCTGCTCTTACCTGGGCCACCTCAGCCTCCTCTTCCGTCAGCACAAAGAGCACATCCTGGTTCTGGAGGCAGCTGATGGGGAGGTCCAGGAGCGAGATGTACTTCCGGAAAAGGCTCACCGTCTCGAGGGTCAGGACGCGGCAGCCTGGCCGAACGGAGAGAAAGCCGGGTGACGTCGGACGGGCACCCTGCCCTTGACTTTTCACACTGCCATTTTTAGGCAGATTCACTTTAAAGCGAGTCCACCTGAGAGCTTGGCAGACTTCTGTTTTTTGGGGGGGGGGGGGAGATGGAGATGCAGCACGTCAAAGGCTGACCTGGGAAGATGCGGGTTCAAGTCCCCTCTGAGCCACCAAAACTTACCAAGTGGCTTTGGTAAATCATGCTCTCTTTCTTAGCGTGACCCGCTACCTGGCAGGGCTGTTGTGAAAATAAGTATGAGGAGGAGAGGCATAATCTCTCTCCCCCTCCTCTCTCTCTCTCTCTCTGTCTCACACACCTATACACTTTTAAGTACAGGACATCACTAAATGGATAATAATGGCGGCAGCGATGATCCTTCGTGCTCTACCCATCCATACAGGATCCATACCAAGAAACTAGGAGCAGAATCCTATCTGGGTCTATCAAGAAATATTAAGCGCCATTGAGTTTGGGAAGGGAGAATGCATACAGGATTCCACCTCCTGGTGGTTAAAAGACAACCGACAAATACAATACACAGGGACCAAGGACGGTTAAACCTTGGAGCTGGTGGAGAAAGGATTTTGTCCGGGGGCAGAAAGCCACGGAAACTGAACCGGGTTCAAACGGAGGCGATGTGGCTGGGAACGCAGAGTTTTTCTACCCGGCCCATTTCGGTTTGCCGGCAAAGTGAGGCCCCAGTAAAGCTGCTGAGAGGTCAGAAGAGTTACTTGGGAGGGGAAAATAGGACTCTCAAGAATCCTCTCCCCCCCCCCCCCCCGGCCCCGGCCAAAGTAACTTCTCCGGGTGGTGCTGGGTTGTGCTTGGAAAGTTGGCGCAGTTGCCTCGGGATCCCACCAGGGGGCGCTGGATGACCCTAAACGGGATCCAGCCAAAAACCGGACCCTGCCGAGGATGATTTCCGAGCTGAAGGGCTCCCAAAGGTGGGGGAAATGTTCTCTCCCCCGCCCTCGGTGACCCTGTCGGAAGGGGCCAGAGGGGTCTTTTCTTCCTTCCCTATTGCTTCGATAACGGTGGCTCGTCGCCCACTGGCACGGCTACCTGGAAAAGGAGACGGGGCCACCACGGGAACGGGCTGGGGAGCCACGGCTAGAGGAATCAGAAGGAGGTGGGCTTTTTTCCCCCTCCGAGAAAGACATACCAACGAAAGATTATGGAAGGGTTTAAATCTGTTCATTTCGCTAAAATCCCGTCCTCCTTCTGTAAACTCAAGGCTGTCTTCTAGAGGGTGACCGCTCGGCTTTGCCCTCACACCAGCCTTGCGAGGTAGCACCACTGTGTGTGTGTGAGAGAGAGAGACCGATTCGCCTCAGGTCACCAGGGGAGTTTCGGGGCTCGGCAGAGATGCAGACCTGTCTCTCTCTACATCTGCTACATCACAACAGCGTTGAAGACCGTGAGGTCCCTTTCTAGCCACGCGCTGGACCGCTGAGACCCCAAAGCCCGGCATTTCCTGCACGGGGTCCCGTCACAATGATCTGCTTCCTCGGACAGTCTCTTCCCTACTTGGACGAAGAGACCAGCGAGCAGGCAGCTCCTCGTGGAGAGATCCGCCAGGGATGGGGGTCAGCACGACGCAACCCAGGCGGCCGCCAAACCTCAGACGCTGTAGGCGCCTCGTTTGGTCTTCCGTTTCACCTGCCATCGAGGTGCCCTATGGCAGGATTGTCTAGGTGGCACATAATTTGAATTAATAAGCATATTTTTTAAAAAATGAGTGCATTCGCATACAGACACAAATATGACTGAGAGAAAGGAGAGCAGAAGTTAGCATGCCCGGTGGGTGAAGGAGGTTGGACCTGCGTGGTGTAACGTACCTTCCGGAAGCTTCCTCTGTGAGTGCAGGTGCCTGTGAAAGGCAAACACGGCAGTGATGAGTGAATGTCCTGGATTTGGAGGGACACGGGTTTGAATCTCTGTGCAGCAACAAAGCTGGGCTGGGGGGGGGACACTGGAATTGTCTGTGTCGTGCTGTGTGGCCTCCCTCGTGGGATCGGTGGGAGGATGAGCCGGGTCGTGGGTCACCCCCTCGATCTCCTTACAGGTGTGGCCTTTTGGAAGTGGCTGGACTGCATCTCCCATGATCCCCAGCCAGCAGAGCCAATAGGAAGGGGATGATGGGAGAAGGAACTGTCCAGCCCTATCCTTGATCCATCGGGCATGCCTGCCCCGGAGGGCCACTCAGAGGCAGCCGCCGACCTCAAAAGCTGCCCTTTTTCTTGCTTGGCATTGACCTGCGCAATTAAAGGGATCTCCCAGAAATCAAAGTTATAGCTCAGATTCGCCTTGAGAACCATGAGGACTAGGATCTTACTGGCTGTAGCTTAGTACAGGAGCCAACGGTTTGCACAGAGAAGGCCAGGTGTTCAGTTCCTGCCCTCTCCACGGTTGAGAAAAGCCTGCAGAAATCTTGGCTGGACCACGCTGTGGCCAGCTGGGCCGCCTAGGGGTTACAGCCAGCCCAGACGGCCGCTTTCTCAGTAGAAACCCCGCGGCAACTTAAATAAACATGCCCTAAAGTGGACCCACAGCTTGAATCGCAGCCCCTCGCCTGCCCCTGAAAGCATCTGTGGTGGGGTCTCCAGCAAAGCTCAGGCCTGCCTCTGAAGACTATAGATGGGAATGAGCCGGGCTGCAGACGCGCAGACGGGAGGGGAGAGCGGGGGTTTATTTTTTATTTATTTTTTCTTCCCAGCTCCGCGGGCTTGGATCCCCTCCAAGGAGGGGAGAGGTTGCCGCCGGGCCGGGTGGCTTTTTCCCCTGCTCTGCGCCCATGGCCATTTTGGGAATGTTTGCTGGAAGAGTTTGGACGCCCTGCGGTTGGGCTGGCAAGGAAAAGAGAGCGAGGGGGAGATGATTTGGCTGCAGCCGGGAACAAATATTGGCACGTGATGTAGGGGGAGAGAAGGGGGCCCTTCCCGCCGCCCCCCCAATCTCCAGGGCCTCCAAAATGGGAAATAGCAAGGAGACCTTGTGTAGATGGAGAGCACACGGGGTGGGGTGGGGTGTTGGGGACTACAACGCCCCAAATTGGATCCCGGGGATTCTGGGCATTGTAGTCCAGAAATGCAAATCCACGCCCCTCTTATTTACGGCGTCGGGATTAGGACCGCAGAGACCCAGGTTTGAATTCTCTTTCTGCTGTAATGCTTGTCGGGTGACCATGAGCCAGGCTATCTCTCTCTCTCTCTCTCCAAGACTGACCTACCTTGCAGAGTTGTTGTAAAGGGAAAAAAAACTTGGGGGGAGAGAGAGGAGAGCCACGGGTACCACCCTCTGTGAGCTCGCTGTGGGGGTCGAAGGCGGGACAGAAAAATGTGTCCAATAGGTAGAAAATGGACCGCTTTTAATAATATACGTCTTTAATTCTTTTTGAATATTTGTGTACTCACTATTTTCAGCTTTTAAAGATTGGCTTTTAACAGCTGTAAGCCACCTTGGGGCCTTTGAAGGAGAAAGATGGAGTAAAAATCTTATAAACCAACAAACCAACAAATAAAACAGACAGTACCTGATTGCAGCATACAGGGAAACGTGGTTCACGTGAGCGCTGACTCCCCTGGCATCGAAGGTCACTATCTGAGGGGTGGCAGGGAAGAGAACCACAAAATCACACACACACACACATACACACAGAAAGATGATGTTTTCACTGCTATTAGAAGTGACCTTCGTCTCGGCACAAAACGGCAGGACGTACTTTTCTACGAAATAAAAGATAACGGAGGACGGGGTGTCTCTGGTTTCAAGAATTTATGTTGCTCTCGTGGTCCATGCGCTTGTCTATTTAAAGGCGGGGAGGAGAGGTCCTCCCGGATTTCAACTCCCATCAGCCCCAGCCCATGGGGGATGATGGGAGTTGTGGTCCACGGACCTCCAGCCCATCCAGATTGAAAGGTATCTGTGCTGCCTGGGGGGAAGGAAAACCCACCACGATTTAAATCAATGAACCAAAAAGGGGCATGGAAGTCTAACACAGCTGGATGAGCTCCAGCCTCTGGGAGCCGGCCGCTGAGAAGGCGCCCTGCCGAGAGGCAGTGCAGGGGAGTGGTTAGCATTCAGGAGATCCAAAGCCATGTGCTCCAAGGCAGCAGGACCGCTTTGCGGGGGGGGGGGGACACCGGGCAGGCCAAGGAAGGCCCGTCTCTGCCAGCCCCAAACCCCCCCCCCCGACCATCATCTCAGGGCATCCTCCTCCCACTGCCCCAGCAAGCAGCACTCCTGGGCCTCTCCAGACGAAGCCCAAAACAGGAGCACCCCATTTCGGTGCCAGAGGGTGGCGGCCACGGGTAACCGCCTGGCCCGTGGCCAGGCCAGGAAGGGGAGGGGGGGCGCGGCACGGCGGCCTTGGGAAGGGCAGGGGGCTTGCCGGTCCTGTTCTACTCGTCAGGTGAGGAGGAGCCGGCAACTTTGCCCGGGCTCACCCTTGGCTGGGCTCCCTCCCGGTTGCACAAGGCAGGGCCTGGAGGCAGTAGGGGAAAGGTCCCAGAGGGAGGAGGAGGAGGAGGAAGAGGATCCCGGCTGGGGCTGGTGCCGTCAGAAGAAGGAGAAATTCTCTTTCTCTCCAGCTCCCTCCCTCCTTCTCTCTCTCAGCCCATGTGCTCGGGCCACCGTCTGGGCATCGGATCTTGGAAAAGTTCTCCTTCTTCTCCTTCTCCTTCTTCCACAGGGAGGGGGGACTCCAGTGACGAGAAAGGGAAGCCCCTGGTGAAGCTGACCTTCTCTCCATTGGGTGGAGAAAATGGGGGGTGGGGGCACTTATGGCCCACCAGATGTCCTTGGACTCCAAGTCTCATCATCCCCTCAGCATCGGCTAATTTGGCTCGGGACCAGGGGAGTTGGCCCACCGGTCCAATGAGATCTACAGGGTCACGATTCACCCCTCACCACCCTAAAAGAATGAAATGTTTAAGAGGTGTGTTTGTGTGTGTGTATTTTTTTTTTACCAGATCTATTTGGTTGGTTTCCACATGCTTAAGGATCAAGGAAGAGAGAAGCTGTACATCCCATTTCACAGAAGGATGGTCTGGAAGATCTCTAGGAAAGAGAAGAAAGAATATTGACATTAATGACTATTGTTATTTATATTATTTTAAAATCCTAGTTATAAAAACTCTTCATAAAGCAGCCAACACACAATGAAGAAAAGTTGTGTCCACTTCCCTTAGTTATTGATACGTTCCAAATGGAGCTGTGCTTTGAAGGCAGGAAAGGAGCTGCCTGGAAACTGAGCTGGGCTTTGTGTGCCTGGAAGCTACCGCCTGGTGCTAAGCATTCAGCTGTGCTTTGCATGTCTGAAAGATGTGGCACCAAGGCTTCTCCTGCACAGATGAACCACAGAACAAAGCTGTGCTTTGCATGCCCGGAAGCTGTGCTTTGCATGCCTAGAAGTTGTAGAATGGGGCTCGTTCCTGAGCAGAGGGGCTGTCTCAGCTTAGCAGTGCTTTACTGGTCAGAAAGCTGGGGCTTACACTCAAACGGACCATGCGCAGGCCTGAGCAGTGCTTTGCCTGCTGGCTGGAAAATGTCCAAACAGAATATGAATTCCAGCTGGCCCGGCATCCTCTGCTTTGCCTGCAGCTCTCCTGTCTTTGGCCCAGAGCTTAGCTTCACCCGCTCCTCAAATGGGTGCCCCCAGACCCTCACCCGATTAGGGACGCTTCTCTTGCAGCCAGAAAGACTTCCCCGCTTGCTCTTTTAAGGCTGAAAACGAGGGTCCCCGTCTGTGGTTTAACAAACAAAAATCTCCCCAAGATAAGGAGCTGGAGAAACACCGGCTGCAGAGCTCCAGTGTTGCAGAGTTGCCCTCGAAAGGCGGCCGGCAGCTTCTGACTTGTTCCGACGGATGAAGGTCACACCAGTTCAATGGAAACCAACAGCTGGAGAAGGCAGATCAAGTCCCCGGGGAGCCCAAGAAGGCGACAGGGAGCCCAAAATTAACTCTTGTCTTGCTCGGGGAGAGAGAGAGAGAGAAAGAGAAGCACAAAACTTAAACTGTCTATGTCCAAACATTAGTTAAGGGTTCCGGAAGTCGATTTTTCGATACGATTATGACAGGCATTGGAACGACCATCCAGTCGTGAGCCACAGTATTTGGAAGGAGGTAGGATTCGGGGCTTAGGCCCCCGTGAGCCGGGTTCGAAACAGAATAGGTGATAAACTCGCATCACCCTGGCTCCGCTGCAAAGAGACACCCCCAAAAGTGGATGCTGGATGCAGGGCCGCAGCAAAACAAGAAGAAAAGAAAAAAGAAGGCCGGCTACCCTTGCGGAAGAAAAGGGTTCCCCTCCTTCCCCCTTCTGCAGAGGCAAGACAACACTCACAGACATGTGGTGTGCGTGTCTTTTTTCAGGGAGGGTGTGTCTTTCCGGTAATGTCCTGGAATGACGATGCCAGGTCCTGGCAGCCCCTACAGAGACCTGCCGGTGCAGAACTTCTAGAACTCCACCCCGGAGACTGACCCATCCAGCATGGGTCTGGAGGAAAATACAGACCTCGGAGCCCATCGGAGTCACCGCCCCGGTTCCTCCCCCATCCCGCGTGGCCTCCGAAGTGGGTCGCAGAGAGCAGAAGGGGGAGATGTTGGCGCTTCTCCTACCCTGATTGTGGTTCAGGGCACTGGGTCCATTTAGACGGAAGAAGCCCATCGGGGGGGCTGTGGGGCTCAGCGTTTTGGGACGGCGGTCCTTTTGGTCCTGGGGCCAGCTCCCGATCCTAGCCACACGGCCAAATATGAAACATGTTGTTCCCGGAGGGGACTGGCAGAATCGAAGATTTACGGCCAGTCACAAGCTGTGCCGAAGGACAGAGGGGGCCGGCTGCGTTCAATCTAGGGTGACCCGAACCGGGACAGGGTGCCCATCGAGGCCATCCCTCGCCATTTTGCTGCCTGAGGCCAAGGGCAAGCTAGGCGCCTGCTTCTATGCCACGGGGATCACTGCCCACAGTGCAACACAAGAAGGCAGATCCCTGCCCCAGGAGCTTACGCTTGAGCCATAACCTTCCAGGTTTACGAGGTTGGAAAGAGACCGGTCCAGTCTTAAACACATCTTAAACAGCTACACGGCAGCCCTGTGAGGACATATCAGGCCGAGAGGAAGAACGATGAAGGAGCAACAGAGAGGAAAGAGAGGATCCAGTCATTGATGACAGCCTGGATCTCCTGCCTTGTCTCAAGCCCGTGTCTCTCGTCGCTGGACCACACCAGCTCCACCACCGAGCCAAGCACCCTCCACAGAGGCACCCTTGAGTCCAGCACAGACATCTGTCCGATTCCAGGCCCCCCTCGTGGGAAGGATCCCGAGCCCTTCCTTCGGACAACCCGGAGCGGCTTCGCTCTCCTGAATGATGGAGGAGTTCCTGGAAGGAGCCTTCGTGTTCATTTCTCAGAGATGACAACACCGCTTATCGGGATGTGAAATCGGGCCTCCGTCGGACGAGGCGCCGCAGATAAATGGAAGGGCCAGGCGCTGCAGGAACAAGTCCATATTCAAATGGGAACAACTCGCGGGAGGCAGCCCCGGGAGGGGGGGGAAACCCGACAGGGTGGGCAGAAGTCGGGGAGGAAAAGAGGGATTGTGCCAAGACAGGGCGGTGCCATGGTTGTGAGAGTCTGTTGGGAGGTCCAGATTCTGGACGGCACTGAAGCTTGGAACTTATGGGGTGACTACAACTCCCAGCGTCCCACTGCTCATGTTTGTTGGGGGAATCATGGAGCAGTTGTCAAAAATTTAACTTTTCCAAGGTCTGCTTTTCAGTCGGCATTGAAGCTTGAGAAATCCTAACGCACGTGTGTCTCTGTGTGTGTTGTGTGTATGTGGATACCTCAACGTTTCCCCTTTCTCTGGAAGGACAGAAGAGGGGAAAGGGGTGGTGGTGGTGGTGAATCAAGAAGCTTCAGCTTTGGCTGTCCAACTTTCCCGGTGCCAGGAAAGAAACCCGCCCGCTTGGCAGAGGGCCGGCGGTGGCGCCTGGTCCGAAGCACAGAAATACCCTGTCCTTTTTCCAAGGGGACTGTTTTCAAAAGAAACAGAAACCACGGAGCGGGCTGGTACACGGCGTCCTCCTCGTGGTAAGGAGAGTTGGACGAGGAGGCTCCACGCCTCGTTGTGATGCGCCTTTGAGGAGGGAGGGAGGGAGGATCTGGGCTGACAGACCAGCCCGTCCTTCCGGCTGCCTGCCGACTCCGGCGGCTACTCCTTTCCACTCCACTTGGCTCCAGGGCCACCACCTGGGTGGAGGAGCACAACCTCCACCTGGTGAACTTCGTAGTGGGACTCCACGGTCTGAGTTTGCTTTTTCTTCCCCCTCCCCCCCCTCCTTCCTCTGCAACCCTTTTCCTTTTTGGCTGTGCCTCTTTGAGCGCCAGGTGGGGAATTGCCTAATTTCAGATACCCATTCTCTGCTCTTGGGGAGGCTATGAAGAGATGGGAGTAACAGGAGCTCAACGAGCAAAAAAGAAAGAAACAAGACACGTCTTCAGAGCTTGGAAAAGTTACTTTTTTCACGGACACCTCCTAGAATCTGCCCTGGACCCTCCTTGATGGCTGGGCTGAAACTTCTTCAACCCCTGACCCCCCCCCCTCCGGAATAACTTTCCCAGGCTTGTGTCTCATCAAGGAAGGCTTTTTGCTTTCTGCTCCATCCATCCATCCGTCTCAGCCCTTCCTCCTTCCCGGCCACAAACACACAGAAAGAACAGAGGCTTTTTGAGAGCCAAGGAGGAAGCCGGCCAAGCCGAGTGACCTTTCCTCTCTCTTTCTTTCTTTCGAAGGCAAATATTATGCAACCCATGAGGTTCCAAGGGCTGGGAACCGCACGAGGAGGCTGGCCGTCTCGGCCTCTCCCTTGATCGAGAGTAACCCTCGGCCACAATACCCAGCCTGCCTTGAGCGCTTTCCGTGGCTGCTTTCACCACAGTGGCCCGCAACAACAACAACAACAATAACAACTGCCCGTTTGACAGATGGAATTTTATCTTCTTTTTCCTTTAGCACGGAGAGCTGATTATCCCGGGTTACGGGATGGGAAGGGGGCAAAGAAGAGTCCTTTTGCCTAAAGGCGACCCGGGGGGGGGGGGGCAGATGGGAAGTCCAAGCCAGGCTCTCGTCCCACGGCTCAAAAAGCACTTTTTGAAGTAGGTTGCTCGTGGTGATTCTTGCTCTCTGCTATTCAGATCTCGCTGTCGCTGTTTGTTGGAAAGGAAAAATAAAAGACACTTTCCAACCTCGGGTGGCTTAGACACACAGACCCCCAGTGGCTCGGATCTTGGCCAAAGATACAGATGGGGAAAAGGAAGGTTTTAGAAGCTCCGTTCAGGTGTCCCCCCCCCCCCATGGTGCCAGCTCATTCCCCAGTTGTACGTCTTGACAACACCGGATCTCCCCCTCCACACTTTCCCCTTCGGCCTCAGGCACCACGACTCTGATCTTTATGGCCCACAAGCCTGCCTTTGGTTCCCCGTGGCCCTTAGTGGGCTTTTGGCATCGCCGTGGGGGGGCTGAGGAGCAAAGAAAGAGGAAAGGGGGGCATTCTTTTGACATCTGGGGGAAAAAAAGGCAAGATAGAAAGGTTGGCTCAGCTCTAGGCTGGACGTACCGGAGCGCGTCGTGATTCTGGGCGACGGCCGGGGGCCGAAAACAGCCCGCGGGAGAGAAAGAGGAGAACTTTGTTAGCGCAGCTGTGCCAGGAGGGCTCCCGCCCTCCCAGGCTGACCGGGTCTTTCCACAGGCTGGCAGAAGCTTCTGACTGGGCCGCCTCTAGAAAGACGGCACGGATGTATGGTTCGGGGGAACACACGGCAGTCCACAAAACAGATCCACCCTCCCAGCCTCTCGGGTTGAAGCAAAAAGCGAGCGTGGCAGATCTTTCACAGCCCCGGGGCTGAGTTCCAATTCAGGAAAGGTCTCTGGGCCTGCATTTTAGCAGTGGGATGGGGCGAAGCACACGGGTCCCAGAGGGCCCCAAACCCAAGAGGGTGTAAATCCCACTGGCCAAGCTGCCTAGCCAAACTCCAGGACCGTTCTCCATTCAGCTTCTCTGTTCTTATCCATTTTGTCAAGTTGCCTCCAGAGGCACAAGGCAGAGCTCAGCAGCATCGGCTTCCTCTGGAGGAAGCCCCAAACGCGACAGCTTCTGGGCCTACAAAGCACAGACCGACTCCACACGGGAGGTTTGGCGCTGGTGGCAAAAAGCATAAGGCCATTCCATGCACAGATTTTCACGCCTGCAAAGCACAGCTCGGTTCTCTGTCCAACAGCATTCACGCTCAACAAAGCACAGCTGAGTTCCATGCCGCAGCTTTCGTGCGTAACAAAGCACAGCAGAAGAGTAGCTTTCCCACCTGCAAAGCACGGCTTCCGTGCTCGGCAGGGTGCTTGAAGTTTACTTGTCTTCTTATCTGTGATCCCTGACTGGAGCCCCCAGAAGAAATAAATTTGGTAGGCTACGGGGGGGAACGGGGACGGGACCAGGAACTGCATCTGGCCCCCAGGGCAGGCATCCTAAACCCTATCTGTGGGGCCCCTCCGTCAGGGGGATCAGTGAGGGCAGAAAGGTTTTCTTCAAAAAACCAGAGGGACCTATTGTTTTCAGCTCTCCATGCACAGAGGACAAAACGCTTCCCCAAATATTCCACACCCCCCTGAATCCTTTGCAGTGTCGAGGGTTTCGATGGCATACACGCAGGCAGGGGTTCCTCGGGAGAGTTGCCCCCGTGGAAAAGTTCTTCTGAGTTAAACCGCATGTTTTTATTTTATTTTCCCCTCCACTTCTACAGGGCCGGGACGATGGTGAAGCGCCCTTCCTTCCAGGAAACCGCTGGCAAGCGAACTGCCCTGTCTGTCGTCTGCGCCGCTTTAGGCTCGCTGTGTTCAGTTCTTTCGAGCAAAACCTTGTTTGAATTTATTTCTTGGAAATTAAAACCATCCCACTGGCAATTCCCCTGCCAAGATTGAGGGGAGGAACCCCCTAAACGCTGTTTTGTGTTTCTATCGGACTGGAAGAGCCATTGAAACACGCTTCCTCCCTGAAGGAACGTTGGGCTACCCCTCTCATTGCCCACAGCCTGGCAGAGGATGATGGGACTCGTGGTCCCCCACCTCTAGGGCGAGGCCTAGACTGGGGAAGCCCAATAGGCACTGTGTGTAAAACAAACACACAAGAACGCAACAAGGCCACCACAGACTTAGCTTGGAATGCCTGGCCGTTAACCATATCCGTTGGGGGGGGGGGGGCTCCAGGGAAGGTGGGACTACACTGGTCCATCAGCTCCAGCTTGCCGGGACGGGGGCTGTTACCAGCCCAACACATCTTGAAAGTGACAAGTTGGGGAAGGTTAGTCTAGACTGGAAGATCCTTGGGGCAGGGACCTATCTGTCTGCATTCTGAGATGTGCTGAAGTAGGAGACGAGTTGCCAGTCCTGACTAGAGGAGATCCACTGAATCGGCCGATGGACAGTGAGTCTATGCTGACGCACCCCAGTGATTCGACAGGTCTACTTGGCACAAAATAATATTAATGGATGGGAGTATAAGAGAGCTCTAACAAGTTATTACCTTCACATTGCATCATGCTCACTCCTCAGTTTGGAAAATATGTGTGTTTTCTGGAGGCGGATGAAAAGCCAGAGAAATCTGCTTTGCTTGGAGGCTCAGTGAGGGCAGAAGGCCAGGCAGAGCAGAACCACCGCTGTTTCTCAATCCAGCCATGGAGAATTTTTGGAGGAAGAAAAGAGAGGGAGACCTCTACCATGCGGGACAGGGGAGCTCAGCCTAAGAGCTGCCAAGCAGGAGCAGTCTATCTGAATTTGTTCATGAACCTCCAAAGGGCAATTCTGACGTTCTTAACCCTTCCTGTCAGTAGATAAAGCAAAGGCTTCATCTCCCAGCTGGCTTCCTCCTGGCCTGGCTTTGTTTTGCTTCTTTGTTGACACGCTCCCTGTGAGGACAGGAGGCGAAGCCTGGGCTGCCTTTAAGTCACATATTTGCCCGCCTTCAATCGGCACAGAAGCCGCAGCGGACCGGATTCTGGGAAGAGGAAATTGACCATCTGCGGTGTCAGGGCGAGTTCACTCCTGAAACGAGAACCACATTGGGCTGCTGAGCGCCACAATTAAAACCCGCTGACCTACTTTCCTGCATTAATAAAAATCACCCGCCTGCCTTGTTCCTCGGAGCAAGGTTTTTCTGCTTTAGGAGAAATCTCTTGGGCAGACGGGGTGCCTATGTGTAACTCTTTAGCCAATGGGTGAAAAAGAAAACGACTCCGTAAATTTGTAGCTGAAATGTACAACTCAGCCCATTGCCCCAAAGGCAATTGGGGGGGGGGGGGGGAAGCTCCTTAGTCAAGTCATTTTTATCTGGTGTCAAAACAAATTAAAGCAGATTCTGGAACAGCCGGGTCACCTAGGGCGAGTACGAATCACCCTGTAGGCGACCAGAAAAGGACGCTTTAGATCGCTATGTCCTTTTGGGGAGAGAAATGCTGAAGTATGCCAGGGGTGGACAGACGATTCGCCTGGGGTTGCAGGATTCCATTCGGAAGGAGATTTTGTTGGCTCCCTCTGCCTCAAGCTTAGAGGAAAATAGCAAGACGTTTTTATTCTGCTGAGCTGTCAGTGAGGATTGAGCTTCTCTCTCCCCCTGTATTGCTGCCAGGATATCTTCTTCTGCAGTAAATTTGATGGGCAGGATGGACATTTTATTACGATGCCAGTTTTTTTTGTTTTTGAAGTTTGGGGGGCTTTTTCAGAAGTGACTTGGTACTTATGTTACGAAGACAGACACATAAATTATGCAGAAATCAAAGAGCTTTACATAAACGAGCTATCTTTACAACAATTTGGTGAGGCAGGATGGCGTGGCTGTTCTGCCCTGTCTCGAAGACGAGGGGGCCAAGACGGAGAGAGACTCCCTAGCCTATTGGCAGCCACTCCGAAAGCTGAGGGTAAGGGGCCACATTCGAACCTGGATCACAGCCCTGTCTTATAGCCACAAGGGACACAAAACAGCCGTGGCTAACGGGGCTCAAGGATCTTAGAATCCCTTTGGAGAAGCCCGACCGATCAACAAGGAATATATGGGAAGAAATAAATCTGACCAGCCTGAGGAAGGGGAAGTGAAAGGAAACACAGCCACCAACCACTCTCCGCTCCGGGAAGCCAGTGAAGCCACGCTTTGCTTCTCCTCTAACAGCCCTTCCTTCAGATTGAGGAGTGTCATCAGGTGACGTCTCTCCTGTTTTCCTCTTCCCTCCCCACCACCTCTTCCTTTTCTGCCATGACCTTTTTTTTTTTAGACGGTTAATCCCAGTGGATGCAAATCTGTCTCATGCTTCCTGGAATCTACGTACTGCTTTAGACGTGGCTCTGAGAGCCTTCCAAGCAACCAGGTGGTGTATAAATGCTATATAAACCAAGCCATTAATGGGGAAAATAAAATACCTCTCAGAATTAAACATAACCGAATGATGCTGAAAGCAGTGAGGAAGGGGAAAGGGGTTGATGGGGGAAGGAAGCCTTGTCTCCTTTCTGTGCCTGGATTTGCAGAGCGCCTTTTCACCCAGGCTTCTCCAAATCCTCTCCTCCCTCAAATGTGCCTCTTTTCCCTCTGAGGTTGACCTGAGGATGCTCGCCCGGAGAAAAGGATCCATCTTTTGTCCAGAGCCTGGAGGCTCGTTGTTTTTTTCCCAAAGGAATCGTGTGGGAATGGGGGAGGAGGTGTGTGGCAGGCGGAGGAAACCTCTTTTAAAACCCGTGACAAAGCCGGTCATCCCCCCCCCCCCCCGCCCCTTCCAGCTCTCCCTTCTGTTCTCTTTCTCAGAAGGGGAAGAAAAAAAGAGAGAGAATTTCATGTGAGAGACGAATACCATTTCGAAGCATCACTCCGCTGCATTAAAGACCAAGTGTTTGGGGGTATCGTAAATGCTATCCTTCTTTGGTGGAGTTTTTCCTGGCTTGCAGCCTGCTTCCATGCGAAGATGTGGGCTTACGGCCCATGAAAGCTGAGGCCAAATAAAGTATGTTAGCGCTGAAAGGGCCAGAGGACTCTTGGGTGTTTTTGCTGCGACCAGAGACAAGCAGGAGGCTTCTCCCGTGGGATTTTAATTTTTTTAATTGATTTAAAATATTTTTACCCCGCCTTTCTCCTTAGAAAAGGACTCAAGGTGGCTTACAGCATTTAAAGACCGTATTTAAGAACAAAGCAATGAGTACACAAAGGTGGTGTACATCATAAACAGGCAAGAGTTAAAGCCAAACACACTTAAGTATAGAAATATTAAAAAGAAACAAAAAAAGATCCCTTTTAGAAATGGGAAACTCAAGCAGTACTAAAGACACAGTCAAAGCAGCGAGGGACAATCATTCATCCAAAGAATTTGCTCAGAAGGGACCCGGGAAGCCAACCGAAAGGGGTCAGGTTTTGACCTTGGGATGATGGGGGGCAGGTGGGATTGCTGGTACCAGCCTTCCCCCTGGCCTGCCCAGCTGGGAGAGAACAAGAGGAAAGGGAGCCAAGAGAGGTTTCCTCAACCTGAGCCAGGCAGTAGAATGGAAGAGCCAAGACCTAACCCACCTCGCAGGGTTGGTGTGAAGGTAAAAGCGTGAGAGAAAGAATCATGTCTTTCTCCCCTCCCCGGAAAAGACAGTTTTAAATAAAATTATTTCAAATGAAAGACTCTAAAAATTCTAGTGGTCAACATGCCTCCCCTTCCTTTTCCTGTTCATTTTTTTTTTATTTTTCCTCTCAGGCATATTTTTTGTAGCTCAAAGCTTAGCAATCTGGCATCCTTTTGGTAGAGGCAGTTGGACTGCAACTCCCATCAGCCTCCAAGGCAGCTTAACCCATTTGGAGGGATGACGGCGTCTAGCCATTCCCGGAAAGGCTCCCTGGGCCCCACCTGGGCTCTAAAGCCCATTTCCCCTCCAGTCTTGTGGGTAATGTCTGCTTCAGTCTTCCCTAACTTGCTGCCCTTTGTATCAACTGAACCGCTCCCCCTACGACTCTATGGGGAGGATGGGCTTTGTAGTCCAACCCTGTAGGCAGAAGGTTTGGGGGGGAGGCTCCTGACCCTGGGGATTCAGGGAACGGTCCTTCCCATCACCTGTGGCCTTCTCCCTTTTTAAAACTGGAAATGCCGAGGGTTCAACCTGGAAGGGGGATTCTGGGATTTGTGGTCCAAAATAAAGCAATATTTCTAAGCTCTGCTTTGGAACGAGGCATTTCGCTCGTCCTTTCAGATTTCCACTCTCCCTCTCTAACCTCACCACTGCAATGCCTTTTCTCTGGCCGTTGTTGAGAATTCCAGATGTGTGTGTGTGTATACATATATAGTTTGTTTGTGGGTCAGTTGCGGTGACAACAAACCCACCAGAAATAGCTTCCTGTTTTGAGAACTTCTCGCTGGGGAAGCTTTTCTGCAGTTCTGTGTCCTTTTATGCAAGAGCTGGAAGGAGACGCCCCCCCCCCCCGCCCCTGAATCACTGGGGTTGCCAAACCCCAGGGCAGGAGGGAGAGAAACCCAGAAGGACTTTGAACTGGGCTAAAGCGTCTCTTGGCACATTTCCAGTTGAAACTTGCAAAACCAAAACAGCACACCCACACTCCCATCTGTGCAAGGAACACAGGGCCTGACTGGGAAGTGACCCTGGATGCCACATGACCTGAATGGCTGCATTCCATATTGAACGTTTATGTTATTTAAGTGTATTAACAATTCGCATCCTGTTCAAAATTAGCCAGACCCAAGCCTTTGGGAAGCACGACCCTCCGAAGGTTGTTGCCGGACAGAGACCTCCGTGGGCACTAACGGTCAGGGACGATGAGACCTGTAGTCTAACGAGCCTTGGGAGAGCCCTGGGTTCTAGTCCCACACATTTTGCCGCCTGAGGCAGTGGATCCGATGGTGTGGATCCCCAACACACACACACCCCCAGCATGCCATGGGCAGAAGCAAACCGGACCGGTTTTTTAATCTCCTGGGCAGGGTTCTCGCCTGGTCAGGGTGTGTGGCCCATAGAGGTCTGTTCCTTCCCAAACCAGGCGACTCCGGTAGAGAACCAGAAGGGCACAGCATTAGCCGTGTGTATTCCCCCGCCTGAATAAAAGCATGGTTCATTGCACGGCAGGAGAAAAGATTGCATAATTTATGCGGCTTTCAAAACTATCCTGGTGCGAGGCAGAGAGCTCACACCCCCCCCTGCCCTCTCTGACTTGCTCAGGGCTTCGCCTCTCGAACCCGCAACTGATTCTGCCACCGAAACCTTGCAAAACAAGCTTAAATGCAGGAAGTGGTGCTTTCTCGCACTCCTGCCTCTCCTAACGGCTTCTCCTCCCTTTTCTGCCAGCCCAGAGAAAAAGCCAAAGGAACGGCCAGGGTCCAGATCCTTGGTAGGCAGAGCACCACGGCCTTGAGTCACGGCTGCTTCCTTTGGCTGTGCTGCAGATCGCAAAAGCCCTGTTGCAAACGCTCCCGGCACCAATTCCTTCTCTCTTCCTGGCACCTTCCAGGCCCGCTTGTTGCCACTTCCCGGAAAAAATAAAAAATAAAAAATAAAAATAATAATAAAAAAGCCGGAGAAAGAGAAGAGAATGGGAGTTTTTTGTTTTAAAAAGACATATGTTCATTTTAGATGTGAGAACCAGCATGGCATGGGGGATAGAGCGAGGCACTACAACTCACAAGATCCGGGTTCGAATCCGAGCCCCCATTTGGCCATCAAAACAGATGGTATGTGCATGTGTATGGAGGCAATGGTGAACCACTCCTTGAATATCACACACCTCCTGGAAAAGTTACTTTTGGGGGGACAGTTATCAGAACCACCACCACCACCATCCCCGCATCCAAAACAGCCATTTTTAAAAAGTCTGGAGGTCTCCTGCCCACACAGATCTGTGCAAATGGAGACGAGAGAACGGGTGTGTTTGTATGTGTGTGGGTACAATCGCCTCACCAATCGTGAGGGGCTCCTCCAGGCGAAAGCGAAAGAATAATCCCTTTCTCTTCATTTAAAATCGCTGAAAGCTACCTGTGGTCGATGACCGTCACGTGAGAAGACGGGATCCCCAACACGGCGCAGCTCTCCAGCAGTTCCTTCTTACGAACAGGCCCTTGATGGTAATAATTTCCTGGAAAAAAGGTAAGGAGACAGTCAGGTTCCCTGTTGAAGTCCGGAAAGGAACCATCCTCTCTCCTCGACTGAAAAACAGAAGCCAACGAGCGTCTGACAGGTCCTGCTAAAGTAAGGAGAGGGAAAGGAGAGAGGGGTTTCCAGGTTACATCAGACATTAGGGTGTTCCTGCGGAAAGAACCCAATGGAACCTTAAAGGTTGCGAGGTTTGCAGGAGTGCGAAGGCAAGAAACTACAAGAAAAGATGGGAAAATGGAAGGTGAATTGTCAAGGGCTCAAGGTTCATATACCTGTCAAGCCACTGTGTAAACCACAGGTAGACTTTTGGCGTACCAAAGAAGCGCCATGGCTAAAGAGGTGCCGGAGAAGGAGCCACCACTGAAAAAGCTCTGTTCTAGAAACACACCCCTTGGGCAGCCTGTGTTGCGTGGAGAAGCACACCTCCACCCGAAGCTTTTGGGGCGAGCTCTCCCCCTTTTGGAGACCCACAGGCTCTCCCCAAGAGACAATAATTTATTGAATTTATTTAATTTCTATACCATCTATCTGACCAACAGTCCCTCTAGGCAGTTCACAGCAAGAAGTGACATAAAAGAAACATAGCATAACATAATCAGTGCAATAAAATTAAACTAAATTATCGTAACATCTAAAAACACATTAAAACGTGTTTAAAACACATTAAGCCCTACACAGGGACATAACATTTACATTAAAATTGTTTATATTTTTTGCTGCATCCCATGCTGAAATCCAGCATGAGGAGTAAATGCACGTAAATAACAGTCCCAGTCATCCAACAGATTGTATAAAAGTGTGTATTCAAATTAAGAGATCTAATGAACAATTATTGTTATTAATATTGGGAATTAAAAAAAAGATAATGCCCATTTTACAGAGAGGGCACACGGACGGCAAAGTGGAGGAGGGGCTAGGGCGTCATCGTGACGTCAAAGTAACTCATGACACCCATTACGTCACGTTGAGGGGCTGTGAAATGTCAATTTGGATTTCGTGACGTCACGGTGGCCGTTACAAAATGGCGGGGCGGCGTGACGTAACGCCCTAGAGTCCTGGGGAGAGAGAGAGAGAGAGAGAGCCGCTGGCGCTGACGTCACGGTTGCTAAGCAACGCGGGCTGCCGCTCGAGGCCCCGCCCCTCACCTGTGGAAGCGCAGAGCAGCCACCGCTCGGCTCCAGCCAAGCCGAGGAGGGTGGGGGCGAAGAACATGGCTTCGTCATCAGGGTGCGCCGTCACGAACAAGGCGCGCGGCGCATCATCTTGGCCGCGCCACGAGGCCGCCGCCGCCGCCTGTGGTCCGTCGCTTAATAGGCTCCGGCCTTCCCGACCCCACCTCGGGCCGCGGTAGCGCCGGAGCCACCGGGACAAAGCCAGCCAGAACAAAAGAAGAGCAAGGAAGAGAACAAGCAGCGCCGCCGCCATAGCGCGGAAAAAGGCGGAAAGGCCTGGAACGGTCCGGCTAGAAACCGGCGCCCCGAAACAATGGTTCCGGCCGTGCAAAAGACCCGGGCTGCTTATGGAACAAGAGCGGAACTAAGGCGACACATTGCTCAGTTCCATTTCTATCCAGGCTTTCCTCGAGTTTCGTTAACCGCGGCGTTCATCGCTGTCGCACTTCACCTTTTGACCCTCACAACAACCTTGTGAGGTAGGGTCAGACAGAGCGAGAGTGACTAGGCCAGGCTCCCTCAACCATAAGGACTGGAACCTTGGTCTTCTTAGTCCACAACCAGCAAGTTATCCTGAGCACACATTGGCACATGGGGACAGAAGGAAACGAAGCAGTAGCTTCTTGGAAGGGAGAAAAAGGCGGACGGATTAAAACGGGTGGATCTATTTGAACACCAGGAGTCCGGCATCAGGATGTGACATAATATACTCTACAGGTGAAGACTTGATGACTTATGTGCAAAACCAGCCAGACAACGAACAACATCCCGTGGCATCCTTAAAAGACTAAATTGTATTGTGTAGTCAGGTTTTTGGAGATCACTTATCCATGGGCTCGCCATACCTCTGGCAACTTGACTGCACAAAATCAGAAATTTTGCAGCTTGTCGAATATTAAATAAATACTGGTACTTTGGCATGTATATTTTATGCACGTAGCTAGATAGATAGATAGACAGATGCATCACAGACACACACAGCCTTTCTCCTAGAACTGGCACCCAAGGCGGTTGACACTACAGTTAAAAGGATGTATATGAAATAGGACTTTTATATGCATATATGTATATGTATGCAAATATATTTATATAGCATTATTACGCACAATGCATATTTGAGATACAGAAACACACATCGATTTGAAAGGCCGCCTATTGATGCTTAAAGGACGCCGCAAATAAACACGTCCCTTTAATTAACGCGTTCTGCAAAGGGTTACAAGTGAGTTTGCAGGGAACTATAATTGGCAATGTTTCAGTTACTCAACATTCCAATTGGAGGGTTGCCAAACTTGTTGCCCCGCCCAGCAACCATATTGTATTCTCATTGGTCGATTTATCACCGCTGAATGAGGTTGTTGGAGGGGGCAGAAAGCCCACCGACGCTGCTCAGTGATTGGCCAGCAGAATCGGCTTTGGAAAAACAGGCTCATGTTATCGCAGCCATAGATACACGAAAAATAGTAAAAAAAAATCATGAATAGAGAAATCCGGTCTCTCTTTTGGTTTTTTTTTTAAAGCTTGGGTGGGATTTTAAAAATGCATAAGTCTAAATGGTTATGACTTTTGATTTTTTTTGTTATTGTTGTTGATTGTGTGATAAATAGTTGGGCCAAATAAAGTAACAACGGGTCTGATGGATCTGGAAAAAGCTGAACGTGTAAAGGGATGGGACGTTATTGCGTATTTGTTCCCATTCTGATCAAGAAAAGTTTCAGCAAAACTCGCAGTCCATACTTTCGTGCCTGTGGTTTTCATCTAAAAATTAAGAGTAATTATTAAGAAATAAGGCTTTCATTGGAGCCTCGTAATGACCATCTGATGTATACTTCTATTGAATATCTCTGTGTTCCAAAGCTGCTCCTTATCACGTTCGCCTCGGAGGGCGCCCCAACTCTTCTCCCCCATTGGCCTGTGCCTTAGGGTCACTCCCCCTTCGTCCTTCTTCTCTCATTGGCCCGCCGCGGCTGTCTTACTCTCCCGAGCCCAAGCGGCCCAAGGGGAGGGTTCTACGGTCGCCGCCGCAGGGTCCTGGAAGGGACGTAGTGACGCCCTTTCCACTTTACGGGGTCGCTGTCCAAAATTTTATCCCGTTTTCCGGAAAAAAAGTCGAACTTTAAATTATTCCTCGCCTGAAGGAAGAGTAGCAGGGGTAGAATTAATTTTAACGTCGGGTTCTTAGTTGTGGGTGTTGTACAGCTGTCAGGACGCGGCGCGCTGAGGGAGAGGAGAGGAGAGGGCGGGGCCTCGGCGGAGCCGGAGGGAGGGGGGGGAGGGGAGCGAGGGAGGGAGGGGGAGGGGGGGCAGCCAAGATGGCGGCGGTGGCGGAGGAGGAGGCGGTGTTGCTGCCGCTCCGGCTCCGGAGGATGAGGTGAGGGGCGAGCGGCGAGCGGGCCGTCCTTTGCCCGGTAGAGCTGGGGACTGGAGGGAGGGCCGGGGGCCGGAGGGGAAGGGCCGGGAGGGGAAGGGGTGTGGGGGGGTGGCTCTGACAGATCATGAGGGGAGGGAGGGAGGGAGGCTAAACGGGACACCCCCCCTTTCCCCTCGACCCTTCGTGTGTGTCGACTTGCTTTTCCTTGCCCGAGGCTAGCTTTTCCCACCTGCCCTTTTTTTTTTGCCTCGGACTACAACTCCCATCATTCCCCGGGGCCCTGCCTGGTAGCGAGGGGGGGAGGGGAAGAGGGGGGGGGAAGGGAAGAAATCCCGTTTCTCTCGCCCCCCCCTCCTCCTCCTCCTCCTCCGCAGCACACGCATTCATGATTGTTATCTTCATCTGGCTTTCCAGGAGCCCACGCCTACAACGCCCATCATCCCCAGGCCCCCCGCGTGGTAGCGATTGGAAGGAAGGCACCCCCCCACATTAATTATTGTTACTTATTCTTATTATCCAAGTCTAGCTTTCCTCTTTGCTTTCCAGGAGTGTTGGCCAACAACTCCCATCATCCCCCCCTCCACACCTGCTGGGAGGGGCATGAGTAGAGTGGGAGGGGCGAGGGAGGCAGAAAATCGCCCCGATGCTGTTTACTCAACACCCCCTGACGTACTTCAGCTCCCTGAATCCCAGGCTCCCTTCCTTCCCTCCAGTTTTCTTGTGACTACAACACCCATCCCCTTCTGGATCTGTGTCCCGGGTGTGGGGGGAAAGGCTGATTAGCTTCCACTGGGGGGGGGGGGGGCTCAGCCCTTTGCCCAACCTGGTGCCCTCCAGAGGCGGGGGGGGGGGTGAAGGACAGGATGGGACCTGGGAGGAATGGCAGGTGTCAACACCTGGAGGCTCGGAGACGGGGCTGGATTTGTTTGAATTTGGGGTGGAGAAAGAAAATGCCTTTGAGGAGATAAAGAGAGGCTGAACCCTGAGCGCGTTTACTCGGAAGTAAGCCCTCTTGCCTGCCAAGACTCTCGATGTCTAGCAAATTGTAAGCATTTTTCCCTTGACAGGTCGCTCACGTTTCCATGCGGAAGTTGTCCTCCTTCAGATCAATAGGGCTTTTGTTTAGGGTACATGTCAAGTCCGTGATCCCAATGCACGCTCTCACTTCCTTGTGGAAGATAATGGGGGGGAAGTAAACTTCCCAGTAAACTTATATTTTATTTATTAATTTATTAAATTTATACCCCGCCCATCTAGTCAACTGACTACTCTGGGCGGCTATAAAGGGTGATGCTAGAAATCCCATTATTCTCAGGGGTGTTTAGCTACTAAATTGGGTCAAGATTGCAGCCTTACTTCTTCCACTTCTCATTGGTAACTCATTTTATTACATTACTATCCATACTATTTTTGTTAGTGCGCATCTCAGGTTTCCAACAAAGTTTGTTTGGGAGTAACATAGTACCACTGTAGGCACTTATTTATTCTGCTGGGGGAGAGGGCGGCGAGACAGCCGTGAAGAAGGGGAGAGAGACGGAAATAGATTAGGTTTTGTTGTGGAATTGAGGTGGTGTGTGCGAGATGAGACTGTTTAGGAAAGAAGAGAGTGATGATCACACTCTGGAGAGAGGAGCAGAGAGGCTGATTATGGGGACGGTGAAGGAGGGGCGACTCTGTTTTTGCATAGTTTTATGCAAAATTTTATTTCTTTCCATTGGTAGCTGGTCTTTCTCTCCTTAAGGAGTTCAGGAAACTGCCACCCCTCCTTTCTCCTCTCTTTTTCCCTATTAATCCAGGGATGTTAGACTTCTCCTCCCTGTGTGTCCCGGAGAACGACAGCCCTGCCAAGATACCATGTTTCCCCGAAAATAAGACAGGGTCTTATATTGATTTTTGCTCCAAAAAACGCATTAGGGCTTATTTTCAGGGGATGTTTTATTTTTTTCATGTACAGCAATCTACATTTATTCAAATACAATCATGTCCTCTTCTTCTGGTTGCTGCACAATGGTGGAGGGCGGGGTTTCACTTAACTAGTGCTTATTTTTGGGGTAGGGCTTATATGACGAGCATCCTGAAAAATCATACTAGGGCTTAATTTCAGGTTAGGGCTTATTTTTGGAGAAACAGGGTAGGTCCAGCTGAAAGAGGGTGACAGGTCTCCCCGTTAACCCCAGGCAAGCTTTGTGACTCTAACCTTGGTTCCCCAGATGTTCTTGGACTAAAACTCCCAGACGCCTTCACTGCAGGCAGGGCTGGCCAGGGTTTCTGGGAGTTGTAGTCCAAGAACACCCGGGGATCCAAGATTGGGAAGCAGTGCTCTAACCGCTGTTGACACCTGCCTGGTGAAGATTAAGGAGGTGGGGGAGGAAAGCCAGTAGGTGGGTTGGAGACCAGCATATGATTCCTCCTCCCCCATGTATGATGCCCAAGGGATGTAGATTGGAGCGGTATAGCCCACATTAGGAAGATAATTTGGGCGGGGTGTAAAGTCAACGTGTGTGTTACCTCTTGAGATCCAGGCTCTTGATCCCTCTGGCTGTGAGAGTCTTGAGATGGCTTTGGGACAGTCTGTCTCTCTGCCCTTGGCCTACCTGAAAGGGCTCTTAGGTGCATAAAATGGGGCGGGGCAGAGAAGGCAAGACGGGGGCTGAGATGGGGCTTGATCAGGCCTGGAGAAGGTAGGGGGAATCATGGAAAAGAGGTGGGAAACGACCCACAGGAGAGAGGTAGCAGGAGGCAGAAGGGGGTCCAGGGTGGCGGGTGGGCGGAACAGGGGGCAGAACGGCGGTGGGGTTGAGTACGTTTTGGAGAAAGGAGGTCCTGGACAACAGGGGAAGGCTTTATGGAGGAGAGGGTCTGAGATAACACGGAGGCTGAGATGGAGAGAGATGGGGCAGGGGGTGACCTAAGTGAGTGATTCTCAACCTTTTATACATCATATCACACCCATCACTCTGTCTGTCAAAAGATCCTGAATCCCACCAGGATAGCAATTAAAAGACTGTTCCCCCCCTCCTGCCGCCGCAAGAAGGACTTTAAGCTGTTTGAAAGTGTCCTATATTAGGTTTATAATGTACATTATGTTTTCAAGACGAAGGCCTACATTCAGTGGCGACTGAGACTAGAACTCTGGAATCCTTGAGGTTTATGTAGGTGTGGATTTGCTGCTCAGCCGCCGATTCAGCGGGTCTCCTCCGGTTAGGATGAATAACTGAATTTAGGTCATAAAAATCATCAGGGAGCGCTAAGGTGAGCAGTTTTACTGGTAGGGCCGTTGGGGAGGCGGAAGCCCTTTTCTCACGGCTGATGTTGCTAAGCACAGTGCTCATGGGTTGTCAACTTACTAGTAATGTTGCTGCTCCTGTGACTATGTAGGTCCTTACCTATGTGGACCTCAGGAAGGTGAGAAATGGCCAGAGGGAAAAAATGAGTCAAAGAGCGATGTTACCTGTTTATGTCTTGGGGAGCACAATAATATTTTTCCCCTTTTCTGTTGGTGAATATATCCCAAGCGTTGGCCCTCTAGGTCTTTTGGCCTACAGATCCCATCCGCCCCATTCAATATGGCCACTGGCAAGGGACGGTGGGAGTTAGACTCCAGATCATCCCTCAGGCTAAAGGTTCCCAGCCTTATTATAGGCTGATAGGACTAGAAAAAAATAATCTATTATTAATTTAATTCACTTATTTATTTAAATTATTTTTACCCCACTTTTCTCCTTAAGAAGGACCCAAAACAGCTGGCATCATTAAAAAAGACAATATTGGAAGCTAGAGTACAAAGGCTAAAAATGATCAAACGAATACTACAGTAAAAGATGGTAATCAAGAGCAACACCAGATGCCGGAGGAGGAGTGTGATTCCCCTGCTTCCTTACCACCCGCTGTCTGAGCTACTGTTGATGGGAGTTGTAGTCCGGCCAAAAGAAGAAGAAGGAAGAAATCTTGGGGGCTAAAAGTGACCCACCCCGTCTGTGAAAGGGACGTCGGATACTCCAGAGTGCAGGTTTTCCCTCGCTGTGCTGGCTGGAATTTCTGGGAGTTGCAGTCCAGAAACATCCGGGTCACCCAAGGGTGTAGCGCCTTGGAACCCATTTTTTCTTCAAGCGAGTGGTGGGGGGAGGGAAGTAGATGGGAGATGTGGTCTTCCTCAGGAGTGACTTGGTGGTGTCTCAGCAGGTGAGGGTCTCCTGGAGGGAAGTGTCCACATAATGCCCCCACCACCCCAGAAAGTGTCAGGCTGCCACCTGCTCCAGGTGGGTTATTTCGCCTCTTGACACACCTGTTCCTTGACCCGTCGGACTGCTGTGTCGATCCTCCTGGCAGCAGAATGGGCCCTGTAGTCCAGTTTGTCAGGAGAGAGTCAGGCGGGCTGAGCGCTTGGCTTGTGAACATGCGAGAGTTTACATCAGGCGGAGCAAAGTTTGGTGGGGATCCGGTTTAGGCAAAGAGGGGGAAGTCCCAAGGCGCCCTGCAACCACCTTCCTGTGGGCACGTCTTCCTGGGTCGCCGTCTCGATGCCGGAGGCCAGTGGAAATATATGCCTTTTTTTTCCTCTGATAGAAAAAAAGGGCGTTCTTTTCTTTCCCTCCCCCTTGACTTTATTTCCGAGGTTCTATGGGAGAGCTATTGCACTCCCCCCTTCCTGCACTCCTCAGGTTGCCGCTTCCTACTTTGAGGGCGTGTGATGCTGGTGGATCCTTGCCTGTGTCGGTGACTTTGCTCAGCGTGTAAAACTCCTGCTGGTTCGACTCACTGACCCTCCCTCCCCTCCCCTCCCCACCCCCCCCCCGCCCTGCAGGAAAGAAACCGATTACCCTAAAGCTGCCTGTGTGACGTTGCGTCGTTCTGCCTGCAGTGACGATCCACCGCTGCCACTTGTTGGTCTGGACTGATGTTGCGTAGACAGCATGTGTGTATGTGTGTGCTTTTCAGTGCGTCATTCCCCTCCGAAGGTCAGAGCCTCTGCCTGGAGTTGTACTAGAGCCCCTTCTCTCCCTCCGTCCCTGCCCGTTAACCCCCTTTGGTCTCAGATGCTCGCTGAACCTCTGACGGCTCGCCGATCATCATTTATCACTCGGCTGCCTGAGAGCGCCCATGATGATGATGCATTGATTAACTCTGGGGGAAATGGCGTTCACCCTGGGGGGAAGAGGCTGCCGTCAACCAGGAAATCTTCGGTTCAAATCCCGCGGCGGCTGGGGAGAAATTTAAGCTTGGTGATATGTCATCTGCTGTGGGTGCGGGTTCCCTCTCAGAGATTTGCAGCGAGAAGGTGAAGCCTTCTGGGAGTTGTAGTCCAAGAACCCCTGTGTGACCCAAGGTTGGGAGCCACTGTTGTAACTGCTGTAGTCCCCAAACAGCAGCAGATTTCAAGTTTGGCTTTTCGATTCTGAGTCGGACCGTCCTGCTGGCCCTTGAGTTCAACCAACCTGCCGCAGGGTGACTTGGTTGGCAAAGGAAATGAGTAATCCGTTATTTGCTGGTTAGGGTTTAAAAGGGAGCAGGTCAGAAGTAACCCTGCAAGTGGAGTTCCTCTCGGAGGTCAGGATGACACCCAATGTATTTATTTACTAGCTGTTAGCCTTATTTGCACCGCACACGAGGTGAGGGCCACAGGGCCCTCTCGCTGACTGCTTTCTCCCTTGTGAGGTCGGTCAGGTGGAGAGGAAGAGAGAAAGTGAGAGAGACCGAGACCAGATCCAGGGTCACCTTGTGAGTTTCAAGTCACAGGGAGGGCTTGGATCTGGATTTTCTCCGGCCTTACCAGCAGCCACTTGTGGGGAATGATGGGAGCTGTAAGTCTAAAACCAAGGGTCCGCCCACATGAGTGGTTGTTCAGTAAATACAGCGCCACGGGGCCGGTGGCGGTGAGGTGCCGGAACGGCGCGTTCAGTGACACAGGATTTGTGTAGGGCACACGTGGATTTGTGGGCGAAACAAAGAGGGTCTTGCAGGGCGGTGGCCTTTTTGCCTACTTCTCAAACAAGGCTGGGGTTCACGCTGCGTTTGAGAAGCCCCAGGGTGTAGCCTTGAGACACCTTGGAAGTGGGTGGCAAGAGTGGAACGTTATCCTGATGCGTGGAGAGAGTTAGGGAGCCAGTTCCTTCCGCCTTGCTTGGTGAATGACCCGCCAGCCCCCCTGAACCCGCTTGATCATGTCTGATTTGGGAAGCTGAACAGGGTGGTGCTTGGTTCATCCGGAATGGTGAGACGGCTAAGAATGTCCGGCTAAGGCGAGGAAAGCTTGATGTCCGGAGCCCTGGAGAGTTTCTCCCTGCCTGTCAGAGTTGGGAATGCCAGCCGAAATGGAGCAAAGGTCTGTTTCGGCGTAAGAAAGCTTCCTGGGTCTCAAAACTAACCAGCTTAGTAACCAGGAGACAGGGAAGAGAGGGACTTCCAGGTAGAAGCAGTGAAGGCTGGCCATTGGGTTTTGAAACCTTGCCCGATCGTAGAGCCGGCCCCGTGTCAGCCTTGTGGTGTAGTCAGAAATGGGAAAAGAATAGCTAGAAGGACAGAGCAGCTTGTGGTGGGCAAAGGACGTTCCTACTGATGTTGTTGGACTCCAGATCCCAGCATCCCCCACCTTTATCTACCCTGGGGTTTGCAGTCCAGCCATCTTCCAAAAACTGGGCCTTCTTGGCCTGTTTTCCTGCACAGTTTATCCTGCAAGACTAGCCCCTTCGCACTCAGGATTTTTGAAATATGTTAATTTGGGAGTCCCCGCTGCTTGAATCCCCTGCCTGATGTGGGCTTAGAGAGGATTCTGGAACTTGTAGTCCAAAGAGCAATCCCCCCCCTCCAAGCTCTGTTTTCTCTTGACTGCTTTATCAAGTGAATCCTTTGCAAATGGAACCAAAGCACCCTCCCCTCTTTCCCCAGTTTTGTGTGGGTTGCTTTCCAGATGGTCTCCCTTTGCTCCCATGGCCTGCTTTTGGCCTGCTGTTTCTCCCGGGAGTGTTAAATGGTGATGCAGCACGGGCCGTTATATAAATATGCATGTAAGGTAGGAAAAGGTAGTAGCAAGTGGAGCAGCCTCTGGCTGCAGATTCACTCCAATAATCAGCATTCCCTTTGTCTGGAACTGTGGAGAGTTGAGGCCCATCAGGAAGCACAGATAACACCGAGCGAAATGAATATTCATGACCTAGCTTAGTATAAGGTGACTCTGTAGGACAGACACCATCATCAGCTGTTCAGGGACTGGGTCACTGGGGGGGGGCATGGAAAGGAACCCACCACCCCCCAGCTGCCAGAGAGCTGGCCAGATAGACCTAAAATCATCATCATCATGTGCCATTAAGTCGATCCTGACTTATGGTGACTCTTTTCAGGGTTTTCCAGGTAGAGAGGACTCAGAAGTGGTTGACCCTTCCCTTCTTCCGGGGGTGCCCTGGGACTACCGTGGCAGCTTGGCCAAGGCTACCCAGGCTGGCTCTTTTCCCAGGAGGCCCAGTGGGGGATTCGAACTCCCAACCTCTGGCTCTGCAGCCAGAGACTTAAACCAACGAGCCATCCATCCAGCTTATGATCCTAATAGGTTATAGAAATTGAACGAGGCATGGGGAGATAGACAGGATCAAGGTGTGCGGCGACTTAAGGAATAAATCCTCTGGCCGTAAAATAAAAGAAGAATTATAATAATTTAAAAATTATTTTTAAAAATCTCTCCTCGGAGAGGTGCCTGGACCTACGCTGCAACATTTCGTTACAGATTAATCTGCACCTTTTCCCTCTGGACTGGCGAGATTCTTGTGCACCGAGCGCCGTTCTCACCGAGGTGCTTCCCAGTTCACGGCCGGCTGGGCCAAACTGGCTCGGCTCCCCTCCCCAAACCACTGAGTCACATTTCTCCTTGTCTGGACTCCTTCTGTGCAGTCTCCCTCCGATTCCAGCTGCATCTCCTGATGAGATCAGGCGCGGGAGGACGAGAGGGCGCCTGACGGGGGCTGATTCTGCTTGCGAGTTATCCTGAAGTGACACAGGTCTGTGGCGTTCCTTCACGGGGGGAAGGAGCTGGACCCGTCATCTCTCAAGCATTCAGTTGCTGGAGCAAAAGGGGTCAGGTTTTCATATATATATATTAAAGTTGTAAAGCTGGTGTAGAAGAACTCCAGTGGGCCTTTTTTTCTGTACAACGGCTTCTTGACAGTATTTTTGTATTTTTTTTGTATACTCTTATTATGGTTTTTTTTTAAAAAAAAAACCCACAGAGCACCATTGAAATGGGAACTTTTAAAGCACACGTTTTCTCTCTCTTTTTTTAAAAAAGATAGTGCTTCTAGAGGTTGGGAATGCATCAAGCCACAGCCTGGAAATATTAGATTTTTGAACTATGACTCCCAGGAGTCGTAGTTCCCAGCCAGCCATGTATTCCTTTTCTGTAGCTTAGCATCAGCTTTTTTTGCATTGTGGACATCTCCAGTTTAATCTCTGGTTTAAAAGCGCAAGCGACAAACCCATCAGAATTGCCGTCAGTCATACAGTAGCTAGATTGGGTTGATTCTATATGGGACAACTACTAAGATTCATGTTAAATCAGACTTTTCGTTGGATCCCTGAGGACTAGAGACTTAGTAGGAGCAGCTTATTTGCTTTGTGAGCTGCAGGTCTCAGGTTGTGATGCCAGCATCTTCAGTAAAGAGAAATGGGTAGAGAACGATGGAAAAGACTAGAGGTGTGTAGATTTGTGGTTGTTGGACGACAGGTTGTTGTCCTGCCTGGGGCATTCTGGGAGCTGTAGTCCAAAACCACACATCTCCACCTTTAGAACAGACCCCTGTCTGCTTTTCAAACCCCAGAGACCTGCTGGTGATCTTGGAGCAGATGATACTGGTCTGGACAGGCTGATTCTGTCTATCTTGTTTCAACAGCTGCAGTTTTTATACTGTTATATGTTTACTTGGTTTTTTAAAAAAAATTTGAACAAGTTACTGTCTTTTTAACTTTATTGCATTTGAATTATCGCAGGCCACCTTGGTTCCCCTTATGAGAGAAAGGCAAACGTAGGAATCACGTGGGTTGGTTAGTTAATTAACTAATAGTTTCTGGGCCAAGAAACTTCAAGGCTGTCGTACTTCCTGCATGGTTTCTGCAGGAACGCTTCCAAGGCCTTGATTCGTGGGTCGTTACGGTTTATTAATTATATTTCTGTTGTGCCTTCTGCTTCTTGTTTGATCTCATAGCAGCCCTGTGATATAGGCCAGGGTGCGAGGGGAGAACAAGAGCGGCCAGCCTGAGGTCACCCAGAAAGTTGTGTGGCTGATTGAAGGGGGGGGGGATCCTGATACTGGGTCTCCCAGGGCCCGATCCAGCGCTCTAACCCATGCACTTCACTGCACCTGCTGTAGCCTCCCCAGAGCAAAAAAATCCTTTAGGGTGCAGGTTTTCCTGGCCCCCCCCCCTCCAAAGGGGCTGGCGAATGGGTGATGAGTTGCAAACAGCTGTGAATTTGGGGAGGGGGGTCTTTTCTGCCTTCGTTCAAGACCTCCCTGCCCAACGTAAGCGGGGCTATTTTTGAAACCGGGAGGATTATCGGAAAGCTTGAGCCCGGCCGTCCCTCTGCTCCGGGCCGGATTCTTTGCAAGGTTGTCTGGAAGGCTTGCGGTCTCAGGGTGAGCGGAGTTTGCCGAGAGGGGAAATGAGAGGAAACTGCCAAACCTCAAAGCAGGGGGAGGTAGAAGCAGCATTTTGCCTTCCTGTCCCTACAAGACTCGAGACTTGGGTTTCGCCCGCGTGTTTTGGGCACGGCTTATTGCCTGTGTCACTGCCTGCGCAGAAAGGACGGTGCTCGTTCTGGGTTTTTAGACCACAACTCCCATCATCCCTGAACCGGCCGGGTCTTGGGGATAGAAAGCTCTCTTTTAGCTCTTTAAGGAGTCAGGCGGGGGGAAAGAAACAGGTCAAGGAGAAGCTTGTTGTAAAATAAAAACCTGGGCTAGGTAACTTGGCCAGTCAGTCTGAACAGGCGCGTGGAGAAGTTAATTTGGGGGGACGGTAGTTCCCATAATCCTTCGCCCTGCACGGCCACTACCCTTTCCTGCCTGGAGGATTCTGGCAGGGGTGGTCCAAAACAGGACCTCTTCTGAGCTTCGGGCTGTGATACCTTAGGCTGGGGTAGGCTGCTTGCGGCCTTCCGAATCTTTTTGAAGTACTGTGCCCATCAGCCAAGGAGGAAGGATGATGGGAGTTTGACTCCCATGCTGTGACAAACCTTCCACGCTTAGGCCACTTGGCTCTGGTGGGTTGTTGTTTTGTGTGTGTGTGTTTGAACCCCCTGTCTTGACCCTACGGAACTGTTGGCAGCCGGGTTGCCTTCAACCATGAGAAGCCTCTCAGTCTTCCTCGTCTCGAGCTGGGGTTTATCTCTGTCTCGTTAATGTTAATTGGGGCTTCGTAGAGCAATTCCAACAATGATGGGAGGCTAGACAACTTTACGGGAGAGGTAATTGATGGTGACGGGCATTAAATGAAGGTATGCTACAAGATCCTGGAGCTTCCCTAAGGGTTCGTCCCGTCCTTCTTCCACTTTCATATCTTTGCCTCCATAAAGGCTAAAAAAATGGGTTTTTATATTTTTTCCAGCATTGTTTATTTATGGCCTCCAGGCAGCAAAACGTGGCTATCTGCCTCCTTGCCACTTTATCCCCCTTACAACCCTGCGAGGTTGTTCTGAATATGAGTGTGTGTGTGTGTGAGAGAGAAAGTGGCCCAAGGTCACCCAGTGAGTTTAATGATCAAGAGAGGGTTAGAATCGGGACCTCCAAATCTCAGGCCTGCAGCCAAACCTCTACACCACACGGTCTCTCTTAAATCCAGCGTGGCCAGCCTTCCCCCAACCTGGTGCCCTCCCAGTATCCTGGACTGCAAGGCCCAGAATCCCCTGAGCAGCATGGGAGTTATAGTCCAACTCAGGAGGGCGCCTGTTTTGGGAACGCTTCCATACCCTTGAAGGGAAACGGTCGGGGAAAAAAAGAGTCAGTTTTCAGAAGAACCGACAGACAGTTCTTTCCGGTGGGAAAGGTGGGCAGATCCGGGTTCGAATCATCTGCCTTTAGGGTCCTCGGAGGGTGGCAAAGACTGCCAAAATGCCCCTTAAAAAAAAAAAAGAAGCAGCAGTAAAGAGATGGCAAGGCATTGCACGGTTGTGTTTAATTTGCCCTTTGTTTAGTAAGCAAAGGCGTCATGTACCACATGGCCCATTTTCCCCTTTCGTGTCCTATTTACTCTTGCTGTTCGAAAGCCTGTGGTGTCTTTGAGGTGGTTCCGACAATAGGCATGCATAAGCGAGAGGAGCTGAGGGGGGGGGGGGGGGAGAAGGTGTTCCTTTTGCCAGCGCTCACACACAAAAACACCCACCCATCTCTCTCCGCCGTAGGTTTTCCCAGAGCGGGGAGCCCCCGGCGGAGGATGGAGATGGGTGCTTCGGAAAGAGGGCGGCCAATTCCTGGATGAATGAATGGGCCGGTGGCCAGGATGAGAGCACTGATCACGACGGGGGAATCTATCCTGCCCCCCCCGCCCTTTGTGTGTGTGTGTGTTTGCATCGAGGCATCGGCATGAGTTTGGAGGTGGGGCCAGAAGCGTGCTCCGGCTTGCTGGGACCAGCTGATGCTCTTCGTAAACCTGGGTGGCCAGGTCTCCCGCGTGGATCCTGCCCTTGGCAAACCGGGACCGGAGCAGGGGTGGGCCTGCGGTTGTGGCGCGGTGGGTTTTTCCAGCTCCTCCTCCTCTGCCTCAAAAGATGCCCCGTGTGTCATTGCCAAGGGATCCGGGACAGGTATTTGGTTTACAGGGAGCACCGACCAGACCTTTCTGCTCTCACCCTCCCATCTCATGAGCCAAGCAAAGGGCCGAGGGGGTGTCCGTCATTCAACCCGCCTAGTAGATCCCCAGTGTGTGGTGTAGGGGATGGAGGGACAGCCTAGGACTCAGGAGTTCTAGGTTCGAACTCAGCCGTGGGAACCACTCCTTCCATATCTCACTTACCTTGAAAGTCCTCTGAGGATCGCCCTAAGTCAGATCCCACTTGGCAGCACAGAACCCCACACCGTAGAAAACACGTAATCCAATTTCTGTGTTGTTTGTTTTAGGAAGGGTGTGGCTATAAAGGAGCCAAATGGAGGAATCCTGGTCTTTCCCAAATGTTTCTCTCTGTACACGCGTGTGTGCATGTGAATCTGAAAAGAGAGCATGCCTAGAGCACTTTTTAAAGCTGCTTTGCTCAGAATGCAACCACAGGGAAATGAATGGTGTTTTCGGGGGGGGGGACTTGTTGGGGTTTTTTTTTCCCCCTCTGGAGTCCCCTTTGGAAACCCCCATCGCTCATTCTTGTCCACCTGCCTCCGGCTACGCTTCTGGCACGTCCGTGTAGAACCTTTGAGATTCATCGGTCCCTCTCCTGCTTTCCCTGACTGTGTTTCTTGGTTTGCCCCTTCTGTGATCCTGATTTTTTTTTTCAATTAAAAGGGTCAGGCAGGAGGAGGGGGCTTCATCCCCAGCGTCTGCACTTAAAAAGTAAAGAGTTAGGAAAAAAACTGCTGAGAACCTGGGAAGCTGCTGCCAGTCAGAGTCGGCCATGCTGGGGTGGATGCACTGGCATTCTATGACCCCCCCCCCCCCCCCCAAACCAGCCCCATAGGTTGAGAAAAAGCCAGAGTTGAGCAGTGGAGGCTTTTATAAGACCTCAGTTCAGACCCAAGCATTTCCAGTTCACCAGTGCCGGGGAAAGACCCCTGGCTGTCTGAAGAGGCAGCACTGCCTCCGATGGACCAAACGCCATCCTCGTCTTCGTGGGGGATTGTCTCCAAGCTGCCCTGCAGATGCTGAAACTGCAGATAATAGTGAACACATTACATAGCATGGTAAAAGAAAAAATCCAGAAATATATACAACAGCAAGCATACATAGCCTGGTCTCTGGCTCCCTCTACTGGCCTGCTCTGGTAAATATATTATGAAAATATCTATTCCTAGATTTTTATTTTATTTTAATATTTTTAATATTTTCAGACTGCAGATAAGTGAAACCGTGGATACTGACCCCGTGGATACGGGGTGGTGGTGGTTTTCCTTCTGTGTACATAAAGCCCATTGCCCTGTGTTCTGGTCTGCCATGGTCTGTAGATTCCAATCGAGGACACAGAGCAAGCCGTGGGGGGGGGGGGGGGTTGTCAACAAAAACCCAGGCGTCCTCAACGTTAATCTGTCAGGAGGAGCTGTACCAGGGTGAACTGTGACGCGGTGGCACCCTGGCTCTCCATGGCTTCCTCTCACCTGCTTTATTTTGTTCCTCCTTCAGGCGTTTTCCTGGAAGCCAGGTCATCCGCCCGTCGTGATCTCCTGCTTTGCAAAGACGAAACCACCACCACCACCTCCTCCTCCTCCTTCGAAAATGTCCAGCTCGGGGTACCCTCCGAACCAGGGCGCCTTCAGCACGGAGCAGAGCCGGTACCCAACACACTCGGTCCAGTACACGTTTCCCGGGGGCCGACACCAGCAGGCAAGTGGGGTGTCTCCGTGCAAATTTCGAAAGGTGTCGTTCAAATCACAGGCTTTTGTATGAGTTCCAGGGTTTTCCCTAGCCCGTTGCAATTAAAAAAACCCAAAAAAAACAAGAGCCCCAGATTTCAAGCATGGCTTGGTTTGACTTAGAAAAATATTTTGAGTCTCCTCTTCCCAGCATCTCCAGTGGTTGTGGGATGATGGGATTTGTACTCCAGAAAAAAAAAGATCATTTCCTCAGCCCTGCTGTCATCGCAATGCTGTGACCAGAGTTGATTATATTTTAGATTTTTATTTCTGTGTACAAGCTGATGCAAAAGTTAGTATGGTATTTGTTTGATCCCTTTTAGTAGTTATATATTTGCTGTTTTTAGCGGGGTAAACATATTTCAGATAGATAGATACATAGAGAGATAGAGAGATAGAGAGAGAGATTTTACTAAGTTGCAACATTTGGAGGGAAAGAAAGGTAAAAGAAAGGAAAACCAGGGCCATTTTCCCATTTTATGTTTTTGTGTGTTTGTGTGCATTAAAGGGCATGTGTGCTCGAGAGGCGCACAGCCAAGACCTTATCACCGGCACCATGGTTTCTTGGAATATTTTTGAAAATATTTGACTGTGTTCAAATAGTAGGTGGCCCGCAGTTAATCTTTCACCAGCTCAGCGGATGGGAGTTGAGGGTCTGAAAAATCTAGTTGGATAGATCCGGAAGAGATGGTTCTTCGAAGCTGGGTCGATTGGGTTTTTCATTTCAATTCCCTTGATTTTTTTTCGGGTCAGGAATTTGCGGTTCCTGATTTCCGCGGGTCTCATTTGGAAGTCAGCCAGGCCACGCAGCTCCTCCAGCAGCAGCAGCAGCAGCAGCTCCGACGGCGCCCCTCTCTTCTCTCCGAATTTCATCCCGGCTCCGATAGGTAATGCTGGCTTTGTGTTACTTTGCATTTCTTGCTTTAAAAAAAAAAAAGTAGGAATGTTGTGAAGGTCTCGGATTCCTGGATCTGTCCATGACACAGATGTGTTTGAGTGTAAAGACAGGAATGTAAGTCCTCAGATCTAATGTTGATAGAAGTGTCGGGTCTGAAGGCTTCCTCAGAGGTCATCTAGTCCAGCCCCAAGCCAGCTGAGGTATCAGTCAGGCTTCTTCCCCCTTCACTGGAGGGAGGGCGGTTTCAGCCTTTAAAGCCAAGCTGGAAAGCAGTGGAGCTGGGGGGTGGGGGGGGTGGGGTTCAGTCCTCCCATCAGCCCAAGCTGGCAAGTCCAGGGGTCAGGGATAATGGGAGCTGTAGTCAAAACAGATTTTATGGTAAAGGTTCCTTCAACCGTTCTTTAAGGGTCTTAAACCGTCCTCCCCAGATCTGGAATGTCTTCCCGCTAGGTTGGACTACAACTCCCATAATTCCACCAGCAGCACAGTTCAGACCCGTTTGGAGGGTAGAATTAAGGGGTGGCAGAGCTGAGCCCCCCAGGTTATCTCCCCCTCCTCACTCTCTGTCTTTCTCTTTCTCTCTCAGGCCTCAAGAGAGGAGATCCGGCTATGAATCCCAGTTCCACCCTGGCCCGTCGCAAGGCGACCATGACTCGCTGGACTCCAAGCGCCCACGCCTGGATCAGGTGTCCGAGTCCCACTACCAGCGGGTCAGCGCCACTGCGGTTCTACCCCTGTCTCACCAGCTGCAGGAGGGGCTGCGCTCCTCGGATTTGAAGAAGGTATTGTGCGGCGTTAGGAGGAGGAGGAGGAGGAGGCTGGCTGCCGGGGAGCAGAGCTTGGGTTCCAGCTCCCATCCGCTCCAGGCAGCTGAGCCAAGAGTAAGGGATTGTAAGAGCTATCATCCTAAATGTCCAGAGGATTCACGGCCCCCCCTGGAACAGGGGGTCCATTGTAAGATGGCTGGCTCCTCTTCGGTTTCGGGGTGCCTGCCGAGCTGTCTCCCCTGCTTGCTAAATGTCGGAAAGTCCAGGCCCAGGAAGGTTTGGAAACTCTCTGGATGTTGGAAGTTCGCCAGATGGTGAGGCAGGATGATGGGCGTTGGAGTTCGGTCACGTTTGTAAGGGCGCACCTTTCCCAGGTTCAGATCTTCCCTTGCTGGGCTGATCGGTCCCTGAGATCTGCCAAATTAAAGTCCAGGTCAGTGACAGGGTGTCCCATATGGGTTTTGTTGTGGAACGCCCGCGCCCAGCATTCTCCAAGGATTCCCCAGGTGGGATTGTGGCCATTTCAGCCCACAAACCCGGGCCTGCCAACACCTGCTACATTTCACTCGGCTAGAGCAGGGCCTGCCCTCAGAGGCTTCCTGGCCTTCTCCGGCCTTTGCTTCCTCTTGTCCAAGTTAAAAAAAAAGGTTAAACCGAGTGGCTATTTGCTAACAGAGGGATCATTGCCTCTCTTTTTCTGCTCACGATTCCCCCTCCTTCCCCCGCCCCTCAATGCAAGGACCCGGCGTTCGGAGGCAAGCATGAAGGGCCCCCGTCGCCCCTGTCGGGCCAGCCCTGCGGAGAGGACCAGAACTCTTCCCCGTCCAAACTGTCGAAGGAAGAGCTCATCCAGAGCATGGATCGGGTGGACCGGGAGATCGCCAAGGTCGAGCAGCAGATCCTCAAGCTGAAGAAGAAGCAAGTGAGTCGTGCTTCGTTTTGTTGATGTCCCACTTTTCGCCCCGGTGTCAGCTCCTCAGCAGTTTCCAGCATGAATTCAAACAGCCACATTTTTTAAAAGCAAAGAATGGGGTCCGTATCCTGTTCTGTTATGAGACAGAGGAAGGAGCGCGTGGCCTAAGCGTTTCCCCACCTTGGCCACCTCCCCTTTGTGTGCTCAGTCTTGTGCTCCTGGGGATGTGGGTGGTGTGACTGATCATTCGGCATAGGGACGACGGGAGCTGAGCAGCGTCACCACAATTTCTCTCCTGCTCTGAATAGGATGTTGGCAGATACGTTGTCCTGTTCAGGTCCAAGTAAATGAACAGGGAGAAGCACTGATTGAAAACAGTCGAAAAGCCAGTGCAAAGCAGAACAGGGGAAAAGTGAATGTATAAGACCCACCGTCAAAATATTCTCCCCGAGCAGCCGGCTAGTAGCCAAAGGGCTGTCTAAATGGGAAGGTGTTTGCATTTACAGGCGGAAAAAATCAGGCAAGAGTAGAGATGTACAATTTCTGAGAATTTCCATTTAAAAAAAAACAACAACAGGGAAAAATGAAAAATTGAAATTTTTGGAAAGTTTCCATTTCTAGGGAAGGGGACCCCTGAGCTTTGGTCAGAAGGGAGTTCCACCCTTTGGGTAGCAGCTGCCGAGAAGGCGCTTCTCCCGTGTCCCCATCAAACCAACCAGGTGGAGTGGGTGCCCTCCGACCTGTTTTTCAGTGGCATCCAAGAGCGAAGAGCGTGGGGGAATCGTCTGGTTCCTGCCCTCTTCTGTTGGCTCGTCTGCCCTCCCCAACTTAAAAGAGGGGGAAAATGTCCTTGGGTGGCAGTGGCCACTCTGAGCTCTGGTGTTTTCTCTCGCCCCCCCCGCCCCCATGGCTTTGCCCATCAGAGCAAACGGGCTGATCCAGGCGGCGGCCTCCTCGCTGGTGACTCATTGCCCGTGGGTGTGCGGGAGAGGGGGAAGGTCTTCCTCGTTAGGGATGGCTGAGTTCTCTTCCCCCCCCCCATGCACACACCTTTTCCTTTTTTGAATTTCTGTCTCCTAGCAACAACTCGAAGAAGAAGCAGCAAAACCGCCCGAGCCCGAGAAGCCCGTCTCCCCTCCGCCAGTGGAACAGAAGCACCGCAGCATCGTCCAGATCATTTACGACGAGAATCGGGTAACGCTTTGGGTGGCTTTGAGTGTCTGTGTGTTTGGCTTTTGAAGCCACGTATTTTAAAGGCCTGTGGCTCTGGTTTGGGTTAGGGCGGACGGATGAGTCTTTGGCAGCCCTCTGTGGCTCAGGCGGATCAGGCCGGCCTCGTGCCACACCGACCCAGCAGTGAGCGGGCGCACACGTGGGGCCCGACACCTGCAGCAGCAGCAGCAGGAGAGAAGGATGCTCACCATCCTTCCACCACCACCACCATCTTATTTATTATTTATTTATTTAAAATATTTTTATCCCACCTTTCTCCTTAAAAAAGAACCCAAGGCGGCGTACATCATTTTAAAAAAGCAATATTTAAAAGCTAAAAAACAGCAGGTATACAAGTATTTAAAAAGGATTAGACAAGTGTTATATTAAAAACGGTAATAAAATCAATACTGAAACATTTACATCAACAGAGCGCAAAACAATAATCTTAGAACGGCAGAGCTGGAAGGGTACCCTGTGGATCATCAAGTCCAGCCCCTGTCAAAGAGGCACTGTGGGGGATTCGAACTCCCAACCTCTGGCTCTGAAGGCAGAGGCCTTCACAGGATTAACTCTCCCCCTTCAGCAAGGGTCTTCCTTCTATTTTCCAGCCTCTACTCGCTCTCCAGGCTGGAGTTATTAGGGGCAATTTTAATCACATATTCTCTAGCTACTTGTGTGTTCATTAATTCCCTTGTGTCTGTTTGGCCTTTTTTTCCGTGTGGTCTTCGTGGCTTGCCTCCCCCCTGCTTTCTTCTCGCAACAACCCTGCGAGGTAGGGCAGGCCGTGCGAGAAAGAGAGTGAAACTGGCCCAGGGTCACCCCTGGAGCATCAGGGCTCGGCGGGGAACTAGAAACATGGCCCTTTTGAGTGTTGATCCTACTTTTTAAAAGCCACGCCACCACTTTGGCTTAGGAACTAGTTTCCATTAGCGGGACCACAGTCTCAGGTGGGCCAAAATAAAATATGGGGGGGGGGGGGGAAATAGGGGTGATGACCTTCAGCCTCCCTGTCCTGATATCGCCGAAAAAGCCTATTTATCTGCCTTTGGGCACTCTTGAGTAAAAATAGCACGCCTTGGATGGAGGAATATTTTGGCCAAAAGAGGAGGCGGTTCAAGCTCAGCTCATTGGAGGTCAAGGCGGGTTACTGTGTCCAGGATACACGTTTCCAGAAAGTTACCCAATTCCTCATGGATGGCAGGCCTTGCTCTCCTGTAGGCTGTGAGGAAGAGCAGGTGAGGAGCGAAATGCATGCCGTCCCTTCCTTCCTTCTCTCTTTTCCTTCCTTCCTTCCTTCCTTCCTTCCTTCCTTCCTTCCTTCCTTCCTTCCTTCCTTCCTTCCTTCCTTCCTTCCTTCCTTCCTCCCTCCCTCCCTCCCTCCCTCCCTCCCTCTCTTCCTTCCTTCTTTCCTTCCTCTCTCTTTCTCTTCCTCCCTCCCTTCCTCCCTTCCTTAGCATAAGCTAAAGATCGCCAATACCTTTAGGTGAATTGAGCACTTTGCCTTGTCAAACTGTTAAAAGAATTGTTGAACTCTTGAGTCGTAGTGCGAATTGTCCTTTTAATATCAATATTACGGCTGGCCGTGTTTTGTTTCTGTGTCTCGCGGCTTGACCTACCTCTCAGGGTCCTTGTAAGGGGTAAAGAGGAGAAAAAAAGAGGAAAGTATAGAAACCTAACTAAGAAATGGATTTTCTGGAGAAGCAAATGATGGTGATTCTTTCTGCCCTTTTCAGAAAAAAGCAGAAGAAGCTCACAAGATCTTCGAAGGCCTGGGGCCCAAAGTTGAACTGGTGAGCAGCCTTGTGACTCCAGGACGCAGGGTGGGTCAGACGTCACTGGCTTTTGCTCCTTAAACGGGCCGTGAACTTCCTTCAGAGTCAGAAGGAGAACTGGAGACCTCTGGGTGAAGAATGTTTTGCCAGAGGCGGGGAAGAATGTGGGTCTTGATTTCACCCAGAGTTTAAAAAGCATGACTTTTCGGGATAACTTCAGTCCCTGGATTCACGGTTTGGTGCTCGCTCCCTGCGGGCGGTGACCATTTGAAAAAAAAAAGAGTTTGCAGCGTTTTCTGGAACATCAGAGGGGAACTTTTCGGCCGTCTTGATGCCCTTGGACTAGAGTTCCCAGAAGCCAACATGACCAGTGGCGGGATCAATGGGAGTTGTAGCTCAGGGTGTCACAATAGAGGAGAAGGCCCCTAGGCTCAAAGGGTTTGCTAGAAGGGCTGGGGGACCGTCAAGTTTGGGAGGCGCTTTCCTCTCTCAGTCATGGAAACACCCCTGAGTGTCCCATGGTCACGAAGGGGGTTCTCGCTCTTGTGCGATACCGATGTTGAAGGACAGGGCTGCTCCCAAAGTGGCGGCTCATAGCTGTGCCTCTCCGTAACCCGATCCTTTCCACTAAGGGCGCTGTGGGTCAGAAAGACTCAGGAGTTTGAATGCCATGATACCTCCTGAAATCACTGCAAAAAAAGAGCTATGCCGTGCTCGGCGTGGTTTGCCCTTTGTTTGAGCTTTAGGGTCCCAGCTGATGGGATTTGTCGTCTGGGCCTTTTGAATCAGCTGCTGCTGCTGCTGCTGCGGAAGCCAAGCTGCCGTCAGCACTTTCTCCGCAGAAACGGACAGATGGGTTTTGAGAAGGACGTAACCTCAAAATCTCTTTTCTGTTCTTGCAGCCGCTTTACAACCAGCCGTCAGATACCAAGGTGTACCATGAAAACATCAAAACGTAAGTTCCTTTATCTGTGGAGTTAAAATTCCCAGAATTCTACAGCTGTATTAACTGAGGAATTCTGGGAGTTGTAGTCCAAATCGACTACATGGGGGAAAAAAACCCCTTTCCCCATGCCCGGCTTGGATTGAAGGCAGTGGGGTTTTTGGGGTTGTTGTTGTTGTTTTTTTTGCTTTATTAGAGAACGGGTCGTCTTCCTCAGTGGCCACCGAGACGAGGTTGGGACGGGGGAATCTGAGCATGTCAGATCTTGTTTTCAGGCTGCTCCAGGTCACATCCATCCATTCCATTTTAATTGCGGGCGCCCGTACGTTGACCTGGCCACCCCCAGTGTAGATCCTCTTTGTAAACTGAATTAAATTAAGCATGGTTTCTCCCCCTCCCCCCCCCCCGCAGTGTGAAAATGCTGTATCCTCCAGGCGGTGATGCCAGGAGCAGATGGTTAAGTCTGAACAGTTCCCGGGCGGGCTAGATTTAACCTCGGTCAAATGAGAAATATCTCCTGTTAGCACAAGTGCTTCAGAAATGGCTCACCGTTTGTGTATTTCTTTATTCCCTTAGAACATTTATATTCCACCCTATATCTTACTATCTCAGGGTGGAGTTAGGAGAGGCTTAATTCCCAGTTCTTGATTTCTTGATGTGCAACGTTTGGGTGTGAAGGGAAAGTATCTCTCACCTTGTGTGTGGCGGTCTGCTTTCTTTTCCCTCTTAGGAACCAAGTCATGAGGAAGAAGCTGATTTTGTTTTTCAAGAGAAGGAATCATGCGAGGAAGCAAAGGGTAGGCGTCCATTTTGCATGTGTGTGTGTGCGCGTGTAACTTCTCACGCGCAGTGGGGGGATTCGGGCAGAGCGCAAGCCTGCGCTTCTGTCCAGATGGGGAAGCAACAAAACTCATTTCCGTGACCCGCGGTGGGCAGAATAACCCCAGAAGAACCGGGCAATTCTGGACACCATCGTGCAAAAATACCTTTCTCAGCCTCGGCTTGGGTCTCATCACTTAGTTCTTTGTGTGTGTGGAATATCCAGGAACAGAAAATCTGCCAGCGTTACGATCAGCTGATGGAAGCGTGGGAGAAAAAGGTGGACCGAATCGAGAACAACCCACGTCGGAAGGCAAAGGAGAGCAAGACCCGCGAATATTACGAGAAGCAGTTCCCAGAAATCCGGAAACAGAGGGAGCAGCAGGAACGCTTCCAAAGGTCTGTTAAAAAAACAACCCTTCCTTGGATTGAACCGAGCCTCTGATCCATTTATTGATTTGTTTGTCCTGCTCAAACGCCCTTGGGAAGGCACAGCTTCCGGAGCGGGGTGTGTGTGTGTCCAGACAGCTCTTCCCCAACTCCCACAGCTGCCCTTGCTGTTAACTGTGTGGTGGAGAGCAGGATCTGGGGAGTGGTTGTCAAAAAGAAAAAAAAAATCCCCCACATTTTCCTCAGAATAGCGGGTGGATCAGAATTCGAACCCTGCCCTTCCCGATCCATGAAATAGGACACCCCCCCCCTCACTGTTCGTGGGCTTGAGATTTTGAGGTTACCTGCATGCGCAGCTCTGATGATAACGTCCTGGAAATCCAGGAGCAGAGCTTTCTGAGTGGCTGCTCCACCGCTTTACAGATCCCGCCGTTCCTCTAAAACAGCGATTCCCCACCTTGGGTCTCCAGTTGTGCTTGGACTACAACTCCCAGAAGCCTTCACCACCAGCTGTGCTGGCTGGGGTTTCTGGGAGTTGCAGTCCGAGAACCCTTGGTTTCCCTGAGGTGGCAAACCACTGTTCTCAAAGACTCTGATTTTTTTTATGCCTGCCAAGCTTTGACTGGCTGCTAATTCGGGCTGTGCCAGTGTGTGTGCTTGGACTACAACTCCCAGAATTCCCCAGGCACCCGGCTCTTTTACCCCAACTCCTCCCACAGATCTGCACACCTTTGCACACAGGCGCTTTCCATGAAGCGGTACTGTGATCTTAAACAGAAAAACTTAATGATGTTCTACCGCCACGAGTACTTTAATTTTGGTTCAGCCCTGTAACGTTTTCTTCCTTTTTAAGCTCCGTTTGTTTTCCGTTTAGCCTTTCTCTCTTCTGATCTCTCTGTGAGCCGCCGAGAGTCCCCGTTATGGGAGAAAGGCAGGCTCCAAACCAAGTCATGGAAAAATATTTGACTCGACGATAAGGGTAGAAGCTCTGCCTCGCTGACAGGCCCTGCCTGGTCTGTAAAATATTCTCCTTCTGTGTCTCACTCGCAGGGTTGGCCAAAGAGGAGGCGGCCTCTCGGCCACCATCGCTCGGAGCGAACACGAAATCTCAGAAATCATTGACGGCCTCTCGGAACAGGAGGTGAGAACAGGACTCGAGTGGGGCTCCGGGACCTGTTGCAGGAGTTTGGCTCAGGTCTGGATAGGATAATGTTGGCGTTTTTGCCTGTCTTTTCTGTGTACCAGGTTGGGGAACATCTAAACTACAAATCCCGTCATCCTCACCATGTGCTAGGCCAGCTGGGGGCTCATGGGAGGGAGAGTCCATCCACGCCCGGAAGGTTGTCTATCCCCAAGCCCTTCTTTCTGTAGGGCCATGGTCAAACCCGGCAGGGGCAGGGGCCAAGGGGCGTGTGCACGCCTCTGGGTTATGGTTTCTATAAACCTCAAAACCCTGGATCCTTCCAAGGTGGACAAGAATTTGTAAAATGTTAGCAAGAGGGGAGGGTTTGCAGTTTCCGCTTGATTTTTTTTGGGGGGGGGGCGTTGGTGGCTCTTTCTTCCTGCCCCCAAAGCACAAAGCTTCCACTTGCGCCAACGGTGGGGAAACCCTCAGCGTAGGGTGTTGAGCGAGTTAAGGGGAAGAAAAGCGATCCGCCCATGCTCAGAGGGCCTCTTTCCTTTGGTATGATTCACACCATGTTCCTCTGAGGAAGCAGCCGATTTGAGTCCAGACTCAGCTTGGCCTTCATTAGAAGACACCGTTTTCTGCTGGTTTTCAGCCGAATGTTTTCTTTCTTCCTTCTGCGGGCATCCCGTCGCCCACCCCTCTTGGGTGTTGCACAGGGTCCCACGCCCAGAGCAGCAGTGGCTGATTTATCGCTCTGACAACCTTGGAAGCTAGATTAGGCGAAGAGAAGGGGAACGCCAGCCCTGTTCCACCTATTGAACATTACAGCTGGTGGGGGAGAATTCGAACCCCACCCTTCCCAATCCAGCGGGCCGCCCGCTGGTTTTCCAGAACCTTACACACTCCAAATTTGCGGTTTTTCTAACCCTTATCCTGTAGAGCATGTTTTCCTAATGTACATTTTTAAATAATGCTGGCAAAACCTTTAAGATTTTTGCAGCGGAGTGTAGCGTTTTATGAAAGGATGCCACCCTCTCGCCCGCCCCAGAAGTTGTGCTGGAGGTCGGGTCGGGAGAGGTGCCGTTGCCAAAAAATGTGCGATTCCCCATTTCATTTACGTGGAAGAAGTGCTTGTTTAATGAATGCCGGGCCCCCCCATCACCCGAAAAGCCGACCCTTTCTAAAAGTGTTTTTGGCTGATTTTTGGGTGATTCGGGAAGGTGGCCGGGGGGGGAGGAGGGGGGGACCATTAATCACAGGAAGAGATTGTGTACTTATTAAAAAAATCTGTGCCTCTTTTTTCTCTCCCCCCCCCCCCCCCCCCGGTCAGAATAACGAAAAACAGATGAGGCAGCTCTCGGTCATTCCTCCCATGATGTTCGATGCCGAGCAGAGGCGAGTCAAGTTTATCAACATGAACGGGCTGATGGAAGACCCCATGAAGGTGTACAAGGACCGGCAGTTCATGAACGTCTGGACCGACCACGAGAAGGAGATCTTTAAAGAAAAGTAATTCCATTTTGTGTGTGTGTGTGTGTTTAATTTTATTTATGGCTTTTTTTAATCCCACTCTTCGGCTCGAAAGGCGATTCCCAGCTGTGGAATGGGCGTCCGAAGGTGCACACGACATGAGAGGAAAACAGGACAGGGAGGGCAGAGGAAAACAAACAAAATGTCAAAATGTCTGCCAGACAAAGATCTTTCTCTTCCTGCGTGGGGTACTTGGGAAGTCGGAAAGGCGATACTGTGTTTTTAACCTTTTGAGTAATGTGCTTTTGAATTATTTCCGCTCGTGGTTTTTTGATCTGATAGATTTAACTGAGTATTTTTCTCCATATCTCTTTCTTTCTTTCTTTCTTTCTTAATCCTTTGGTAGGCTGCTGTGGATCTCTGTTCTGGGGGAAAAGCAGGCTTGTCAGTAAAATAATTAGTTAGGTAATGTGACTGAGAAGGGAGAGAGCAGCACACCTTCTCTCTTGGAAGGTGAACATCCATCCGTTCGGTTGCATGCCGCCAAGTTTTTGCTTCATGCAAATTCTGTGTTGGTTTGGGAGGTGTTTTTCCCCCATCCCTGTTACTCAGGGTGTAAACTGTTTCCCTGATGCATGACCATTTCCCCAATGTGCCCTTCGGAAAGGTGGTTTGTGAGCCTTTTCGAAGTCTGCCCGGTTTTCATGGTGTCTCTTGACCTGCACGTATTTTGAAAAGTAGGGATGAGACTTTGGGGTTTGCCTCTAAAAGAGGCACCTCCTTCATTAACAGTCTTGCGAGACCCTGAATTGAATATACAGTAGGACCCCGGTATCCACGAGGGATCGGGCTCCCCCCACCCCGTGGATACTCAAAACTACGAAAGTGGCGAACCGGATACGTTGCAAGGTCTCTGCGTCCCTCTAGCGGCCAGGTCTGGTAAATACACTCTGGAAATACGTATAAATACGTATTTTGGGGGTTGGGGGTGTTTATTTCGTATTTTCAAGCAGTGGAGCAGTGAATCAATGAATACTGATCCCGTGTATTCATTGATTTCATTGACTTTTTTAAAGTCCATGTGAGTTTCTTTTCTATTTCTGGTCTTGCGCTCCTGCCTTGACGAAGTGAAGAGAGGGGGGTTGGGGGGTTGTTGGAAGGGAATTAAGGATTTTTTTTTTAATATGGGGGTGGGTGGGTCTGTGAGCCCAGAGGGCTACTTGGCCATGGAGACCCAGCAGCCCACTAAATGGACCCTGGCAGATGTGACTCAAGATAAGGTAACTTCCTACATTCCTATTTAAATCAGTTTTACTCCAAATCGTGAGATCCTAGGATCTTATTTTTGCCTTAGCTGTACAATCGAACCGTGATTCTAGAGACAGAAGGTCGTGAATTTCAGCTCCATCTCGGGATTTCAGTGCCCATCATCCCCGGAAATACTTTGTGGCTTATGGTGCTGTTTTCATGGCCTTGGTTCCCCCTTTTTCTGGCAAAAAAAGGGGTGGACTAGCAATTCCTGGAAACCTCGGGAAATAATTTCCATTTTGAAACACCTGCACCCCTCCAAATACCTGGGTTTTTTGCCCCAAAACTGGAATTGAAACTTCCATCTACTTCTGATTTCTTTTTGCAGGGAGAGGGTGGTTTGGGGGCCCAGAAGGATACCCCCCCGGGCAGAACATCGCACGCACACACACCCCGCCTTGCCAAATCTGCCCATCCCAGGTTCATATCTCATCTTTTATAACAGTTGGGCACCCTTTTAATCTCTTATAAAGTGCTTGTGGTTTATATACAGTTGTGAATGAGAAAAGATCGTTTCAAGGATGTGTATGTTTAAAACTGGAGAGCGGACACAGGCTTGCTTGGCTAAGGGGCAACAGGCGAGGGGTCGGAAGCAAGAATGGGGCCGGCGTTTGGAACCTCACCTTTCTCCGTGTGTTTTCCTAGGTTTGTCCAGCACCCAAAAAACTTCGGCCTCATTGCTTCTTATTTAGAACGAAAGGTGAGAGGACTCCCTTTATTTCGTCTGCGGCGGGACGTTTAAAGTGGCCTTTTAAGGATCTTAGGTTTGGCTTGGAGTCTAGCACAAAAATTTTACTAAAAATTACGATTTAAACCAATCTGGTTTAAATCTAGCTCCCTTTCTTGTTTGCTCTGTTGCTGCTGCTGCTGCTGTTGTTGTTTTCATGGTTTTCAACCAGCTCTTCTCCCCTGCAGAATGTGCCGGACTGTGTCTTGTATTACTATCTGACTAAGAAAAACGAAAATTACAAGGCCCTTGTGCGCCGAAACTACGGCAAGCGGCGTGGGAGGAACCAGGTGCGTTGCGTTGAGTGTTGCGAGGCGCTGGGGTTCACACGACTGAAAAAGGCAAATTTTTAATTATTATCTTTCTTGGGGGAAAAAGGATATTTTATATCTAGATATAAACCCTGTCTGTTGTTTGTGCAAAGTTTTATGGCTGGCGGTTGCAATCCATGGGTTCCCCTCCCCTGTGATTTCTCATACTGAGGACGTGATGGGTTTTCTTTCCGGATAAAGCCCAGAGATGCCTGAGAAATATCCCTGGACTTGTTCTGGCTGTGCTGAGGTTGTTTTTTTTCAGGTTCTGGATTTGATCCGTTAACCCTCAGGCCCCTGGATGCTTTTGAAACACAGGTTGGAGGACACAACGAGGCATTTGCTGACACTGGTGGCAAACCGATTCTTGAACCTCTCTCCAACCTTGTGGGCAGTTCAGGAGTTACTCCCTGCTTACAGCTGCGCTAACATTTTTTTTTTACAACAGTGTGGTCGTCCATGATGGAGAACGCTGGCCCTGCAGGGTTAGCGCTTTATAGATTCTACCCAAAAACATTATATGGAAATTAGATTTCCCATCCTGGTGTGGGGGGGTTTACTTACTGCCTTGCCTTTCCCCATTTTGTGACTAGTCGGCAGGCTTGGGGTGAGTCCCGGGCTTCCTCTCAGCTCCTAGGGCATCCCCGGACGGCTTAACGTCTCAAGGCGCACTTCTGACACGCTCTCTGTCTCTCGAGGAGCTTGGGAAAGGACAGAGCCTCCATCACAGAGTGTAGAAAACTTTTTATGTTATATGTAAACCGCCTAGAGTAGACATGTTCTAGATGGGCGGTATATAAATCTAATAAATAAATAGATAAATGAAATAAAACCATCTGGGAGGATCAGTCTCTTGAACTTTCCAATGTTTTGGGGTAAGCCAGCCAGCAGAGTTACAAAAAGTCCGTTTTGGGGCTGACAGCCCTCAGAATCCCCCAGCTTGGTTGGGGAAACCTATGAGTAGTCATTACCAAAAAAAAATGTAAGTCTTCTGAGCTCTGGCCGGTGGTAAGAATGGATGGGAATTGTGATCCAGACCATCTGTTTCCCACCCTTGATCTTCCTGCTATCTGTTTTTTAATCATCTTATATTTTATTGCTTTCTTTTGATGGCCCATTCTTCTCTGCATGTTTGTGAGGTGCTGTCCTACTGGCCCATTTCAATTGCATATTCCTTTTCATAACTTGCCTTGTGAAAGCTTGGCCCTCCGAAACAGGTCAGGCTAAAGAGAAACTAATATAGTTTGATGGTTGGCGTCTCGAGTTGGAAAGGATAACGGAGCAGGGGAAGAGGAAGGCTCGTCTGTGGGAGAGACCTTGGGGAGCAACATCCTTTGGCCAGAATCAGATGTTATAGGTAGCTCATCATTGCAAGAAAATCTTTAAGGGCTGATAGCATGTGAGTGTCGCAAGAGCCTCTCGCGCCTCCTGGAGTTTGCAGGGCTATTTGCTTTTTGTGATCTGTCCTAATGACGTAAGCATGGGATTCCTTTGGAGTCTGATTTGTTGGGCGCAAAAGTCGGCCTGAATCGCATCTCTCCAACACCAAATGTGCGTTCTACTTTTTTCGTGGTTTATGGGTAACATCGGTTTTACCCGGTGTCAGAGGCTCAAGGGAAGCCTCCTGAATTTCTAACTCTGGGGCAAGGCTGGAGAACTGGTGGTCTTCCGGGCATTTGACTACAATGACCAGCATCCTTAGCGGTGCTGGTTGGGCGCTGGAGGACCACAATGCACCCTCAGCCCTTAGGTAGAGCCACTTGGGAAGAGCGCTGTCCTGTTAAGTTGGCTGCGTCTTCCCCCAGTTTGGCAAAACAAGGGATTCACCGTTGGGTCAGATGTCTGGAAAAACCAGTCACTGAACTGGTTTTGTGCTGGGTGGGAAAACTGTTTTCTGTCATTTTGGCCACTGAGCCTGGACGTATCGATCTTTTTTTTTTTTTGCATGGCTCCCTGGACTTCTTCTTCCATGGGCCTCGTATGGTGTGGATGGGCTGTTGTGGTTCGGGCCCTTTTGCTTGAGAAGGGATGGGCTGGATGACCTCTGGGTACCTTCCCACTTCAGTCATCTCTAAACCTGGCTGCTGCCCCCTTGGCCTCGTGCCGTGGGTCTCTTGGTGCCGAACTAAAGTATGGGAAGGAAAATACTAATGGGAAGGAACCTAGCCTTCAGCGGCTTAGCAAGATGGTTGAACCCAGTGCGTTTCAGAAAGTAGACCCCCTCCTTCGGGGGCCTTGGAAATGAAAAGCATTAGGAACAAGTCTTTTTAATTTTATTTATCTCTTTATTATTCGATTTGCATCCTGTCTTTCTCCCAGAAGTGGGGCTGAAGGTGGCTTGCAGTACAATTTCATTTTAAAAGTACAAATATAAACACAGTAAGTTCTAAATATTAAAACCCGGTTTAACCCGTTATATAGTAACCCTGGCCCCCTTAGTTTTGCAGTCGAACAGAGACGATACCGATTAAAATAAAAAACAAAACGGGGGAAAACAAATCAACATAAACTTGGAAGTGTGAAATCCAGTGGTTGCTCTTTGCTAGAAGGGGCCCCTCACATGAATGAGGGCTTGTGATCCTGACGTTTACAGAAGTCTGGTTGGTTTGGTGTATTTTGTCTAGACAGAGCTAACAATTCAGATTTAGCTGTAAATATTTGTAGTTTCATAAGCAGAAAAAAAACACAACTCACAGGTATCCTGGAGAGATGTAGGAAGAAGATAAAGGCAGGAAAGTCTGAGAGAAGAAACCATTCCTCAGCTGTTTTGCCTACAACACCCATTATCCCCACCTGGAAAGGTTAAGACTTGTGGGAGTTGTAGTCCCAAACCGGTGGAGGGCTGAAAGGGGCACAAAACCTTTGTGGCTAAATGTCTAAAATCCCTCCGCTCTTTCTGGAACCCAGGAGAGCAAATGAGTCCAGCTTTCAGACTTGCCACTGGGAATATAAATAATTTAAAACAACATTTTTCCTTTGGATGGGGAATGCAGGAGGTAGAGGAAGCAGAGAACTGAGGCTGGATCCTGGCCGGCCTCTGAAACGAGGATAGTCCGGGGGGGCCCCGGCCACTGCGGCCACGGATCCATTCTGCCTGTCCTGAGCAGCAGGCGGCTCGGACTAGGCAAAAAAAAAAAAAAAAAACCACCCTGGCTGCGTCTGTGACAGCCGATCAAGCCCCCACTCCTGCTCGGGGTGGATTACCTCCCGTGACCCCGGCCAGATTAGAAACTCTCGCATGTGAGACGACGGACGGGGGCCTGACTCTCTTCGCCAAGGTGGCTTAAGCGGCCGGGATGACACCGCGGGATGGTCCCTTCCCTCTCGCCGGCATCCAAATTCGATTAGGTCAGCTGATCTTTTCCTCCTAAGGGACCTTTCCTCCCTGCCCCCTCTGTGCTCCATCGCTCTCGGTCCCTTCTTGCCCCCAACCTTCGCCTTATTTTTTATTAAACCCCCCCCCCCAATACCTCCGATCGTAACCTCTGTTTCTCCCCTACCCCGGCTGTGAACGGTCAGAGTTTCTTAGGCACCCGACGAGCATGCAGGTACGTCGATCCGCGGAGCTTCCTCCGACGGCAGGTTTGTGTTTCCAGAACTGTCCTCTTTATTTTTTTCCCCTTTCATTTTTTTGAGGGGTGGGGGTTCTTCCCTAACTTTGCGCACTCAGTTCCCCAGAGGAAGCCGGCTCTGATCTCGTTACTGATACTTTTTTTTTTTTAAATAAGACAGCAGGGAGGGTGGAGGAGCGTTTAAAATTAGGAGGGGAGGGTTTGGCCAGGTCCGTAAACAGGGTCAGGGAAGGCTGCCTGTTCCCTCCTCAGTTTCATCAAGTAGATCATGGACTCCGAAAGGCATGGAGGGCGGGGGGGGGGGGGGAGGAATGGCAAACCTCCTTCTTTTTTTACCTTGGCACGCCTGTTATCTTGTTAAAGGAACACCGGGCATAACCGGTTAATGCCAGGGTTCAGCTGTGAACGCTTCGGAGTCCAGCCCTTAAGCCTGGTTTCTGTGTTGCTAGTTTTTTTTTGTTTTTTTTTAAGAACGTCCCTTTTAATGTTCAAGCATTGAGTGGTAATCTGGTTTGTCCTCCCTCTGTATCTTTTCAGTACTTTATTTTCTCCCCCAGTGCTTTGACAATTAAGGTATCCGTCTCGAAGCAAAGGAATTTTGGGCTGGCTGGAAAGGGATGCATGCTTTCTGTATGTTTAAAAAGATGTTTTAAACTTCTTTTTCTTCCCAGTTGCATCTCCAAAAGCGCCGTACGATCCAGTGCTGCCGGATTTTAAAGCTTTTCTCATGTTTTGCCTTTCCCCACCTCTTAATCCTTTTATCCATGTCTAGGAAGAGAACCTCTACGGCCTCGAGGTCAGGTTCAAGCCGCCCATGGAAACTCGAGCCACCCAACCAGCCCTGAAAGGTAGATCAGGCTGAGAAAAACCAGGGCGAAGGCTGAAATCTGACCCGTAAGTCACCACTAGAGGAGGCCCATTGAATCGGTGGCACTCACGGAGGAGCTGACTCACCAGATCCTCCCCGATCCAGTGGGCCTACGTCCTCGTGGTGGGACTTCACAACTGGGTTTCAGCCATGGTTTTTCTCAGCCTGATCTACCTTATAGGGCTGTTTGGTGGATAAGCGTGGAGAGGTCGTGAGCCACGTCGCAGCTGCCACATTGAGCTCATTGAGAGAGAGATGGAATAGTTATGTACCAAATCAATGCTAATATTTATATCCTGGTTAATATTATGTTGATTAGTATTAGTCTATTCTGTTAATAATGGTCTTATAGCAATAATATAATCTTTGGTGGTAAAACCAAAGTGGGTAGGGCAATATGCCGTGTATGTGTACAGCCCTTGCTGGCTTCAGCAGCTCTTCATCATCATCATCATCATCTTAGAACCCCCTTCCTACATGTACCACACACTCCCCAGTCCGTCTTGCCTGCGGTCTGCTTTGTTGGGGGTTATTTGCCTTGGCCCAAACCTGCCAGATATTCTAAATAAATCAGGCCAGCCGAGGGATGTTTTCTGGGACCTTCCCACAGGCCAGAAATACAAGCCGGCTCTTCCCTGTCCGTTCCCACTCTCCCCCCCTCGAGTCCCATTAATCTAAATATTGATAGAGTATTTTCAACTCAAAACTAGCTGACCTCTAGAAGCAGAGAAATCCCCATGGGGAGATGGTCTTTAACTTGGAAAGGGTCGTGTTTTTCATTTTTGGGTGTGTTTTTTCTTCCTTGTTTGTGTGTTTCATTATTTAATTGCCAAACAATGAACGAATTTCATGACATTTTTTTTATCCCCCTCTTTTGCCGAGGAGAATGAGGCCGTATTACGCTCAGCATATGCTCCCACTCTTTTTTTCCTTCCCATCACAACAACCCAGCGAGGTAGATTCGGACAAGGGAGAAATTGAACAGACCAAGTCTTTTCCTGGTCAATTCCACAGTCCGGGAGGGACTTGAATTTGGGGTGTCTCTGGTGTGTGCTTCCCCCCTCTTATGGGCTCCCATTCCGTGGGGTGTCATCAGAAAGAAACTTTTTGATTCGTGTGCACAAACGTTATTTCCACCCCTGGCTGGTAAATTCTGAGACGGGTGGTGCACACGTTAAAAAAGTCCCCTTTTGCCGCTTTGTCTTTTGTACTGCTTAATTTTAGCCTCCGTCAAGCCAGGTTTTTTTTTGAAATTTTGAACATTTCGGTCATGGAAGAATTAACGTTCTGCAGAGTCCTTGGGTCATTTAAACCCAGTTCGGTTTGTATGATAGGCCCACCATCCCAGCCGTGGGCACGCTGGATGGGAACATGGTTAAAAGTCTGGTCTACTCTGCTTTCTCGCATTCAATTCTTCTTTCCTTGAAATTCAGAAGCCCAAAAATTCATTTAGGAGGAGCCCCTGCTTTTTATATGTCACTTGATCACCTGTGGTGACTAAATTATGTCTGTAGGTGACTAGGGAAGGAAACTTTTATAAACAAGAAGATACTGGTTTTTTGGTTTTATTTCCAGACCTTTTGTTGAGAAGTGTCAAATTCTCTGTGGCCAGAATCATGTCCTACCCTGCGTGGGCATATTTCACGGGACCATCTGCATTTCCCCTCCTTTGTCTGTTTCAAAACATTGGGTGGGAACCTTTGGGTTTGTTGTCTTTGATGGGTCCTGGGGGTGGGGTGGGGGGGAAACGGATCGCCCCCTTCCACGTTTTCAGCGTGGCAGCTTGCGATTCCGCTCTCCCCTCTGGTCCGTGGGCCCCGTGGCAAACCCAGGGGCGTAATCCAGAGGGCTTCCATTTCAGCAACAGATCACGCGCCCTTCCCAAGAAGAAAAAGCCGAAGAAAAGATCGAGGAGGAGAAGGCGGAGAGGACTGAGAAAAAAGAGGAAGAGAAGAGAGATGAAGAGGAGAAGGACGAAAAAGACGACTCAAAGTGAGTGCCACCCGGTCTTGCTTAAAGAAGCACCCCGTTTCTTTCCCCTCTGTATCACGTTTAAGGTAGCAGGAAATGGCGATTCTTTATTTAACTTTATCCGAATCTGACCTTCCCCTTTGGTTCTTTTCTCTTTCTCGGCGTCTTCTCTCCAGGGAGAACCTCAAAGAGAAGGAGAAAGTGGAAGCCGCCCCCGAGGAGCCCGAGGAGAGGGAGCCGACGGCCGCGCCCAGGGGCCGGAAGACCGCCAACAGCCAAGGTCGACGGAAGGGCCGGATCACCCGGTCCATGACCAACGAGGCGGCGGCCGCCAATGCGGCGGCTGCGGCGGCGACCGAAGACCCTCCTCCTCCGTTGCCTCCCCCGCCAGAACCCTGTGAGTAGAGCCGAAGGTCGGATCTGGACCGGCCAAAAAGCCGGGGAACCCTTAGGCTGAAAGTTGACTTTTTGCTTCTTGCGGAAAGCGATTTGGAAAGGTCTGTGGCAGAGAAGAAGGGAAACCCAGGGGGTGGAAGCTTTGACATACACACAACACCCCCCCCCCCCGAGGGCTTTGGCCTTTGACGCCCTCTGGACCGGTTTTCGTTCCTCTTTCAGTGGCCGTTCCATCCTTCTTAAAACGACATTTGGTTCTGCCAGGACTCCCAGTTTGTAACCGGCCACGGGGCTGGCCCTCCCCTTGGATCGAGGGAGGAGGCGGAGGCTCTGGGCCTCAGCCTGTCCTACCTCGCCAGGTCGCGGCGGGCCTAAGAGTCGGGTCCGAGAGCAGTGAAGCTTCTCTCGAGCTCCTCGGTTGGCAGCAGGGGAGAGATGGAACCCTGCCCGCCACCCCACCCGTCCTCCAATCTAAGCCTCCGCATCGAGGTTTGCTTAACCAGCAGAACATCCCACACCAGTCCCGACCCACCAGAACCTTCTGCTGTGCCCCCTCTGATGTGCGCAGCCATTGTTCCTTCACTGTCGTTCCTCTTTGCTGGCATCTCCTGGCGCTTTCCAGTAGATTAGCCCTATGTTTTACCGTGACGTGCAGCCTAGAGGTCAGTAGGAAGGCAGAAATGTGCATCCCTCCCCCATTGCAAACCAAAGAAGACATTTTAAAAAGAACCCCCCCCCCCACGCCTCTCCGGGATCTCGAGCGTGTGCACCTTCCCGACACAGAGGGGAATAGATCTCCTTCCACCCTGCTTCCCCGTCCCTTAATTTTTGATGTAATAACAAGTGACCGCCGCCTGCTGCGAGCCGGCATCGTTCCCGAGCGCCCTGAGCGGGCCTGCCTGTAAACAGATTAATAGATTACTCTGAAGCCGCCCGTCTTTGCCTTTTCCGCCATCTGACAGCTTCGCTCTCCTGTTGCTCCCCTCGTTGCAGCTTCGGCCGAGCCGGTGGAGACCTCGCGCTGGACGGAGGAAGAGATGGAAGTGGCCAAAAAAGGTACCCCGCTCTCCCCAAAATCCAGCCCCCTTCCTCAGGCGCTCCTTCTGCTTTTCCAAGGATGTTAATATATTTTCGGAACTGATTCCGGCCGGAGGAGCTCTGGAAGGCTTTTTTCCGGGGAGGCTCCGAGGCGGAGATCTCGTTCCTTGGCGAGATGGCTGGCTGCTTGAGTAGGCCCATTGGATCAGGTGGGATTCGGTAGATTCAGCTGCAAATCCCAGTGATTCAGCGGGCCAACTTACGACGCCAAGCAACGGGATGTCACCCGGGATGTGTCTCCGTCTTTCTGGAGGACGAGAAACCTGAGAAGCGGCTGTATTTCCAGCCGTCTCGGTCCCACCGTCGGGATTCCACCCTCGCCCAATTCACGTGTATTTTTACTGTTTTTCTTTAAAGTGAAGTGCCGTTCTGTTGTGTTTCTCTTCCGGTTTGGGGGGAAATTATCTCACCGAGCCCTCCAGGATGGCTTTGCAAGCGATTTAACCGCGGCCTGGCCTAGGGTCGTCCTTCTCACCGCTGAATTCTTCCAGATCCTCTAGGATTAGGGGTGGCTGACTGGGCGGCTGCTCACTACAATCCTCAGTTTTTTCCCCAGTGCCCATGACCCTTAATCTTTCCGGCTGTGGAATTCTGGGAGTTGTAGTCTTGAAAACAGATAACTCAGGACTCTCAGGTGTTGTTCCTGGGGTGGCGATGGCGGAATATGTCTTTTTAAAAACAGCCATCTGTGGCCAAGCTGGCTGAGGTGCATGGTGGGCTTTGTAGTCCAGAAGTGTAACTTCCTGAAACTTTAGGCTGAAGACCCAGGCAGTTGTTTTGTCCTGGTTTTTAAAGAGACACATTGGGAACCCATTCGTTAGAGAGAGGGAGAGAGAATAAATCTACGGCTCCCAACCTGGCCAAGCCTATTCAGCAACTGCCAATCCCATCATCCCTGGCCAGGGGTGAGGCAGGATGGGCCCAGCAACATCCAGAGGGCCCCGCTTTGCCCAACACCTAACGATCTTGTTGTAAATCGTTAGGCCCCCCCAAGCCCATGCTCCCTTTTGGCTTTTCGCTTCTGTCACAATGAAATTTGTGGTTCTTGGGAGGCTTTTGAGCATGCACAAACCTCTCACGGCGGCCTGTGCATGCTCCGAAGCCTCCCGAGAACCATAAACTTCTATTCATACACGGATCCCTTTTCCCTCTTGCTTGCCGGGAGACCCTTCTCTGAATCCCATCCTTCTCAAAACAGAGACCTGGCAGCAGGAAACCAAGTGACTGGACCCTAAGAATAAGAATAATAAATAAAATCTGCAGGCTTTGTTTTTTCCCCTCCTTTCCTCCCTATTTTGAAAGAAGTCAATGGAGTTTCTCTGCGTCGCTCCCCCCCCCTCGCTCTCCCTCCCTGCCCGGCCCCTGGGATGCTTAATGCCGGCTGCCGGGTCAGAAGGGAGGGGGGGGGGGTCACGCAGGGAGGGCTCGCAGCTTTATGGCCCCGAGAGAATTAGGTTATGTCAACCAGGGAGACAGCATGATCCAGCAGATAAGCTCCTGGCGCTACGAGGTCAGGAGAGCTGGGTGGTTTTTTTTAAATTATTATTTTATTCTAAGCGCTGACACGGCGTGACCTCGGGGAGAACCGAGCCGCGAAAAGGGCTTCGCTTTGGTGCCCCCGGGCGGGACAGCAATGATTACTAGCATCTAGATGATGAGAAATGGTGGGCCTGGAGGGTTTTTCCCATCTGGTCTGGGCTTTAGCAGATTTGGCCGGTCTTGGGGTGGGGGTGGGGGGTGTCTGCAGGTTTCCTGCCCTGTGTCCCCCCCCCTCGATGGCCCCCAAAAGGCCCAGAAATTCAGAGAGCAAAGCCAGAGATGACGAGAAGGTGGCTTCCCCTTAGAAAAATCTGTATTTTGGAGTTTTGAATGATGCAGGGAATAGAAGACTTGGAGAAGATTCTTAGGCCCGGAGGTTTCAGGCTACGATGCAGAAACTCCATCCCAAGACAGAGAGAGCAGAGGCTTGATGAGTCACTGCATCATGGGACATGTAGTCCAGCCTGATGGGAAGAAGACGAAACAGGGAGCCCCGTCCCTGGGGGGGATTCAAGGCAGGGGGCCAGCTCTGACATCCACCTCTCGCCTCGGGTTCGGGTGGGCAGCTTTGGCGGGGTGGAGAGCCACGTTTTTGCTCTGCCGTGGGCCGTAGCAGGCGCAGCGATGACCAAAACCGCCCCTTCCTAGGGGCCGAGAAAAGCCAGAAGGGGCAGATCCCCCCCCCCGATTTTCCGCGAGGCACCCACGGTTCTGAAACCGCAGGCAGCAAAAAGCCGTCGGTTACGAGATCGTGAGTTCCCTGAGCACCTCGAAATCCATCTTGCCCCCCCCCCCCTGCAGGGTTGGTGGAGCATGGGCGCAACTGGGCGGCCATCGCCAAGATGGTGGGCACGAAGAGCGAAGCCCAGTGTAAGAACTTCTACTTCAACTACAAGCGGCGGCACAACCTGGACAGCCTCCTCCAGCAGTACAAGCAGAAGGTGAGGATCTGGCCGGCCTGGCGCTGGGGGCCGGGTATCAGGCCGGGCAGGCCCTTCAGTGACCAGGGAGGTGAGCCGAGGCGACGGGCTCCGAGACCGGCTGAGGTCAGGGCTGGACGAAGGCGGCTGGGCCGGCGGTGGGAGTGGGCGTAAAGGGAAGCCCCCGGAAGGTCTGGCCCCGCCAGGATCGTCTGGAGAGGCCCGCGTTGTCGAGAGAGAGGTGCTGGCAGGCAAGAGGCCCAAAGCCGCATGAAGGTCCGGAGTGTGGCTAAGTTAGACTTTCTTAGACTCCAGCTCCCACCATGCCCCAGCTCGCCTGGCCCAGAATCCCTTGGGTGGTTCTCAAGAGTGGTCGTTTTCAAAAAGTTCTAGCTTTAGGAGTGCCTTCCCAAGCAGGTCTGCAGGACGCAGGGACAGCCTTTCGGTTTTCCCCGTTTAAAGGTCATGATCTCACCCTGAAGGATCCTGGGCTTCGTAGTTTGGCGGAGGGGCTTTGCATCCTTTTCCGGAGAGCTCTTGTGCGCTTCTCCGAACGACGAGCCCCACGATTTCCCCCGGGATGGAGCTGTGGCGGCAACGTAGTGGCGTAGCGACGTAGCGCAGACGTAGGAATGACACCCAGTCCACGCTAGCCCAGGGGATAATCCTGGCGCCGGCAGCCGTCCTGGCAGGACCCACAACCGCACCAGGCATGCAAGCGGCTGGCTTGATGCCGACCAGCCCACCTGTTCAAGCGGCCCTCGTGTCTCTCTGGTCCAGGAGCAGGTCTTTTGTAAAGCGAATGGCTCTTGATGCCCCATCCGTGATCAAACCCCCCCCCCCCCCCCCAAATATTTTGCTTCGCCAGAGTTTGCAACAGTCCATGGCTGCTGGGAAAGCCAGCTTCCGTCTGTGCCACCTACTCTCTCTTTTTCCCCTCCCAGTCTTCTCGAAAACCCCGGGAGGAGCGTGAAGTGTCCCAATCCGAAAGTGTGGCTTCCACGGTCTCTGCGCAGGAAGATGAGGACATTGAGGCGTCCAACGAGGAGGAGAACCCCGAAGACAGCGAAGGTGACCCAAGAAGTGGCCGGCGTTTCCCCTCTCCGGACCTGCTCTCCTCCAGAGGGGTTGAACTCCAGCTCCCATTTCCTGCTGTGGGGAGGACGGGCGGGGGGGGGGAGAGAAAATGGGAGATGTAGTCCAACTCATCAAGGGCTTGGTTGGGAGGCAGGCAGATCAGAGGCGTTTTCTCTGATAATCTTTGGAAATCCGGTCTGTGGTTTTCTTATCTTTGAAGGCCAGCTGAGGGGGCTGAGTCGGCTTGAGGCCAGTCAGTCACGCCTCCTTTCTCGCCCTCCTCCTCCACACACCCCTGTTTCACAGTATGAGAGCTGAGGGGGGACCCAGAGACGGGCTGGATGTAGGATTCTGCGTTCTGTATCAAATTCCGCGCCTCTCTGGTTTGTGACTTATCAAGCTGCTGCCGTGACAAGCAGGCAGAAACAATGGCCTCTTTCTTGGGAAGCCAACCGTCTGAATTTCGACAGGGCGTAAAAACCAACGCAGGGGTCAGGGTAGCGGGAGGGAAATCCAGAAAGGCAAATAAGGATTGGCTGGGCTTTACTTTAGAGAAATGGCCGGTGAGCAGAGAGTAGAAGGGACGATGGCGCAGAGGGGGTGGGGTGGGGTCCTTGCAGGATTCTTTTGGGGTCTGCGGGACGAGGACCAAGGAGAGAGAATTTTGCCCCTTGAAGGAAAAGGGTCTCCCTCTGTCCCCGTTGCAAGGAGAAGCTTGCGAAACAGAACAGAGCAAAACCAAAGGGTGTGTGTTGATTGTGTCTTGTGAGTTTTGTGCAGCCATGAGCGCTGTTGGGATTTCCTTCTACAAGAGGAAGCCATTTCTAAGCTTGGTTTCAGTTTAAGCATCCCTGAAGAGTCAAGAGGTCTGTGAGGCAGCAGGTCTCTCTCTCCCTCCCTCTCTCTCTCTCTCTGTGTCATGTGGCCTGCGGTGGTAATCGCCCGGCATCCAGTTAATGCCCCTTAATTACCTTTCGGACGCTTAATACGCAGGGCTTAATGTCTTTCCAGGTGTCGAAAATAGCTCGGATACCGAGAGTGCCCCCTCTCCGTCTTCGGCGGAGGCTGCCAAGGCCCCGGAAGATGGCCTTCCCGAGAACGGCGTGGCCCGGGTAACCGGCGAGGCCGCGGCGGGAGAGGAGGAAGAGGAGGAGGAGGAGGAGGAAGAGGAGGAGGAGGGATCTGGCATTAAACCGGGCCCGGGTGCATCTCCTCCCGCCACCGCAGCAGGCGCTCAGGACGGAAAGCCGGAGAAAAAGGAGGGCCCCCACTTGGAGGTGAAGGAGGAGGCGGCCACCGAGGCAGAGGAACCGATGGAGGTGGAGAGCAGGGCCTCGCCGGCCGATGCCAAGCCCGAGCCGGACCTTGCCGCACACACCAAAACAGAGCCCGCCGAGCCGGAGCCCCCGCTTCCCGAAGAGGTCCAAGTGAAGACGGAAAAGGATGCCAAAGAGCAGGAAGAGGAGATGCCCGAGGAGAAGCCGGCGCCCGAGCGGATGGACTTCAGCCTGTCTCAGCCGGCCGCCACGGAGAGGTCGGACCCCAACTCGGATAACGATTCCAGCGCTACCTGTAGCGCGGACGAGGATGTGGATGGGGAGCCCGAGAGGCAAAGGTGAGGTCTGTTGGTCCGCCCAAGGATCACCTCGCTGGTTGCTTCTTGGTGGTGCCTGTAGTCTGCCTTTTCCAGCGGTCACGGGAGCCCGAGGCGGTGTACGAAGAAATACCTCCCGTTGGTCCCTCAAACAGAGCAGACGCCGTAAACGAGCAAGTTGACAACCCCCATTGTCACTCTGGGGATTCAGTGGGTCTACTCTTGTGGGACTGCTGATCGCATTCAGGCCACAGTGGTTAAAAAAACAACCCCAAGTGGAAGCTAAAAATGCAAGGTTTTGATGTTAACACTCAGTTAAACATAGAATCATCGTAAAAACGACGGGGAAAATGGTCGCAATTAAAAAGTGCAGTGTTCACCCAGGTTCAGGTTCACTAAACCTCGCTGCCTCTCCAAGGCAGTCGTTGTTTGCCAGAAGCCTCTTTAGGAGAAGAAAGATCTTTGCCTCCAGGCGAAAGCTCAGCAGGATGGGGCCAGCCCAGCCTCTTGTGGCAGGGAGTTCCACAGCCTGGGAGGAACCACCGAGCTCTTTCCTGGACCGTGTAACTTCAAAAATACCATTTTGCCCCACAAAATCGGGAGTAGGATTATGGCCACTTAAAGATTTAGGGTTTTCTCCCCCCCCCCCATTTTTTTTTGGCACTTCCAGCAGTCCACATGGCTCCCAGACAGTGCCGAAGGCCAAAAATGGGTCCTTCCAAGTGACCCACCTAGAGAGGTCTCATTTTTGGGGTGTGGGGAGGCTTTGATGGCATGCGAGATTCCCCCGCTGAAGTTACAAAACAGCTGATCGTCTGCATTTTCCCAGGGAACGAAAGGCCCCTCTTTCACAAACTGGCATGGTCGCCTGTGTCGATATTCTTGTGGGGTGACTGAGGGAGTTTTAAGACGCAGGGGCCATTCTGGGGGAAGGATTTCGTCACGCTCCTCCCTCGCCCAGCCCCCTACCTCCGTGTAGGTTCAATCCACGCCTGTGGGCAGCCGTCTTGTGTAGCCCAGGAAACGGGCGCTGCTGAATTCGATCTGCGGGTGTGGATTTTGTTTTTGTTTTTTTTTGTTTTTTTGGATGATGGCTTTGTGACCCTCTGGGAGGAGGAGCAGCAGGCTCCCCGTGTGATGGAAAATTTCCTGTGCCTGCTTGGAAGCCCTCCAGGCAGCCGCCTTTGAGTCGAGCTTGCCCTGGAGCAGGTGTTAAATGTCAGGGCGATCGGGTTCCTGGGTTCCTTTATTTTTAATTTTTAAAAGAGGGGTCTTCCAGAGAGCTCCCTTCTCGCGCTCGGCGGAGGCGGAGGACAGCGCGCCTGACCACAATCAAACGACTGATGAGCCGAGAGGCGTTTCGGTCCCACTTTCCCCTCCAGCCGGCCGAGTCAGGCTCCCTGGAGAGGAAACGCTCTTCCCTGCGTTCTCTCCACAACAGCCCTGCGAGGCTGGCCAGGGCGGCTCAAGGCCACCTCGGGGAGCTTCGGGGCCCAGATTCGAACCTGGCCCTCTGGAGCCCCCATCCGGCACCTTTGGCTCCCCCCCCCCCCCCCGCTTTCCACACAACACACTTCCTTCTCCTCCCGAGTCAAAGCTCTTCCTCTGTCATACGGCCCTACAGTCCAATTAGGAGGGATGTGGGTTCTGACGGGTCAAAGCCTCGCTGAGCGCCTTTGGGGCAGGGCTTCGGGGAGCCCCATCGGAAGGGGGTTTGCCATGGGCTGGATGGCAACCCCATACCAGGCTGGATTGGGTCCCCGCGGCGTGGAGATTCCCTTCCTCCCCGTTGCCTCTTTCTTGGCCAACTTTGCATCCAACGGGGCTTGGGTTGGACACACTTTGGTTTCCCTTCCCCTTTTTATAAAATCAGTATCGTCCTCTCTCTCGCCTTGGCAAATCCTGGCAACCTCACCACACGCCCGCCACGAAGGAAATCACTCCCTGCGTTGCAGAACAGATCAGTTGGCTATTAATGAAATGAAATAAGATATATATATATATTTACAAAATTGGGCCTTCTCATGAAATGTTTTCTTACCATGCGTTTATGTCACCTTTCCTCCCCCCTTTTCAGTTCCTAAAATGTATTTTCTCTTCCTTCCAGGATCTTCACGATGGACTCCAAGCCTTCCCTCTTGAACCCGACCGGGCCGTTGATGGTGTCGTCCACCATCAAGCAAGGGCTGATGGACCTGCAGCAGCTCCAGCACCGGGCGGCGGTCATTCCCCCCATGGTAGGTTCTGGGCAACGGGGGAGGGGGGGAACCAACCTCCTTCCCCGCCTTTGGAAAGGGAGCTCATGGGCTCAGCCTGAAGCGCAAGGAAAACCGGGCCAGCCAGATGGGCCGGGCCTGGTTTTCCAGAAGCCGCAGCTGGCCCGGCTGAGGAGAAGGCCTCATGGGAGTTGTAGTCCAAGGAATCTGAAGGCGTTAAGGTTCTGCGGGGCTAAATTTGGAGGTTGTCTTGGTGGGACGTCTGGAGAGCGTTTGGACCTTAGGGTTAGGGTTCAGGAGGAGCGTTCAGACTGGGCGATCGAGGTGCCGGGGGCCGGATTTTTCCTCGGGCTCCTCTTCCTCTTCCTCCCGCAGGTCTCCTCCTCCCCACAAGGCCTGCCCCCGGGGATCGCCATGAGCGGCTACGCCCTCTTCCAGCAGCACATCAAGGCCATGCACAAGTCCACCCTGCTGGAGCCGTGCCAGCGCCAGGAGCCGGCGGAGCTGGACGGCCGGCCCTCGGCCAGCCCCTGCGCCCCCTCCAAGAGTCCGAGCGTCGAGTGGGACGGTAGGTGGACGCAGGAGGTCCCGGCTGAGCCTGGGTCGGTCTTCGCCCGGGGGGGGGGTGGACACAGGGAAGACGGCCCTGAGGGGTGGCCAGCCGGCTGCCGCCCACACTCAGGAAGTTACGGTGAAAAAAAATGGCATTCACTGCGCTTGACAAGTCATTCCACTTTTTGCAATATTTTGGAAGACGTTTTCTGATTTTCCATTGGTTTTTTTTTTTTAAAAAAGAGGTGGTTAGTGGTAAGAGAAACGACAAAAAAGCCTTGAAAAATCTCAGGCCCTGGAGATGCCTAAAAGAGGTGTTTTTTGAAAGAAAATAACTTTAAAAATGCAACTAGGAAATGCCAACTTTGAGCTACAGTAATTTCTTTCCCTCTGTTCACACTGCTCACACGGAACCTGGTGACACCCTTGTCGCCCTCAAAAACAACGTCTTACAGATGTTCCTTAAAGTTTGCGTTTCCCGAGTTCCAAGTGAAACGGGCGGGTGTTCCTCTGGTGGGAGTTGTAGTTCGACCTTTGGGAGGTGCAGTTGACAGCCTTTGGGAGGTGCAGGTGTGTTCAGGGTGAGGCCGTGCTCCGTCAGGGTCTCCTGGTGGGTTTTCCCCACCCGGTCCTTCTCTGCCTCGGCTGGCCTTTTTCCCCCAGGGTGGGTGTCCAGCCGGAAAGAGCCCTTTCCTGCTTGCCAGGACCTCCCGGTCTGCAAATACAGAGGCTCTGATGAGCGATGGCAGAGTTTGAACCCAGCCCTCGTGCTTCTCGACAAAGATCTGATTTAAATAAGAGGCTGGCTTCTCCCAAGTCAGACCAGCTCAGTCCATATAGGCCAGCATCGCCAGCTCTGACCAGCAGCAGCGACAGAAGGTCTTTGTGGCTTTTCCCTGGCATTCCCGTCCCTCCTCTGTCCAAGGACTGACCCGAGTTCGAGCCTTCAAAATAAGACAGGGCTCGGGGTCTTCAGGGTGAGACGGTGCGTCTTCGGGGGTCTCGTAGCGGGATTTTCCCGAACCTCGCCCGGAGATCTTGGAAGGCAGGGGGTTTCTCCAAGAAACCAGGCATTCTGCCACCGAGCTTGGGCCCTTCCCGAAAAAGAGGGGTCGGAGCTCCTTTTGAATTTGGCCGAGTCCACCCAACGCCCTCCCGAGGTCATGTTAGCCTCCGAGTCTCTGAATCCTCGACCGTCGGCCGTGGCTTCTGGGAGTTGTAGTCCCGAGCCTCCGGCGGTGTCCAATTTGAGGAATCTTAGCCTGTCTCCCTGAAACCGTTCATGAAAATAAAATAAAATTCAGGCGTCCCTTGAGCAGATTTCAGGCGCTTGGAAGGGTGTTTGTTTTCACCTTGCCGAAATCGAGCCCGCCCTGGTTCTCTTTCAGGCGTTTCCCTCTCCGACTTGGGATGTTTACACCGCCTGCCTTGAGCTTTCTCGGCTTCCTCGCCAAGGAAGGAGGTCCCGGGAATAGCCGGGATTTTATAGATTGGGTACACGGAGCCCCTGAGTCCTTCGGCAGAGACCGACAGGGTGGAAACCAGGGTGCTTTTCCCTTTGAGTCATCATCCTCTGCCATCACTTTTCCTTTTTTTTTTTTTTCTCCTCCTGTCTCTTCCTCCCGAGAGCTCAGGGCAGCCAGCAAACTCTCCGAACAAACACAATTAAAATGAACGGTTGTCTCTGGTGTATTTATCAGTGGCATCTCATTATTCTCACCCCCACCCTTTGAGGTAGGCCAGGCCGAGGGAAAGAGACGATCCCAAGGGTGCCCGGTAAAGTTTCACGGCTGGGTGAGGATTTGAACTGGGGTTTTTCAATGTAGTATTTCCAGTATTTTAATCGAATATTTTCAATTTAGTGTTGATGCCGGGTTGTTGTTTTTTAATTTAGTATTTCCAGCAGCAGATAAGAGAATCAGCAGATACTGAATCCGCAGATAGTGGGGGTCCTACGGGATCTCCTTTCTGTTACAAAAATGAGAGTAAGCAAGGTGTGAAAGCTGAAAAAGAGAGATAGAGAGAGACAAAAATACACAAAGGTATACAGTTTCTGAACATGGAGGCTCAAGATGTTTTCCTGGCTTTAGATGTGTCTCTTTTCTTTCCTTGGAACCAACTGACGTCAATGGTCTCTTGAATCTTCCACTGTACAATTTACTAGAAGCTCTGAAGTTTTTATTTTATTATTATTATTATTATTTTGAGAAAAATATATTCGGCTTCACGGCGCCCACTGCTGCTGCTTAACTTCCGAAACCTGCTTTCTTGTAGGGAAGTCAGTCGCCTACATGCCTTATGCCGAAGTGAAGCGCGCCATGGAACAGGAGGCCCAGATGCAGAACGCGGCGGCCAGGTCATCATCGCCGTACCGCCTGTCCCCGAGGGAGGTCAGCAAGGCTTCTCCCCAGCCGGACGTGAACTCCGCCCGCTACAGCGTTCCACCCGGTAATTAATTCCGGTTTGCCGGCTTTCTTCTCACTTAAACATATTGGGGGCCAATTTCAGGAAACAGACATCCTTCTTTGGACTTTGAGTCGCCGTAAGTAAAAGTGAGGTGTAGGAGTTAGAGCGTTGGCCTAGGGCTCAGGAGACCTGGGTTCAGATCCTCACTCGGCCACGGAACTCCTTGACCTTGGGCCAGGGAGCCGCTCTCCACCTGAGCTAGCTTGCAGGGTGAAAACAGGAAGGAGAAAGGCGTATGCTACCTCGGGCTAATTAAGGGAACCGGCAGGGTTGTAGAAATGTAACTTGACAAATAAAGAATAAAAAATAAATGTTGAATGGCAGAGGTTGAAACCCAGACTTCTAGGATGTCTAAATCTTATATTTTTTGCTAAAATAGAAAACAAAGAGGGTTTAGCACTTAAGAATGTTGCATTAGGACTTGAGAGTTCTGTATTCGAATCCTCACTAAACCATGAAAACTCACTGGGTGATTGTTGGTTAGTCCCTTAGCCTCTCCTACCTCGCAAGGTTGTTATCAGGGATAAAAGCTGGAGGCGAACGAGCCACATGCTCGTTGAAGAGGAGAGTAAGTGTCCATAAATAAGAAATAATCTGTTAAACTGAAGTGGTCGTAACCTTACATTTTCTTGAGAGGACACCCTTCCAGTCCAGGCCGATTTTTATTTCATGTCTAGTCTCAGATTGAACTAGATTTACGTGTAGTTGTTAGGTGTTGTCTGGCAGCCCGACAAATGAAATGATCTTCAGAATATGCTCAGGTCTTGCAAGCAGAAAGCTGTGGCTTCCTTTATGGCGTCAATCCATCTCGTGTTAGGTCCTCCTCTTTTCCTCCTCCTGGTTTCGACATATTCTGCTTATGTTCTGCTTATGTACGTAAGCTTCCTCTTCCTGCGATGTCAGTTTGTTAAAGGACGTTCTTCCAAAAATGGATTGTGGTGAACTTAAAAGCTTCAAACACATACCAGAAAACAAAAGGAAGCTTTTTTTTTTCCATAAGGACTAGGAAGTTGAAAGAATTTTCCGGAGCCCTGCTTATGATTGTATACAGACGTCTTCTGGAATATGTTGATCTGACTTATTTGCTACGTCTACAAAACTGTCTTCTTTTCCTCTTCTCCTCCTTCCCACAAGTTCTCCAACCCGCTCCTCACCAGGTGATCACCAATCTCCCCGAGGGGGTCCGCCCCCCGACCACGCGGCCGACCAGACCCCCGCCACCGCTGATCCCATCCTCCAAAACGGTGGTCCCCTCCGAGAAGCCGTCCTTCATCATGGGAGGATCCATCTCCCAAGTAAGGAGGCAGGGTGCATGTCGTTGAGTAGTCGCTCGCCCCCCGGCTCCCCCTAGGCGAACGCCTGCTGCAGGGCAGAGGCAGGAAAATCTACTCTCTTGGCCCAGAACGGCCCCAGTTCTACTGGCCGTGCTAGCTGGAAAATTGTCGAACTGTAGTCTAAACAATGTGCTTTCCCCCCGTTTTCATACACAGGCTAGAGGAGGTATTTAAGAATGGTGAGATACAGTATGACCCCCCCTATCCGCAGGATCAGTACCCGCTGACTGAAAATACTAACTAAAACACCCCAGAAAGACCTATTTCTATGCATTTCCAGGGTGTACATACCAGAACTGGCCACTAGAGAGAGCCAGAGACCATGCCATTGATCGCGTTTGATCCTTCCGCGCTTTTCGGCATCCGTGGGGATGGTTGGACCCGATCCCCCCCGCGGGTGCTGCATTTCTAGTCGCTTGTAGTTTTCCAGCTTTGGTTGGTTGTCCAGTTATGCAGGTGTAGCTCATCCTAATACAGTGCGAGTAGAACTATTCCTATATTAATAATTTGGTAGTAACATACCGTGTTTCCCCGAAAATAAGACAGGGTCTTATATTAATTTTTGCTCCAAAAAACGCATTAGGGCTTATTTTCAGGGGATGTTTTATTTTTTTCATGTACAACAATGAACATTTATTCAAATACAGTCATGTCATCATCTTCTGGTTGCCGCACAATGGTGGAGGGCGGGGTTTGACTTAACTGGGGCTTATTTTGGGGGTAGGGCTTATATGACGAGCATCCTGAAAAAATCATACTAGGGCTTATTTTCAGGTTAGGTCTTATTTTCAGGGAAACAGGGTAATTACAGCGATAACCAGGAGAAACCTGTCTTTTCATTCACTTATTTATTTAAAACATTTTTACCCCGCCTTTCTCCTTAAAAGGAACCATGGCGGCTTTTTTTCACCCCGGGTTCAGTCTCTACATTTTGCTCCCTGATGATCAGTTCCTGTCGCGCAAGGAGTGTGCGCAGTTGGCTTTGGGTCATTCTGGACCCCAAATTTACTTTTTCCGGAAAAACCTGGCTCCTCCCACAGCCCTTTCTGGCCCTTTCCTGCTCTGGGCAGGGTGGTGGTCGTTTGGCGACCGTAGACCCAGCATTCATCAAACAGATTTCTCTTCCTAGGGATACATGCCAGACTTCCACCAACTGAAAACAAAGCCTCCCTTCCAGGTGTGTTGGACTCCGATTCCCAGCATCCCCCAACTGGCAGGGAGATTCTGGGAGCTGCAGTACCACTGGGCATGTGAAACCCCCCCCCCTCTTTGTGAGCTACTTTCAGTCACATTTGTGAGAACAATTTCTGTGCCCCTAAACGAAGGTAGCCTCTCCCTCGTCGTGCAAACTTCTCCAGACCAGAAGCCTTGGATGGGTTGTGTGTATCTTCTGGGTCCTTCTGTGCCAGCTAGTTCGGCAGAGACGGGTTTTGTATACATTGTGGAAATCCCCAGAGAAAGGGTCTTTGCCTCGTTCCCATGGCTGGAAGTGAGGAATCTCACGATGAACAGAATGGATAGATGCTTTGATGGGGGGGGGGGGTGAGATGCTGAACGCGGTTTCTTCGCGTTCCTGAGCCCAGCATTTCCGAAGGGCAGGTTGCTTGCAGAAGCCTGGTGCTTCCCCTGCAGAGAGACCCCCTTCAGCCCCGCCGGCCGAGAGGATTGCCCGATCCAGCACACCCCAAGGGCCCCAGTCCGGTTTCTCTCGACGTCAGGCTCCGTTTGTGCCTGATCCTCCTGCCAACACGGCTGCTCTCTCTTTATCCACCCCCCGCTTTTAGGGAACGCCGGGCACCTATCTCACGTCCCATGGCCAAGCCTCGTACGGCCAAGAGCCGGCCAAGCCTTCCGTTGGCTCTATCTCGCTCGGACTGCCGAGGCAACAGGAGGCAAACAAGTCAGGTAAGGACGCCGAAAAAACCTGCCCGGCTTCCTTGTTCTGAACGTTTCTTCCCCCCTGGACGGTTCCTGCTTGCATGAGGCTCCGGGTGGCAGGGGGGAGCTTAGGCCAGAGGTGGGTGTGCGTGGCTCCAAAATGCAGCTTCTTCTGTTCTGCCTGCGGTTTGCAAATCCCCGGAGCCAGAACAAGGCCCACTTCTAGAAATAAAGAAGGAGCTGTAAAAGAAGCAGCCAGCCACTCTGCCTTCTCTCACGGTTGCGATGGTCATCATGACCCTCCTTGTCTTAGTCCTTTCCCCCCCCCCCCGCTTCCCCTTTTCTCCTCCTCCTCCTCTTTTTGATCCTCTTTTTTTCTCTTCCGCTTCTTTTGTCTCCTTCTCCTCCTCCTGCGCTTTTTCCTTCCCTTTCCTCCTCTTCTGAATTTTCCTCCTCCTGTTTCTTTCCTGCCACCTCCTCCTCCTTGTCCCACACTAAAAATGTTATTTTTCTCCTCCTCCGGTGTACAAAACCAATCAGCCGAGCTGAAGCCGTGGCCCCGTCAGCCATCGCTGGCTTCGAACAGGGCCAGACGTCCCGGGGATGGCAGCTGACGACCTCTATAAGGGTCCCTGCCAAATACGATCTCTCCAAACGACTCACGGAACCCCACGTTGTATTTCCTTCTTTCTCTCCAGCTTCCATGCCTTACATCAAACAGGAGGAATTCTCTCCCAGAAGCCAGAATTCCCAGCCCGAAGGCCTGTTAGTCCGGGCCCAGCACGAAGGAGTGGTGCGAGGTGAGCCCCGCACCCGGATTATTCCCGGCCCTTTATTCTCAGGCCTCCGAAGTTTCCCCTGGACCAGGCAAAGCACCTCCTCCTCTGGATCGTATGTGCACGGAAATGCTCTGGCATCACCGTCACGCTTTAAGAAACCTTCGGGGACAGAGGGGCGCCCGTGAACTTTGGCACGGGAAAAGGCCATGACGTTTCATCCGTCCATTGGAGGATAATGGATTTGGGCCTGGTTCTCTTTATAGCCGAGGCCCCCCTTTGGCCCGTCAGGTGTTTTGAACGTCAGCTCCCAGAAACCTCTGCCGTTGGACAAGGATTATGGGACGCTGAGTCCAAAATACCCAGAGGAGACCAGAGGGCCTCCTGGTTTGAGAGTCGGGGGGTGACGAGGACAGGCCCAGTGGGCGGGTTGCATTCCAGTAACCAGGGCTGTGCCTTCCGCCAGGAACGACGGCTACCATCCAGGAAGGGAGCATCACCCGAGGGACCCCCCACCAGCAAGGTTTCCGTGGAAACAATGCCCTCGCTCCGTGGTTCCATCACCCAGGTACGTCAGCGCTGAAGTCCCGTAACAATTTCCTTTGGTTCTTTTCCGCCTGGAAAGTGATTTCTCCAACTTGGGGGGGCCTCTCTGGCTGCACCCAGCTCCCTTTTTGAGCTTCGTCCCCGTCCGATCCTTGTAAAACCGTCTTAAGGCCCTGTGGGACTGCCTTTCCTATCCTTCTCCACCGTTGGCTGTCGTGGCCAGGGCTGATGGGACTTATAGTCCAGGGGCGCCTGGTTCACGTTCCCCATCTCTGACCCAGCCCCACACGGCTTCTTGCAGCTGAGCCCACACGCTCAGCCAAATCGCGATCTCCTGGTTTCTTGCTGAACCGGAATGTTTTTCCTCCTTGAATCCTCTTTTCTTTTACACGCTATTCCTTCCGTGTCCAGGAAAACATGTTGAGAGGGAAGCCCTGCAATAGGGATCCAGTTGAGAAAAAATGTATATCTATTCCGTGTATCCGTACCCTGCCTTTTCTCTTGTGAGCGCAAGGCAGTGCCTGTGGCTTTTTCTCTCTCCACTTGATCCTTTCTCTGCTCAGCTTCCAAAACCGTCCTGAAGCCGGTGTATCTTCAGCGCCTTGTCAGGGACTGGGGCAATATGGGTGGATTCCCGATCCTTCCGCTCTCCTTGCAGGGAACGCCGGCTCTGTCGCAGTCCGGGATCGCGGCGGACGTGTTGCTGAAGGGAACCATCACCCGGCTGGCCACGGAGGAAAGCAGCCCCGAGAGATGCCGGGAGGAGGCCGGGGCGTCCAAGGGCCACGTCATTTACGAGGGCAAGAGTGGGCACATCATAACATACGACAGTGAGTCCAACTCATGGCGGATTGCCGTGGCCAGGTTCAGAGGCCGAGAAGGCAGCCCATATTCCTTTTCCCAATGGTCTCTTGTGCCGAACCTGGCTGGGAATCTTTTATTTACACGATACAAATTACAAACAGTAACGCAAGAAGTTTTGTCTAATAAAACAGTAGATTTACCCGTCTTTCAGCTGAGAGTCCCGGTGCACCGACCCCCAATAAGAGCCAGTAAATCATTACAGATTGTGATGCCAATTAGAACTATATAGGTTTGAGTTTTGGAGATGCCTGTCTTACGTGGGCACAGCCCAGGTTAAGACTATAGTAGGACCCCCCCATATCTGTAGAAGATCAATTCCAAGCCTCCCCCGTGGATGACGGAAACCATGGATAATAGCGAACCGTATCCATAGCATGGTCTCTGATTTCCTCTAGTGGCCAGTTCTGGGAATCCCATTGTAGAAATACGTATGTACTTCTGGTTGTTTTTTTTTTAATGTTTTGAGACTGTGGATACGGGAGTCCTGCTGTATTTTTAAAAGCACGTTTGTTTTGAGAAAATAAGCCCATCACTCGTTCTTCTGGTTAGAAACCCCTTTCAGTAGCCACAAGTTTGCTTGCATGAAAAGGTCTCTGCCAGTCAGCGGGAGGACAAGAGACCGCCGGGGCCACGATCCGGGCCACGGTTGTCCGTTTGACCTGGGGTTTTGGTGGTTTTGTTTTTGCCTTTCGACAGCCATAGGAACACGGAGCCCCAGGACGGCTCACGAAATGAGCCTGAAGAGGCCGTACGACGCGATGGAAGGGAGCATGAAACAAGGGATGCCTCTGAGGGAGTCGCCCGTCTCCGCGCCCTTAGAAGGTAAAAACGGTCTCCCAGAAACTGCGCAGAAACCATGAAAAACAAAACACAAACTCAGCAGGCAAGAGGCCGACCGGGTGCCACTCGGAACAAACATTCATCCCAGCCGTGATTTCACGGTGTGACCCTCGGGTGGCTTTGGCTTTTCGGTCACAGTGTTCTTAAGGGCTGCGTTTGGCTTTTTCCAGCCAGGAGGGGAAAAAAACCCTAACTCGGGGCTCGTGCGCTGTAAAATGGGCGTGCCCGCTGGTCCGAAAAGAGGGCAGCCCCATAGATCCGTGGGTGACTCTGTATTCTCCTTTTCTAGGGTTAATCTGCCGGGCCCTGCCTCGAGGGAGCCCCCACGCTGACCTGAAAGAGAGGACAGTGCTTTCTGGGTCTATAATGCAAGGTAGAGACCCCAAGGCGTCTCCCCCTCCTTACTCTTCGGGTGCAAGAATTATGGCTACCTGTTCTCCAACGACTACTTGTTCCTTCCTCGCTGTGTCGAAACCAGCGGCAGAGGTCTTGATCCAGCCCTGGGTCGGAGGGGGTGAGGGGCCTTGAACCCTTGTCACAGACTGGGTGGAGAGCCATTGCTTTGTTTTTACCTTGAAAAGGAAAGTCTCGTTCACCCGACTAACCGCATGGCTTTGTAACTCAGCCTGTCACGGGGTGCTGGGAGGCTGGAGAAGCATTCCGGTTGGAATTTCAATTTAATTTCTCTGGGTGTTACCAGTGGATGTTGACGTTGTGGCGCTCGGTTTGGTGGGTTAATTTCCTTTTTATGGTTCACCGCCCGGAGGAATGTTTGTCAATAGATTGGGTGGTATATAAATGTTCAAAATACAGGAATGAATGAATGAATGAATGAATTTCAGCAGGAAGAGATTTGGATCTGGGTCACACACCCCAAGTATTTCTCCTTAAACACACACTTCCCAATCATTATTCCGTTTGAGAGTTGTCAAGTTTATCTTAGCCTTTATTTAATATGGATTAAATCAGACTAGAGCTTGGAAAGTTAATGTTCTGAATTTCAGCTCTGTAAATCCCCTAAATCCGAGAGCTGCAGTCGTGTGTTGTTGTTGTTTTTTAAAAGGGAAATTTGGGGAATTCCTCACTTCAGACCCGTTTGGTGGGTCGGCCGGCCTGGTTTGACCTGAGTTTCTGCTACAGCTTTTCTCTTGATTTCCCGTCCAGGAACCCCACGAGCCACAGCCGAGAGCTACGAGGAAGGGCTGAAGTACCCGAAGATCAAGAGGGAGTCTCCTCCGACCCGGAGCTTCGAAGGCGCCATCACCAAAGGCAAGCCCTACGACGGGGTGACCACCATCAAGGAGATGGGCGCTCCATCCATGAGATCCCCCGGCAGGAGCTGCTGAACCAAGAGAGCCACACGGCCCCTGAGATGGTCCAGAGCACCCGGCCCCATCATCGAGGGCTCCATCTCTCAGGTCGGTGGACAGCCTGGCCGCCGAGAGGCACCAGCCGGAACGGTGACAGGTCCGAGGGGGGCCCGTCTGGGTCCAGGCTGACGCCATTGTTCCCCCTCTGTCTTCCAGGGCACGCCCATCAAGTACGAGAGCAGCTCTGGCCCGTCGGCCATCAAGCACAACGTCAAGTCGCTCATCACCGGCCCGAGCAAGCTGCCCCGGGCAATGCCCCCCCCTAGAGATGGTCTCGGAGAACATCAAGGCGGTTGAGCGAGGGAAGTACGAGGAGGCCAAACCCGGAGAGGTCCGCTCCCCGCCACACCTCGGTGGTCAGCTCTGGGACCTCGGTCCTCCGGTCGACGCTCCACGAGGCGCCCAAGTCCCAAGTGAGCCCCGGGATCTACGAGGATGCCAACGCCAGGCGGACGCCCGTGAACTACCAAAGCATGTCCCGGAGTTCCCCGATGATGAACCGAGTGTCGGAAGGTATATGTTCGGCTAGCGCCCCGGGGTCGGCAACGCCAGGCCCTGGAGCCAAAGGTGGCCCTCTTGGGGGCCAGATCGTGCCCTGTGGGATTCGACACCGCCTGGCTCGTTCTCTGGCCTCAACGGTGGAAATGCCTCTGCTCTGACTTTGTTACTGATGGGAAGAGCTTTAGTCTAAAATATATACTAGCAACCCCCCTTATCTGCGGGATCAATATCCGCTGATTCACTTATCCATGGTCTGAAAAAGTTTAAACTATTAAAAGAAAAATCTAATGAATATCTGTTTCTAACGGTGATGTTGCTAGAAGTGGCCACTAAAGGGAGCCAGAGACTGTGCTATGCACAGTGTTCACAATTATCCACGTTTTTCAGCCTCCGCGGCGGTGCTTTGAACCGATCTCCCATGAATACATGGGTCCTACTGTACATCCATTTTTTTATTTTTTTTTTGGTCCTACCCATTCACTTTTAGCTCTGCCCACCTGAGAATTTCTCTGCCATTAAATTTAGCCCTCCAGCTGCAAGGGGTTCCCTCTCCCTGCCCATTTAGTGAAGACCCTAAGAAATGGCATTTTTGGTGGTTGCTCCCAGTCTATGGAAATTTGTTCCAACTTTTTAAACGAATGACGTTTCTAGCACTCTTCAGGTTCCATCTTGTTTCAGTGGCAACGTTTTCATTTATTGTGATTGGTATACGTGTATTTTTTTTAAAAAAAGTGGTTGTATGCCACGTTGTGTTCTTTTACTGGAAGAAAAGCAGGATGCAAATAAGGGAAATAAAATAGATCAATAAGTAATAAATCCACTTTTTCTTCCTGCGGGGGGGGGGGGAATCGGCGTTAGCTTTGCCCCTCTGTGTGTCAGGTTTGGGTCTCTTAGGAGAGGGTCCCCCTCACAGCGTTTTTTCTTAGGGTGGTTGGTTTTAGGAGCAAGCGATCCCCGGAGTAGACAGTAAAGTTTAGAGATGCACAGACTTGAATTTTGCGAGTCGTGGACGGCGAAACACATACCTAGCCACCGCTGCTGGGAGACCGGCAGCCGTTCCCCTTGGGAGCCCGATCATCTCTTTTGAAAGGCTTCCCATTCTGACGGGTGTTTTCTTTTTCCTTTCTCCCTGCAGGCAGCGTGTCTTCTGCGAAGTCAGCCAGCACGAACGGAAATCCACCCTGACCCCGACGCAGCGGGAGAGCATCCCTTCCAAGTCACCCGTCCCAGGGGTGGATCCCGTGGTCGCCCACAGCCCCTTCGACCCGCACCACCGGGGCGCGACCCCAGAGGTCTACAGGAGCCACCTCCCTTCTCACCTGGACCCCGGCCATGCAGTTCCACCGGGCCATGGATCCGGGTAGGTCCACGAAACCGACAAAAAGTGGGACGCTCGTGGCGTCTGAGAAGGTGCGGCACGAAAGGAAGAAACGAGGGGGAGGGAAGAGGAAAAGCGGTGCACGGTTCTCCCCCGGCAGGGCCCCACTTCATCTCGGGGGGTTTCAAAATGTGAAGGTGCACATTTAAAAGGTCACAACTCACTCAAATCCTGGCACTGTTGTGTCTGCAGGACCAAGTCCCCCCCCCCCCCCCCCAAATTTCAAAATAAGCAAACTTTAGTCTACAAGGTGGAGACCGGCTTCCCAACCTGCTGGCTTCCTGTTTAGAATGAGCTTCAAAACTAACAAGTGTAAGAAAAACTCAAGTTTAGGTCAAATTTTTATTCAGAGTCTTGAGGACTAGAATATTAACTGTCCAGTCAGCAGTACAGCGGAGCTGGGCAAGCAGAAGGCTCCTGGTTTGAGATGAACTGGGCTCCCCGTCCCTTGCTCTCGCAATTGTTGCCTTCACAACACCCCTGTGAGGTAGATTAGCTGGAAGGATAACAAGCACAGCAAATTTAGCTCACGAGCTTTGTGAGTGACTGAGGATTTGAGCCCGAGTCTTCCAGTCCTGGCCTAGAACCTTTAACCGAAGCTCTGATCCATTTTCAAGATTTCCTTGTGTTCACCTTTCTTTGTGTGTGTGTGTATGCGCGTACACATTTCCCCCTCTCCTGCAGCCACGGCCTACATGTTCCAGCGCCAGCTCTCGCCCACGCCCCGGCTACCCGAGCCAGTACCAGCTCTACGCCATGGAGAACACCCGCCAGACCATCCTCAATGACTACATCACCTCCCAGCAGATGCAGGTCAACCTGAGGCCGGACTTAGCCGCAGGACTCTCCCCCCGGGAGCAGACGCTCGCCCTGCCCTACGCGGGAGCCCGAGGTGAGTCGGCCTTTGGACTGGCGGGACCCCCCTCGGCAGGGGGGCTGGCTGCAACGGCCGCGGGAAATAGGCTGCTCTAAAGTAACTTTTCTGGGGTTCTTGAACCCGCTGCGTTCTCAAACTGGTAATTTTTGTGGGGGTGGGGATAATGGGGTTTGTAGTCCGAGGCATCCGTGTGGGGGGCGGGCCGATCTCACAGCGGAGACAAAGAATTGAGAGGCAATCTCTGGAATCCCGTGAAGTGGCCCTCCCTTGTCCGGTCCTCTCGTTCGACTCGTGTTTTTCTCTCTCTTTTTCTTAGGAATAATCGACCTGAACAGCATGGCTCCCACCATCTTAGTGCCCCATCCGGGCGGACCGAGCACCCCTCCCATGGAAAGGATTACATACATCCCCGGGACTCAGCTTGCATTCCCCACCAGGCCTTACAACCCTCCCTCCATGTCCCCAGGTGAGAGCTGCCCCACAACCAGCTAGGAGGAGGCGTTCTCCACGCACAACCGTTTGGCATCTCCTGCTGTAACCGAAAGGTCTCCCAGGGTGTCTTGCACACAGTCAGTAAACACAAAACAATTTCCTGCGGCTCATCTGGAACTCTGAAAGGACACAGCATTAAAGGAAATCGATGCGGAGGGAAGAGGAAAACTGTGTCTAATCCGGATCAACAAGAGCTTTCACATTTTTGTGGCAGAGGGCAGTGATTGTGCAAAATTTATCACAGCTGCTGCCTTTGTGCCACCTGTTCTCAGAATCAGAAGCCCTGGAAAGATTTTTGGTACCTTTCTGAACAACGGTCAGGTCCTCCTGGGCTTCCTCTGTGTGCGTTTCGGTGCCTGGGCTTCCTTTTAGACAGACACGTCTGGGGGTCTGGGGTCAATTGGGGAGACGTGGACTGGAAGGAGGAGCAAGCGCTCCGCATCTTCCTCTTGTGCGGCAGGAGAGGACTTTTGGTGTGACGCCTCCTCCCCAAAGGTGCCTCTTCATTTCGAGAGAATCGAAACGGGCAGGAACAGAAGAGGTGGGTGCCGAGTTTTTATAGCCATGGCCCCTGGTTCCTCAAAACGTTTCTCTGTCCTCCTTCCCAGGGCACCCGTCTCACCTGGCGGCCTCTGCCGCCGCGAACGCCGAGAGAGAGCGGGAAAGAGAACGAGAGAAGGAGAGAGAGAGAGAGAGAGAGAGAGAGAGAGGGACCGAATCGCCTCCGTCCCCAGCGAGCTCTACCTTCGTCCAGGTAAAAGCCGGTCGCCCCTTGCGGTCTGCATCTCGCTTCGGCCGGCCGGTGTGTTTTGTCGCCTCGCGGTGGTCTAACGCCGGCTGTCCAAAGTAAGAATCAGACCGCACGGGGCCGAATGACCGTAATCGCTCAGATCCTGTTGAGCCACGGGCAACTTTATTTGGAAGCAAAGATGGGCCACACGGAATCCCCTTGGGTGTGTGTTGGACTACAGATCCCATCAGGATAGCCAGTGGGGGGGCGATGGGAGCTGTCGTCCCACCTCTGGAGCAGGGACACCAGAGGCAGGTCAGATCCTGGAGACAAAACGCTCTCTGTGCCTAGAGAACTGTGGATATGAAGGGCTGTGGATATGAAGGGATGCCTCTTTCTGCCCCTCCTGACCCCCCTCTTTCTCTTCCTGTCCATCAGGGGCCGAGCAACCCGGCCGGCCGTCCAGCCACGGCTACATCCGCTCACCTTCCCCCTCGGTCCGGGGCCAGGAGACCATCATGCAGCAGCGGCCCAGCATTTTCCAGGGGTCGAACGGGACGAGCGTGATCACCCCGCTGGATCCTGCCGCCCAGTTGCGCATCATGTACGGGATGGTTTCGCCGGGTTGGAATGCAGGGGATTCTGGGTAAACCGGACGTGGGTTTGGATCTGGCCTTTTATAGAAGGGCCTATCATCTGTTTTGTGGCACATCTCTGGGGAGGCAGAACAGCGATTTGAAAATACAGTAGCTCCAAACCCCCCTCAGTGGATGCTGAAAACCGCAGATAATAGTGAACACTATGCTTAGCATGGTAAAAGAAAAAAATCCAGTAAAAAGTATATTTACCAGGTATAAAAATATATTGCACGGTCTCTGGCTCTCTATAATGGCCAGTCCTGGTAAATATATTGTAAAAATATACATTTCTAGCCTTTTTCTTCTAATATTTTCAGACTGCAGATAAGTGAAACCACGGATACCCATCCTGTGGGTACAGGGGGGTCCTTACTGTGCTTTAAATATCTAAGTAAAGAGATGACGTCCCAGCTGTGTTAGGTTACCGGCTCTGAACCGGGAGCTGGTGATTGGGGGGGGGGGGAATGGAGAGGGAAGCAAATCGCCATTCTGGAAGCTTCCTGGGGAGTCCGATGCAGGCCCTTCATTTCGCCCTTTAAAACTTTAGCATTATTTTAACGAAAAGGAAGCAAATTTCTCCTCGTTCGTGGTTTCACCGGCAGAGGTGGGTTCGGGCGACTGGAAAACCACCACACCCCCTTTGAGTTTTTCTGTGGTTGACAACCTCCCACCCTGACCTAGGATCATAGAATTGTGGGATTGGAAGGGGGTCCCCGAGGGCCATCTAGTCTGACCCCGTGCCGATGCAGGAAATCCACCGCTTGGAGCCTTTCCGCTGAGGGTTTGGATGTTCTCCCCGCCCCCTTCTCATTCACAGGCAGCTTCCCCCCGGCACCCCTTCGATGCCCCAGGGCCTGCCCGCTTCCCGCTACAACACAGCCGCCGACGCCCTGGCCGCTCTGGTGGACGCGGCAGCCTCCGCCCCTCAGATGGAGGTGGCCAAGTCGAAAGAGGGGAAGCACGACGGGAGCCGGACGGAGGAGGCCCCGGCCGGAGGTCGGTGGTGACGGAGCAGCAGCAGCAGCAGCAACAACAACAACAACAACAACAACAGATGGAGCAGAAGGCGCTGGAGGCCGAGAAAAGAGTCCCGCCGGGCCCGTACACGTCGTCAGTGCCCTCCTCCTCTTCCTTCTCCAGTGGCAAGTCTCAGAGCCACCCGTCCTCGGCGATCTACTCCGAAGCTGGGAAGGACAGAGGCCCGCCGTCCATCTCAAAGTACGAGGAGGAGCTGCGGACGCGGGGAAAGACCACCATCACGGCCGCCAACTTCATCGATGTGATCATCACCCGGCAGATCGCTTCGGACAAGGACGCCCGCGATCGCAACTCCCAGAGCTCGGATTCCTCCAGTAGTCGTAGGTTCCCTTTTTTTTTTATGCTGTAGCCCCTCCGTATCTGCAGGGGAATCGGTTCCAAGCCCCCCGTGGATGCTGAAAAACGCAGATAATAGCAGACATTATTATAAAAGCAAATGCCATACATAGCAGGGTCCGTGGCTCCCTCAAGTGGCCAGTTCTGGTAGCTTCATCGTTAAAATTCAGGGGTATTTTTCTTTTAATATTTTCACACCATGAATAAGTGAATCAGCGGATACTGATTCCGCGGATAAGAGGTTCCTGCTGTGTATCCCTCGTGCCTTGGCTTTATTATTACCATTTTTTGGTCTGCTCCTTAAGACTGTTTCTACGCCGAATCATCTAGCTGCAGTGTGGCCGTTCCTCCCCGGGCAAAGGCTCGGTCTGTGGCTGTGCACGCGCGCTCGTTGTTAAAGGCTTACCTGTATCGCTTCTCCACCGAGAGTTCCTGCCTGGCCAGCCCTGCCACGAGGTCGAGCGAGGTGGCTGCCTCATACAGCGCGTTGTTATGGGGTGCCCTGAGAAAGCATAACCAGTGTTTGAGATTTATTGGGCTGTTGCTGGATTTTTCCTGCCAAAGATGGGGAATGAGGCTTAGAAGATTTTTGGGACAGGCGGGGATGCGATCAGGTGCCGCTTTGCCTCGGACCGTGAAATGGCTTAGGTGTCCCTGCTTCTCCGTGTGTGGCTTCCAAACGGGATAAAGTTCTTTAAAATCATGGAAGGGCAATTCCCATGTATAGTTTTTAATTTAAATAGTCTTTTAAGGTAGGTTTTCTACTCCAGGATGAACGTAGATGCTTCCTTGATCTCTGGAAATATCCCTCCCTCGCTTGAACGTCTTTTGCATCTCTAGTGAGAATCTCATTTTCAGAGCGACCCCCTGGACTGGCTAAAAATTCAAAGTATTCCATCTACAGAACCCACCAAAACCAACATTAACAGCTTATAATGAGACCGATGACCGCCTGTTTAAACGTCTTCGGTATTTTGCAATATGTTTTTAAAACCGTTTTGTCATTGCTCGTTTATATTTTTCTTTGCTGTTTGGTGGCCCTTTGTGATGTTCGCGGGTGGGTTGATTTTGTGTCGTGTTCTTGGCCTGCGCAGTTTCCTCGTCCCACCGCTACGAACCCCCCCGAGATGCCATCGAGGTGATCAGCCCCGCCAGCTCGCCTGTCCCTCCCCAGGAGAAGATGCTGTCGTACCCCCAGGAGGTCCCCAAAATGAATCAGGGGGAAAGTAAGTTTGGTGGGAGAAAGCACGGGAGGCAGGTGGCAGGCAAGAAGAGCAGCATGCCACACTCCCACCTATTTTAAAAAAAAAACTCTCTTTTTTTGGCGCATATCTGTCCCATTTTCCCTTCATTGAGCTGCAGGGGTGCATTGGGTTCTCTGATTTTTCCCTCTCAGCAGCCCTGCGAGGTAGGCCCAGTGGAGCGAGAGGGAGATCCAGAACAAATTTGGCCCAAGGTCACTGAGAGAGAGTTTGACGCTTCAACCGGGACTTGAGTTCGAATCTCCCAAGTCCCCGGTGAACATCCTTGGTTTAGAGAAGGAACGTTTATTGGCAAAATTCCTCCTCCCCATCTATCCATGCGGCTGAGGAGGGATTTTCAAAGCCCAGCGAGATCTCTCACCTGCAGCCGAGAATCAAAACATCGTCTTCTTCCCCCAACAAAGGGAGTTTTTTATAATTTGCACTGGTCTTTTAGTGTGTTCTGTGCCAAAGAACCTCCATCTTCTGGGGCACTCTACCTGAGAACACCAGCTCTGAGGGAGGAAGGCTGTTTGTTCCCTTAGCGCCCTGTTGAAAATTTCCCGGAAATATCTGCTCGGCCAGAAGACGCCGGGCACGACAAACCTGGTGGATGTGCTGTTGTGTCTTCCGCTTGTATGAGTCCCAAAATTTACGCCAATCAGGCAGAGCGTGGAAAAGGTCTTTTTCCCCCCCCTGCACGGCAACCCCCAGAAACCCTCCTTAGTCCAGAAAAGGAACATTTCCCAGAGACAGGATGCCAGCCTACATCGGAACGAGTGGAATCATTTTCCCATTTTTGAACGGCACCAGATAAAAACTTCTCTCTCTTCCTTTCCCCCTCTTTCCTCATCTCTAGGAGAGTGTGGCCGCCCGTACGAGGGCCCAATCCACCCGTACAGGCCTCAGCAGGACTCCCCTTCGCCCCCGCAGCCCCCACAGCCGCCGCCGCCTGCCCAGCAGGGCGAAGGGATGGGGCCCGTGCCCCGAACCCACCGCCTCATCACCCTCGCGGATCACATCTGTGTAGGTTCGCCCGCCTGGGCTTTTCCCTCTGCCTTTTCTGTTGTGGGGTGTGTGTGTCTTTTTCCCTGTGGCTTCCTTCCCGGTTTGTTTGATGGGGCCCAATATGTGCAACTGGGTGTCAATCTCTCTCTCTGTGTGCCTATGTTTATGGCCGCCATCCTAAGTCCTCTTAGCTTCTGAACTCGTCCTTTTCTCCCTCCCCAGCAAATCATCACGCAGGACTTTGCCCGCAGCCAGGCCTCCTCCACCCAGGCCCCGCTCCCGACGCCTGCCAGCACATTCCAGACCTCGGCGCCCACCACCATCGCCGCCACCGGCCGCCTGAAGGCCTCCAGCCGCTACAGCCCGGAGATGCAGCCGGCACCCCACCAGCGCCCGGGGTCCCGGGTCTCCCCGGAAAACCTGCCCGACAAAAACCGGGGGAGGTAAGTGGCATCCGAGAGGAGCGGGACTGTTTTTGCAGACTCCGGGTGTGTCGGATTTTTGCCGTTTCCCGATTCTGCTACATCAGGACAACGGCTGTGTTCCTTGTCTGCCTTTCCCCTCTTGCTTCCCTCTCTCTTTCTCTCTGTCCAGCCAGGATCCTCTTTTCTGGGTTTACGCCGGCCTTAAGCCTAAAGTGTAAACCACGCCCCATCTGGCACACCACTGGGCATACCAGTGTCAATTTAGGCAGGCTGAATTTTCTAATTTCCACCCTTCCGCAGCGAAAATCTACAATAGGACCCTGTTCTCTGTGTTGTAAAGGACGGCCGTATGCACGGGAATCACCGTCATTCTATAGATGTACATCCTCCAGATCTTTCTCTTACTGACCTTAAAAAAATATTCCACTAATTCTCAAAGAGAAAAATGGTTCCTCCAAATGATTTCTTAAGAGTCCCTGAAATTGATTGTTTTTCCCATGGAAAAATTGGTGCTTTCCCCCTGGAATGTTGTCCCCTGGACCTCGTTTCGAATTCGGTCCTTTTAAAAACGACTCTGCTGACGCGCTCTCTCTCTCTCTCTCGTGCCGCCTCCCCTAGGCTCGGAAAGTCCCCTGAGAGGAGCCACGTTCCTTCCGAACCTTACGAGCCGATCTCTCCACCCCAGGCCCCAGCCGGTCACGAGAAGCAGGACACCCTCCTGTTACTCTCCCAAAGATCTGAGCCTTCGGAACAGAGGTAGGCAAGCGCTGAAATTTCCACCGGCACCAGCGTAAATCCGGGCAAGGATTCTGGCCTTTGAGTCTTGAGGACTAGTGACATGTCTCACTTCAACTGTTCTCACGCATCTGGGGTGCAAGCACGCCTGGATTTTCCTGCAAAGACTTAAAAGGAGGGGGGTGTCTGCTTTTGTAAATGCCCCTCTTGTTTTGAAGGTGAAAGAGACCCAGATAAGGTCAAAAATTTGCTCCACTGTGAAGCCAGGACACTCTGCTTGTGACCCAAGTATGAGCGGGAGTCATTTCCACATCTAGTACAGTAGGACCCCCATATCCACAGGATCAGTATCTGCTGATTCATATTTTTTTTAAAAAGTCCTAGAAATCTATACTGTATTACTGAAGATGAAGTTTAGACGAGAACTGACCACTAGAGGGACAGGGAGACCACGCTATGTATTAAAACAGGTATAATCCACGTTTTTCAGCATCCGTGGGCGGGCGGGTGTGCTTGGAACCAATCTCCTTCGGATCTGTACTCCGTCTGGCAATCAGAATTCTTTTTTCCTCCACTGCAGAGGGCAGAATTCCAGGATGCAGGAAAACAGTACTGTATGTGAGACAGAAGTCTAGTGTCAGTGGGTTTAAGTGCCTCTTGCCGTCCTTTAGCTGGGCCAGGGAGGGGGGATGTACCCCCTTGTAGCATCCAGAAACCTCCCCTAGCTGGAGTGCAGAGCCTCGCCTATACTTCGCTTCAAATCGCCGAAAGGGTATTTAACCCTTAGAAGCGATCTTTCTAGCTGCAGCCCAGCCACCTCTGCCGGGCCTCAGCTGTCTTGGGAAACTGCCCAAGCTCTTGACCATCAAGAAATGAAATCTGTTTTTATTTTACTTTTAACCGTTCAGAGTTGGCTGATTTTTCTTCTTTCTCTCTGTTTGTCCTCTGGAACTGCTGAATGGTGTTTCATTTGGGCGGCGGGGCGGCGGGAGATGTCGTTCACTGTGAATTTTTTTAAAAAAAATATCAGAATGCAGTGGTGTTGAGTGCCTTAAAAATAAAAAGTTGAACTGCAAGTCTACAGGGGTTTCTGAGAGTCTGGCGGAAGGCCGTGGGTGCCCTCCCTCGTTTGCGCGTGCCTCTAATTGCTTTCTTCCATCTCGGCAGGACGGATTCCCGTTCCCCGGGAAGCATGAGCTACTTGCCGTCATTTTTTACCAAGTTGGAAAGCACTTCCCCCATGGTGAAGTCCAAAAAGCAAGAGATATTCCGGAAACTGAACTCTTGTGGTGGAGGAGACTCCGAGATGGGTAAGAGCTTATTTGGACAATTTCTGCCTCCTGGATCTCAAAAGGGCTGACGTTTGGCTTAATCAAGATTGCAAGGGCTGGGTTTCATCCCTGGAGTTCAGCAGATAAGGTGGCTGTGCGCCCAGTTTAAAAAAATAAAAAGTCGCACAGCTAAAGAAATCAGAAGAACAGAGCATGGGATGAGGGGTGGCCCCTAAGAGCACATCATGAGGACAAGAAACTTCATCAAGTGTCCAACCTGTTTCTCAAAAAAGAAATAGCAGGTGCCGAAGAAATGGTAATTCTGTTATAGATCTTGCGAATATACAGTTTGTGCGAACGCAGAATTACGAAAGTACCGTGGTTTGTTTCGTCAACCAGATTTTTCATTCCGAAAGAATCTGATTATTACTATTGTATTAAGAACGGATAAGGCTAGTTCAGAGGAGTTTGCTTTTTGAAGGTGATTGCTACTTGGGCGGCTTCACAGAGATGTGTGATCGGTTCTTTTTTTTCTCTCGGTTAACAGCTGCTGCTCAGCCAGGGACGGAAATATTTAACTTACCTGCAGTCACGGCCTCAGGTAAGCCTCCTGGAAAAAGCTCGGTATTTTACAGTAAAGGACATCTTTTTTAAAATCTCATGATCCTTTAGAACGCTGTGCCACACTTTAAAATTTTTGAGAGGCATATTTGTTGTGGGTGGACCCACCGGTGAAAACAAAGCCCCTACATCATGAGGACTAGAGGCTTAATTCATGATTTGAAGAGGTCAGACTCTTAACGGCTGGACTCTTTGCATGTGACGTCATCATTTTTGGATCCTGTTTTTAAGACGATCCCGTCTGGCAAGACTCTAGCTGGGGAAACAGAAAGAGTGCGACTCTTTTCTCACAGCAGACATAGAAATTGGAAGACATTCTGATACTGCAAAGCTAGAAATTCCACAGAGCATGTTCGGTTCCCTCTCCCACCCCCATGAGGATTCGTAGCTTTGGAAGGGTGCCCGAGTGAAAATCTAGCATCAGGCCCGGCTCATTCTGCTTCTTGAGGTCCTGTCTTGGGTGTCAAGGCAGTTTTGTCTTCCTTTCTCCGCTGGGATGAAGGGAGTTTTGTATCCCACTTTACGTCTGGAAGGGCTCACAGGATGGTTTACGTAAGAGTTCAGAAAAAGTGGCATAAATGCTCTACTTTTCCCATGTACTTTCCTTTGAATGATCAGCTGCAACGATCTGTACGTCTAATTTCTCATTCAGTTGTCTAGCATTTCTGTGTGTTATGATTTCTCGGTTGCCATTCATCAAACTTCTTCGTTACTTACCCTCCCAGTCCAGTGACGACTTCACATCTGGCCGGAAATCCACATTTCAAAGTCTCTTCATCCTTTTTGCAGCAGCTTCTGTTAACATCCATGATCCTTTTGCTTAAAAATAAAGATCTCCCGCTTTTGCAAGCCGTAAACTCCGGCTGCCCTCCTCGGTCCTGATCAAAACTCCGAAAAGTTGCTTTCCGGAGCTTTGAAATCGTCGCCCTAAAGTTTTAAAAGCCAGTTGAAAAAATTAAAATAAAACCACACCCTGTCTAAAAGCAGACCGACTGGCAAAACCCTGAGATCCTTTCCAAGTTTTGATCCTGCGGCGAGGCCTTTTCTCCAGCGGTTTCTCCCGAGTTTCCCGTCGAAAGCCTGGGGACTCACTTTCTGGCCCTCTTTTTCCATGTCTCCTTTCCTCCTCCCCTGCCAGGTCCGGTCAGCGCCCGAGGCCATTCTTTCGCCGATCCGGCCAGCAACCTCGGCCTGGAGGACATCATCCGCAAAGCTTTGATGGGCAACTTTGACGACAAGGGGGAAGACCACCACCTCCTCATGACGCAGCCCATGGGGCTGGTGCCCGGGGGGCCCAACCCCACACTGCCAGCCAACAGCGAAACCCGGAGGGAAGACGCGAACCCTTCCCCCAATCCAGGTAAGAAACGGGGACCAGCAGTGGCCCTCCGGTTCGAAAGGGAGACGGACATTCTGCCAGTCCCGAGTTTAGTTACCCGGCAGATCGGTTTACCAACCGCAAGGGAAAAAGACTCGGACAGAGAGCCATCTCCTGATACCCGATTGTGCAGCAGGGAAACCAGGGTTTTCCTGGATGAAAACCAAGCCGGAAAACTCCCCGATGGAGAGAGTCAGCGATTTCCTAACACCACGGGCCTGGTTTTTAAAGCATTTACGTTGCAACGCTAGCCTTGGAGATTTGAGCACCTCCAACCTGGGGAGCAGAAGGTGGTGGCTGGGCGTGAGAGCTGTCCTCGGCGCTCTGAAGGGCCCGTTCTTGTAATGCCATCGTGGAAAAACACATTTCTGGGTTTTTCCCTTTACTATTTATAATAATTTCAGGCCGCGGATACAGGGGGTCCTACTGTAAACTCTTTGGGCTTGTCGGCAATTGAATCCGGGACATGCTCAAGACTCGGGTCACGCCGGCCACCTCTGAACGAGAGCCTCCCCCTCCACCCCGTCCGGCCTTGTCTTTTTTTTCCCCCCCAGGCGGGGGAGTCGGTAAGCAGAAACTGATGGGAAAATCCAGCAGCCGGAAATCAAAGTCTCCGATTCCTGGGCAAGGCTATCTGGGGGCAGAGCGGCCCTCATCCGTGCATTCGGAAGGCGACTACCACCGACAGACGCCGGTATGGTCGTGGGAGGACCGGCCGTCCTCGACAGGTGAGCGGGTTTGAGGCCCTTGACACCCCGAAGCCGGCCCCAAGTCCATCCTTGGTGGGATTTACCGTTTCCTCCTTCTACGGACACCTGGTCTTTCCTCTGAGGAACCCCAAGCCGCGGCCCGTTTTTTGCCCCACCACGCACACTTTTTTGTTTTCGTAACAGCCCTGTTAGGTGGGCCACCGGGGAAGAGTCGCAGGGGTGTGGGGTGGGGTGATCTCAGCCCTAGGACCTTTAAACCCCCCTTTCGCTTTCCTTTGGGTCCCCAGGATCGACGCAGTTCCCTTACAACCCGCTGACCCTGCGCATGTTGAGCAGCACCCCTCCGACCTCCGTCGCCTGCGCGCCTCCCTCCGTCAGCCAAGCCGCCTCCCATCAACCCAACCGGATCTGGGAGCGCGAGCCCGCCCCTCTCCTCTCGGCCCAGTACGAGACCCTGTCGGACAGCGACGACTGAGTTGAAGCAGTGGGGGGAAAAGGACCCTTTTTAAACAAACAAACTGCACCACCCCTAAACATGGAAAAAATACTCATTTTCAGGGTTTGCAAGCCTGTTGGAGTGGGTTGTGGGTTTCTTTTTTAAAAGACACGTTCCTCCCCCCCCCGCCCCAGACAGAAATACACACAGAGAGAGAGAGAGAGAGCAGAAGAAGGGGGGTGAAGAGGACCTTTACTGGAACCTGTCTTTATTCTCATTTTCCACACCGCCTGCTCAAAAGACTCCTTTCAAAGCGAGCCGCCTGTTCAGAACCGTCACGCCTCCTGAAGATAAATATGTAAAGAGCCAGGGGAATTTATTATTATTATTTTTTAAAACAGAAGAGGCACCTGCTCTGGAGCGACATCCTTATTTGTAAAGAGAACCTTCACATAATGTCTCAAAAAATAAGAAATCATTATGATGTAAATAGAGTAACTTCTTCTGCTGTGTTTTTTCTCTCCTTTCCCCATCCCTCCGCTCTCCTGCTTAAGAATACCTGATGTACTTTATTGTCAAAAATCATTGCATAAACCTTTTTTTTTGGGGGGGGGTGTCGTTTTATAATTTCTTTTTTTTTTAAAGTGTTTTCTCAGATGTAGGATGCTCGTGATCTTTTGCCGCACAAGCTGGCCAAACCTTTCTCGGGCAGGGCGCCTGTCCAGCGGGCGCATGCGCAAGAGACGGATCCGGTCGTGTTGCACCTCGCCTCGTCGGTCCAGCGCCCCTTGTCACGGGCGGCATTCCTTCCTGCCGATTTTTTCTGAAATGCATTTTTATTTCCTTTCTGTGGTTGTTCAAGGCCTTGTGGAAAAAAAAGTGACTTTATTGACTTTATTTTCCCAGCTGACTCCTGAATTAATCTTGTATATTTTTAAAAAAAAACGTCTCCGGTCGGTCGGCTGGGAGAACGAGATCTTGGGAGTGAGTTCTCTGCACCGGGCTGTATATTTTGTTATTTTTTTTTCTTCCCTTAGGGCTGGTTTGGTTCAAGCAGCGCACTGTGAAAATAATATTGCATGGGTACATAGTGGTGAAGTCTCTCTCTCTTTTTCTCTCTCTCGCACACACACACACACTGAGCATCGCTTAGTCCCGCGGCATGGTCGGTTCTCCCACCGCGAAACCCTCCCGTCTCCCTCACCCCAGTGAACTCTTTGCTTTGACAGTGCTGTTTTGGAAACCAAATTTTACTCTTCGACAGGCAGCCATCAGTAAATTGTTTCCCAGAACCAGTCGGCTCTGTGTCCGTTCTTCATTTTTCCTTGACTCCGAAAGAAATCCCCCACCCCACCCCAATACTCCTGAGTTTATTTTCCCTGCCATACCCGAAATCTTCGGCAGGGATCTTTTCCGTCCGCTGGCTTTGCTTTTCCTGTACCTGAGCTGAGGTTTCTACGTAAAGCTAGGAATCCCCTTTCCTGCTTAAAGCCACGGCCGGTCTTAGCCAGGGCTTGTAAGACAGCCACCTGGTACAGAGAATAAAGGTTTGATTTACATAAGCGTGCAAGGAACTGCCTTTACCAATTCCGGCAAGAGGGGACAGCCCATCCCTCTGGCTAAGCTTTGCTCCCAGGGATCCGCAGCCATTTTCCAGGTTCTCGGACTGGGGGAGGTTTCCCAGCTTGCCCGGGAAATGAATCCGGGCTCCACCCTAGAGCCACCAGGCCCTCCCCAGTTGAAGGCAACATCCCCCCGGGGCTTCACGATCTGGGTGTCAAAGGAACGGAAGTATTTCCAGGGACACGCAATCTCCGTTTTCTCCTTTCGTCCTCCGTCACTCTCAAGCAAGACAGCCTTTCTCACTTGGCAAGCCTCAGAAGGAATCTGGGCAAACGGGCCCCAAGGAAAAATGGCTCGCCATGTTTGAACTTGGGGTTTATTGAGTGCCAGGATCTGAGCGGCAGGATCCTCCATTCCCGAACGCGCCGAGAATCCTGATGCCCTCCGGCAACATTGCACAGCCAGTCCCGGCCTTCCCAGCATCCGTGCCCTGGTTTCGGTCCCAACCTCGGATGGGGCTCTTTGGGTGACAACAGGTGGGTTTTGCTTATAGATGGATCCGTGCCTTCGCAGCCCCAAAGGATACCCTTGCAGTTCAAAACTGTGCCGTGCAGAAACTGCAGCCGGCAAGCGTGGTCTCAGGCCTTGCCCGCTTCAGCGCCATCCTCCTGCTGGGGTTGCACCCGTTTCTGCTGCCTCTTCGCCAACTCTGCCATCTCCTTCCGCATATATTGGACAGAAGCCTCGTCTCCGACTTTCTCGGCCTGTTTCAGAGCTGCTTTGTAGACTTGTCTGGCCTGGCCGTAATCCTCTGTATTTGGAGAAAGAGAAAGAGGGGGAAGAAAAATGAAATATTTTGAATGAGTGAACACGTAAACCAAGGTGCGCTGTGAGAGAAGCAATAAATGCCCTTGTATTATTTATTCTAGAGAATAGAGCGAAAATGAAGAAGAAAAGGAATCCCAAAGAGTCTCTTCAGATCCTGGGGGGGCTGGAGGCAAAAAAAAGGAGAATTACGATGAAGCTCTGTCATAAACCCCTTGGTTCAAATGGCAGAGAAGATTTACTTTTGAGAGGAAGTGAATTTTATCCCTCCGATTCTACTCACACTCTATGACAGGTTAAAAAATAATCTGATTTAAAAGACGATTTAGGAGCACAGCTTCTATACTCAGTGCCAGTTAGGGCTCTCCCCACATGCTCTCAAACCCCTTCCTAGGACATCCTGAGGAGAGGAAAAAAAAGATAGTGAAAAATATGTTATTTTCTGCTCTTTAAAACCTCCATGGGAGTGGCTTTTTGAAAAAAATTACATGAGGCACAAGTTCCCCAAAATAGGAAAGCATGCGGTTTGTAAAAATTGTTCACATTTCCAGGATCTGGTGCAGTGCATGATGGGGCCCGGAGTGGGTGGGAAACGTAGGTCTCGGTGTCTTCAAAATCAGCGCCCACGGCCATTTCAGGGGCCCGGCAGCTCCCTTGAGCCGCGCCCCCCCCCCCAAGCCCACCTTTATGCATAAGGATCCCGGCTAAGTTATTCAGCACGATGTGGGCCTCCGGGTGCTCCGTCTGGCGAGCCAATTCCGACGCCCTCACCACTCGTGCGTGGGCCTCGTCGTACAGGCCCTGAGAGTCCAGGGCGGTGGCCAAATCGTTCATCAGGACCACCGTCTGTGGCAAGGAGGAGGAAAATAAAACATCGTTCATGACAGAAAGGACTGACTTGTCACCAGGAACATCCAAGACCAGCTTGTGCTACCTTCTCACCAGTCCAATTGGGAGTCTTTTCTGACTTTCTTGGATGACCACTCCCATCATCCCTTGCAGAAATACTTAATGGGGATTACAACACCCATGCTCCCCTGCCCAGCCAGCACCCAGCAACGCCAGCTTAGCCTAGGGGAAAACGGAAAGGGGTTTCTCTGTCGTTCTCACCTGGGGGTGGGTCTCGCCTTGAACCTCCATCGCGATCTGCAGCGCCCGTTCGTACATTTTCTGGGCCGCGGCGGCCTGGTTGTTGGCCAGCAGGTAGCGGGCGTAGGAGTCCAGGGTCATGCTGAGCAAAAGGCGCGTGTTGTCCTTTTCCGCCTCTGGGAACAAAAGCCGGAACGGACCGGGATGAGAATCAAGACGGTCAAGGAGCCGAGCCAGCAGCCAGCGTGGCAAAGGTGGGATTCAGACGGATCTCCCTCCGGCCACGAAGCTCGCTGGGCGAGCACAGCCTTGTGCAGCTGACCCCAATAACTGCACCGCCTGAGACCACGGGGCGCCCCTCCCGTTCGACGGAACCAGCCATCGGAAGGTCCTCAACCATGAGAACGTGACCGAACCCTTTGCTGCACTTGAAGTGGAGCAAGGAAGCACAGATCAAGCTTGTTCCTCTAAAGGCCTTAGTGCCGCCTCCCGGCGTCTGCCGCCTGAGACCACCACGCCCTGGCTGCGCTTAAGGGGCAGGGCTGGACCCAGAGCCTTGGGAAGAACGAAGCACCTGGGATCTCCAGCCTGGAGGCGAGCAGGCACATGCTGAGCATGCATTGCCGCTCGACTTTTATACCTGGCAAAACATCCGCCGGCAGGTCCTTCTGCTTGGTAATCTTCTCCTCCAGGGTCATAAGGCAGAACTGGTAACCGGTCAGCGCTAATTCGTGCCTATCCGACAAAAATTTTAAAAAATCACAAACGAACAAAAGGCAGGGGGAGCGAACTCTTCACGTGCCAGAAATCACTTCCCTGTGTGTATTTTCCAGGAATCCATTGGGAGGCTTATTTAAATTCACTGTAAGTCCAGCCCTCCACCCCACCACTGGCTACTGGGGATAATGGGAGTTGTAGTCCAGCTGCATCCCAAAGCTCCCATGTTGTCCAAGCCCGATGAAATCATAGCACTGAGGAGGACCTGGGAATTCCTGGGCGGGGTATCTCTCGTCGGCTGAAACGGGGCTTCTCCCTCCCCCCCCTCTCTCTCTCAAGCTGGCCTACCTGGTGGGTTGTTGTGAGGATACCGTGGGGAGAGAGGCTCCCACTGCAACACCTGAAGTGACCCCGGGAAACCTTCTGTTTGGGGAGCCATGGTTTAAAAATAAGAAGATGTAAAAGCAGGACAAGAGGTCACTTAACTGGTTCCGCGCCGCGTAGATACTGGTTAATTTCAGAGATATTTCAATGATGGCGTTGTCGTCCTGGGGGGGGTTTAAGGAAACAGAAAGGGGGGTTTACGTTGGCTGCACCATTTAGGGCAGCTCCTTGCTCCAGCCCCTCTGGCCCGGGGGATGACCGTTTGCTCCAGCCTGGAGGGCATCAGGTGGATGAGGGCCTACTAGCAGGGCAGGCTAAGACTCTGGAGACCCGGGTTCAGTGGGTGATCTCCAGCTGTTCACACGCTCCGAGTGAGCAACCTCACAAGGCTGTCGTGAGAAGGAAGAGGAAAAGACGGGCGTCACGAGGGCCACCTGCCTCTTGCTGAAGAGAAGGCAGGACGTAAATCTAACAAGGGGAGAGTGGATTTCTGGATTCCAGGGGTCAGGAAACAGCAGAGCAGAGTCAGTAATACTGAGGGGAGTTCAAAGCCGAGATAAATCCTTACTTCCTTCATGTCCCCAGCCAGCAGGTAGCTCATCGTGGCTTTGAAAAGCTTTTCTGACTGAAAGGAGAGGGGAAAGCGAGTCATGATCAGAACAGCCGGTCCTATATGAGGGACGCAAACCCACCCACCCACCAGCCCTTTTTGCAGGTAAAAGGGTCCGCATTGACTCACCTGCTCCATCTGCCCCCTTATAAAAGCCAGGTTCGCCATCTGGAATATACAAAAGGAAAAATCTTACCGGATGTTCCTGCACGCGCTCAGCTTTTATCTTCTGAAACCTCAGCAATTTCCAACCATACAGCAAACCACAAGGACTAGAAACTTGTTTTTAAGAGGCAGAACGCCAAGACAGCAAGCAAAACATAAGCAGAGATTGATAGGCTGGTCCCAACCTCTACTCTTCACCTGCCTGGCCTCTATAGGGCTTTTGCCCAGCCTTCAGATGGAGCTCTAAGACTACAGAATTCCCACACACCCCTTGACTTCAGGTTATTAAACGGCGGCAAAACTAACCAGATCGTACGTGTAGATGATCGCGTTCCTGTTGTCCGACTCGTGCGAAAGCCTGGCGGCCTCGTGCAGGATCTGTTCCGCTTTGTCCAACTCTCCTTTCATGATGTTCAGCTGTTGGGGGGAAGGATCGAGGGGACGAGAAAAGAAGCCAGATTAAAGACCACCCAGCATGGCCTGGGTTGAGAAAACCTGAAAGCAGCAACTGTTCATTGACACGTACACGTCAAGATCGGAAAAGTTATTATTCTTTTTCTGGATTGCAAACAGGAGTTGTGGTCATGCTGGTTTCAGAGATCTCGGAGCTAAAGACTGAAATGTATTTACCATTTTCAGTGTAGTCTTTCTTCGCATTTGTATGCTTACTGTTTTTAGTCTTTTCACGATGTAAACCACCGTGGGTCCTTTTTTAAGGAGAACGGTGGGGTAAACATATTTTAAATAAATAAAATCTAGTCCAAGAAAGTCTCGTTTTACCTGTCTCGACACCTACTTTAACGGGGCTACGGAGGAAAGCCAGGACGTCTCCGAGTGTCTTGCATCTCCTCTTCCAAGGCTTAAGTTAACCCCTGACCGGCTCAGCCCTGCCCTGGTGTCTCACCTTGGCTATTTTCAGTAAGTATATGATGGTGTCTTCTTCGGTGGCCTCTTTCTCTTTCTCCGTTTCGCGGGAGAAAAGGGAAAAAACTGGAGAAAGACAAACAGAAACAGAATCGAATTGGTCGGGCGCCACTCGCTCGCCGGCCGGCAAGGACTTGGGGACCCCACCCCAGCCGTAACCCCCCCCCAAAAAAACCCATAAATGTATGGGTCCAAGGGCCAGCCCAGGACTTCACACACCATTCAACAGGATTTAAATTTACAACCGAATAAGAATGACAGAATCTTAAGGCAAATAAAAGAGCATCCAAGGGGGAAATGGACATTCTTGTTGGATTTATTGAGCATGAACTGGTCCATGGGGTCACGAAGAGTCGGACTAAACGACTAAACAACAACAACTCCCATCAATCTCCCAGCCCTGCTAGTTGGGGGATGATGGCAGCTGTAGTGACCTTCCCCCCCCCTCCCAGCAAGTTCCCCCCGCTGTCCACGTTCTAGGAGGCCCCGCCCATTCTCGACATGTCCACGCCCCCTTTGCTCCTCTCAGCCACGCCTTTGGCCACGCCCCTTCACCTGATAGGCCAAGGCCGCCCATCATGGCGGCGGCTCCGCCTCCCGCAGCCCGGCGGGTCCTCGGCGGGGTCCGGCGTCCTTCCCTGCCCGGCCGAGGCCTCCCCTTCGCCAGGCAGGGCCTTCCCCCCGCCGCCGCCAGAGGCGCCTTCTCACCGGGGGCCGAGGCCGGAAGCGGAAGGCCGAAGCCGCCGCGAGGCACCCGCCGCCCGAGCAGCCGCAGCGCCCTCAAGAGCGACATGTCCCTTTAAGGAGAAGCGGAAGGAGAAGGAAGGCCGTGACCTTGGCGACGGCGCTGCCCCCGTCACGTGATACGAGAAGTGCCCCTAGACTGGTAAGTATCCTAACTTGTAGAGTGACACAATACTGTGAGATTCGGGGATAAATTTGGACGCCATTTTCTACTCCCACTCAAAAATAACTCGGAGGAGGAAGGGCACTAATTAAACTCACTTAGACTAATATCGCGGCATTTACCCAATTATTTTTTAGTGGGAGTAGAAAATGGCGTCCAAATTTATCCCCGAATCTCACAGTATTAAATGCCGCGATATTAGTCTAAGTAGGTTTAATTAGTGGCCTTCCTCCTCCCACTAAAGTGGCGGATCCGCAATAAATTAACCCGAACAAGGAACCGAGCGGTTTTCTCAGTTCGGCAGGGGAGTGATCACTTTTACTCTTTTCCTATCTCTAGAGTGCGCTCTTTTCAGGGCGTGCTGCGGCAGAGCCGGTGCTCATTGGCTGTTTAAGTCACGTGACCTCTTCCGGACTGTATCGTTGCTAAGCGACGGAGTCCTGGCTTGTAGGCCTCAACCAGCCTTCTGTTTATTGTTTTAAATCTAATTTTTTAGAGCCCAAAGTTATTCCAGAGAATCAGTGCATCGTTATTGTAAAAATCACTCTCAAGCTCTCGAATTTTACATCATAATGTTTACACAGAAAACCACTTAAACACACATATATTCCTTTGCTTTCGACTAAAATTCCTTCCTAATGTTCTGCTTAAAAAGCTGATAATAGTAAAACTCAATAAAAAAGAGACACACACCGTTGACACAGAAAAGCACTTTTAAATGCAATAACACCCTGACTTGCGTTGTAGGTTATTCATTGAGATTGATACACAGAAAACATAGTACTATATTATAAACAATCATCAGTAAAAACAAAACATTTTATATGCTGGTTATTTATTGACATACATGTGTGTGCATATTGAGAAGATAAGACTCGGTGGAAAAGACAATGCCAGGAAAAGTCAAAGGCAGCAGGAAAAGAGGAAGCGTGAATGTGCGATGGATTGATCCACTAAAAAACCCATGGCTTTGATTTATTTTTGTTTTATTTATTATTTGTTTGTTTGTTTGTTTAAGTTGGCTCATGAATCAGTGATTGGGAGGGCTACTAAAATTTAGATCCAACCTCTGAATTTTAAGGGTGTTTTTTTTTAAATCCCCTCTGCCTCTACCATTTGCTCCCCAGTTTTATGATGAAGCTGGCTGCGGTTCTTCCCAGAGCAGAACCTAAAGGAAATTCACACATCTGGCGCAGTTTATTTTTAATTTATTCCAAATACCCTAAAGTATGCTAGAATCCTATTGATTACAAGTCCGGACATAGAAGAAATAGATAAATCTGACAAAGCATCCATAGGAGACATGGAAACGCACAAAATCAACAAAAGAGATAAATGGAACAGTTTTTATTGGACGAAAGAAGATAATTTGGCTTTGTTACAAAGGACATGACTCCTTCTGTTCTGTTGTTTATTTCTTCATGATCGGTAGATTATAGGCTGCGTGCATGTTTTTGTCCGTCACAAAAAGGATCATAAAGTCGTAGGCTGCAGCATGCAGTTGCATTACATTACCCCCTTTTTGTCCATGGTTTACTCAGGAGTAAAACCCACGGTGGGGCGCTCCTTGCGCTCCGTTGGATTCCCACGGACATGAGAATAAATCCCGTCAGATGAAATTGGCATGGGTTTGGCCTATCAGATGGGTTGATCGATTGCACCATAAAATAAAAAAATAAAAATAATTAATCCTGGCTTAAATAACCAAGGAACAGGGTTTAGCTGCCATTTTCTGAAAGACGTATTTATGGAACCTGTCTTTGAAAAGAGGCCTGATTGTGTCGGAAAGAGAAAGGAAAAATTCTTTTAAAAAAATAAAAATAAAAAAAAAAGATGGTGCAGGCTGCATTGATTCTCACCTTTTCTCCAGCTAGCCTGCCTGCCTGCCTGCCTACCTACCTACCTACCTACCTACCAGCATGGTCTCCCCATATTATCCCCCCTAACAGCCCTGCGAGGTTGGACAGGTAGGGAGAGAACGAAGGCCCTGAGGTCACCCGGCATGCGCAAGTGCGGTCTTTAAACCCCCAAGGTCCCTGTTTCTTTAGGACGTTTTAATGCCGATTTGTGTCCAGCAATGGACCACCTGTTTCCTGGGATGTCAGCTCCCCTTTCTCCATTAGGGCTTACTCCCAAGTAAACGCACATCAGGTTGTATCCCAATATGATCGAGGAAGGAAGGCGCCTTTAACGAGACTCCAGCCCTTTCTCTCCTAATTTACCCTGCTAGTTGAGACCAAGCAAAAACAAACAAACAAATTAAAATACGGCCTTGGACATGGAAGCCAGATGGAGGAATTTGGGATTTGTAGTCCAAAACAGGAACCTACGCTCTGTTATAAAGTACGTAATTCCTTTCCTGTTTTAACAAGGTAGACATGATTTCTGTTTGAAAGGGCGGCAAGCCAGGACAGTCATTCCCCCGACTACAACTCCCATCCCCACCCGATTGCAGCTGGACGATGGGAGGGGTAGTCCGACACTTCCGGAACAGCTCGCTTCGAAGAAGGGCTGCGAGCCCCAGATTCGCCTTCTTAGGACGGGGAGACATTTTGCTTGTTGAGATGGATGGGCCGCCTGTCTCCACTTTGGGACGGGCCTGTGTTTAGCTGGACGGCGAGGCGGGGAAACCGGAGACCCGAGCCAGACCTCTGTCTGTTCCTTTTTGCAAATATTAACATCCCCAGAGGTCAGGATCCCAGGATCTCAGCTTTTTTCCTCCGCCTGCAAAAAGGGCTTTTTTTTTTTTTTTTTGCATTAGCCAAGTATGCAGAGTATTGAAATAATCAAAAGCCGCCCCTCGGGACCATCTGGAATTGATTTTATTTATTTATTTTTAAGTGATTGTTGTTGTTTTTAATTTGAGAAGCAGCAGCTGGGTAAAAATATGCTGTCTTTATAATCTCTTCTTACTTTCATACATATGAAAAAAGAGAAAGCCGAGAGAAAAACTCTCTCTCTCTCTCTCTCCCAGTTTTTCTCGGTTTTCTCTTCTACGAGTTGGCCGGCAACCTAACAGAAAATGAAGGTGATTAAAAAAAAAATTCAGTATGAACTGGGCTCATCTTGGCTGGAAGTGAGGAGGGGGGAAAGGCGGAGAAATTTAGGACAGAACAACCTGTTGTTTTCTGGAATCCGCCACATTTGGTAAAAGGAGACCGTTTGGCCCCGCGGAAGGTTTTCCCGTGCCTTCAAGAGCAATCTGGCATGCAGATATTTTGAGCTGTTTCCCCTCCTAATTTTGGGGGGTTTTGACCGATAGCACAAAGGGATTTATATCTAATTTCTAAAAGCACTGGTGTGGAGCCGCTCTTAGACACAGAGAAGCCTGCTTAAGATCAGGAGTAAACAATCCAGATCCCTTCCAGATATTTAATCCGTTTATTGTTCATTTATTGTTTGTTTATTGTTTATTTAACTCGATCACAAAAAAACAAACAAACCCCAAAGCAAAAGAAAAACCTCTTAGTGTCTGTAAGTGCTTTGATGCATCATCTTCTCGGAAACTTAGAGCATCATATTTAAGCAGAGGCTGGGATACCTGGCGAACAGGTAGCAAACTTGAAAAAGGACCATGGCGTTGCTAACGCAGGTAACAAACTCTCAGAGCGTTAATGACCTACAAAGGGTCTCCATCGGACAGACAAACAACAGCTATCTTTTGGTGTCATGATTTGAACCTTCGCCCCGTGGCCTAAGCTCATAAAAAGGGGCAAGGCGGTGGATTTTTCCTTATTTGATGTGTGTGTGTGTGTGTTGAAGGCGATCTTCTCACCCACCTTGACACAGAGCTGATTTATAGTTGACATTTTATAAATGTTTTTTAAAATGCTTTTAAAGTCGTCTCCCCCCCCCCCCCCAAGACGATATCTGATCGTCCCTTTTCTCGGGAAGGAAAAGCAAATAAATTTGAAATGTATTAAGGAAAAATAAATAGGGGTCCTGCTTTCTTTTTTCCTCCTCTTCCTCCTTCTCCTTTCCCTCTTCTGGGATAATTAAAACCACTGTATGATCCTTTAATGAGAACCTGGTGTCTGTCTGCTTGTGTTCTGCCAGGGGGTGGAGAGCATGCCGGGGCCACTCATGATGGATGCCACTCTCCCGGCCGTGGCCGAAGAGCTGCTGAACGAGATCGGGAGGGCTTTCCGAGAGACAGCTCAGGGTAAGAAATCCAGGCTTCTCGCTTGGTGCCGGCTTGAAAGCGGCCAGGCCAACACAGCCTGTTGTGAAAGAAAGGGGGTAAAATGCCCACCATTGACCAGTAGAGTGTGCCAAAGGGTTGCCAAACACGGTGGATTGGGTACAAACGTCTTAGGTTGCCTCTCTCTCCCTCTCCCTTGGGCTTAGGGGGCTATTCAACAACCCCCGGCAGAATAGGTCCCCCGGTGTCCCTCTCTGGGTTTTCTCCTCCTTATCCCTGGAGCCTCCAAACTAGACTGAGATACTGTCTGTTGGCCTCAGTTTTGTGAGAACGGCTGTGAGGATGATTGCTCGCACGCGGTGCGCAGATCTATGCTAGCACTGGCTTTGTATGGTAAGCTTTTAAACATGAGAAGCAGTGGGTTGGGGTCTTTGCATCTTTTTGGAGCACGACCTGAGAAGCAGTGGGTGGGGTATTTGCATCTTTTCAACCAGTTGGCCTGTCCTCTGCGCAGGCATGTAGATGTGTCGCTCAAACTTCCTTCACCGATGTGTCTCGTGTCGAGGTAGCCTGTACTGACACCTATGAGGGATTTGGCACGTCTTTGCCACGTCCCTACTCGGAAGTCAGAGAAGCTGTTAATAAAACCACGGCTTCAGCCTGTGCCGAAACCCATGTGCCCTTCTGATGGGCTGACTCTGCCTCCCGCGTGATGCTTTGCATCAGTGACACGGTGACATGAGAACCTCGAAGGGTGCGGCGTCAGCGGTTGATTAGGGACTAATTCTGGAAAGAAAGCTGACGCAGTCGGGCGGCTTAGAAACTAAGCCAGGGATGCGGGAGGTTGGCAGGGTCAAACCCATCCCTCTCTAAAGCGTTCCTCCTTCTAGCGGTTTTATTTTTAAAAGGTTTTGGGAGGTCGTTTCTGCTCATCACTTCGCTTAAACACGTCTGCGTGAATGGTGCAGGGAGATCCCAACAGAGGAGAGATGTGGGGCCCTGCAAACGCTTTTGGACTACAAACCCCATCAGCTCTTTGCCACTGGTGAAATTGCTTGGGGCTGATGGGCATTGCAGTCTTCCCCCCCCCCCCCCCCAAACGTGGTGGAGAGCAATTTCCATTTCCCCCACTTTGGTGTAGATAACCAGTCCTGGAAGCTAGGTCAAAGATTAATAATGATATGAATATTAATAATAATATTTTCTCTCCTCCCCCCCCAAATCTCTCTCTTTTGCAGTCCCTGATGACCTCCTCTCAGCGTGAGTATCCAAATTGCCCATCTTTTTATTTCTTCCCTCAGCTATTTTCTTAATACTGATGTTCAAGCTCCTCACACGTGTTGGCTTCTTCCGGGACCTGTCTTCCCTTTCCTTGTCCCTAATTAGGTTATGCCTGGCATCTAGTGGCTGAAGACGATATTGCAGGCTATAAACTAGTTGTAATTCATTAATCCACTTTAAAAGTTAAAATAACAACCAGATGTACATGGCCAGGGTACACATGTCTGTGTTTCAGATTGTTGGAGCCACGGCACATGCAAATATATTCCCTTCATGCTAACGTCAAACGAGACAGCATGCAATAAAGCCAAGCCTATTGTAAAACAGAAGCATAAAAAAAGCATAAAGCCTTTCCCTCTCTTCTGCTCTCCCCCTTACAAACCTCTCTTCCTTCCTAAACGCTTCAAATCATTTGGAGGCCTTGTGTGCGAAAACAGCACATAGACCTGACTAGAGGCCCCCTGGAGCAATGCACCTGTCTTCCCCTTCCTCTGCTCTACTTAGGGATTGCCTGGCACCTAATGGCTGAAGATGGTATTGCAGGCTACAAAACAATTCTAATTAAAATTAATTAATCAATTTTAAAAATTAAATAATCACGTGGCTGGGATACCCTTAGAATGTGTTTCTGTCTTTCTGATTGTTGAAGCTATGGCATGCATTCCCTTTTATTATTATAGATTAAACACTGAGCATTTTTAGGTATTGCTCAGTTAGCATCCAGGTTACATTATTGAGAAATAAAATAATCTTATTTTTTTTGTGCTTCACAACTTGTCTGATTTCTACCAGAAGCATTTTAATTCAACAAAGAAGTAGACAGGACTAATTTCGTCTTTTATGTTTTTATTCTGTGAAATAAACATTCCTTTTTCCTTGAAAGCTCTCTGATGAGGGAATATCTTTTTCACGCAAAAGAATGACAAGTCTGTGATTTTTCTTTCCCTGGTTTGTTTGGGCCTTCTCTACTTTTTAAAAAGTACCTCTGTTTCTAGTCCTCATGGCTGTTCTCCCAGCATCCCCCAGGGAGACCACGAACCGTGTTCTGTGTGACAGCATGGAAATGAGGATGGACTATTTCTGCATTTATTCACTGATCTGATCTTACCACCTGCTTTTCTCCCAGGAGCTGGGATGCAAGGTGGAGTTTGAATGGGAACACGCTTTGTAATAATAACAACAATCATTTTGGGCAGGAGGGATTGCGACAGGACACCGTCTACGTGCGCCAGGGAAGAGAGGGAAGAACACGGCCGGAACTGGCATGCTAGTCATCTTCTTTGGGAGGAACGCTTCCTGATACCCCGAGGAGGGAGCTTTGACCTGCCGACGGGCCTCCCCTCACGTATTTGGCTCCGTGTGTCTTTTTTCCCCCCCCTCCTTCTTTTTCCCACGTCTTCGCTCTGGATTTTTCTTCCGGCAGCTGTCCCGGTTTTGCCTGGACGTCCAACTTCCTGCCGATGAAAAAAGACAAAAACGGCCTTTGATGAGTGAAATTGGGAGGCGAGAGCAGGAGGAGGAGAGAGGCCCGGATCCCAAATTTAGAGGCGCATCTTGGGATTTCTTCATTTTTTGAGCACCCTTTTCCTCCAGGGCCCGGGGGTTCAAGAGGCACATGGCAGCCCCTGGTTTTGGGGAAGTTCAGTGCCACCCGGCGCCTCCTCCGGTTCTTGGCTCTTAATGGCGAGGCCATCTGTCGACGGTTTCAAAGGAGATTAAGGTCAGCCGAACTGGACGATGCTGAGAATCCCTTGAGTTCTGTCCGGGAGTGGAATTAGATCGGCTTCTTCCCAGAATAGAAAAGCCGTCTTCCTGGGCTTGTTTTCGAAAGCCCGTCCCTTCGCCTTGCTTTGCTGCTCCGGGAGGTGACCCTGCCCCCCCCCCCCCCGCCCTGGCTCGCGATGCCCCTCCTGCCCGAGCAGGCTGGATGGGCCGCCGGAAAGAATGGCATCAACTCCCAGCCTGGTGGATTCCTCGGGCGAATCGCACCGAGTTTCTTGATGCCGGTCATGTGTGCGAATGATGGTGTCGTGGGCGGCCTTAAAGGGCAGCGGTTCTCCCTTTGGGTTTGCTGAGCCATCATCCTCCCATGAAGTGAGCAAACAAAATCGCCACCTGGCCAGGGGTTCCCCCGAAAGGTCATAATCTGCTCGGGAGGCTGACTAGCCTGGCCAAGCGAAGTAGTTGAATATTACCTGGCAAAGGTCAGTACTCGCCATAGGTGACCAGGAAGTGACTTTGCATGAGCCAGAGAGCTCCACCCTATTCGGGATTCTAGCCTGCTGCCAAGATGCTACGAGTATCAAGTACAATAAAACCTCGTAAAATTAGCATCCCTCCTTCTGTGTACTAGTTCTCAGCTTTTCTCTTCCAGTTGGCACTACATAGCCCATTCTTCTTGGTAACCTCTCAGGTCCCGTGGATTTGTTTTTCTTGCTGCCGCCTCTTAGTTTTTGGATTTGTGTGGTTTTTTTAATTGCACTTCTGCAAACCTTGGCCTTCTAGTCAGAACGATGGGAGTTGTGGTTCAACCCTTCTGGAAAATACAAGGTTGGGAAAAATGTAACTTAGACAGTACTGAGTTAATGCTGACCAGTACTGACAATCCTGATCTAAATGTCTTGTGTTTCTGTTCACTCTTGAGGACTAGCATCTTACTTGATTTTTAGAGAACTACAGTATATGAAGCAGCTCCCTCTTTTCTGTTAATTTTGGGGGTTGTTTGCTGTTGAATTTTATGTTTAAAGGTTTAAGGCTGATCTCATTTTCTGTACAGCAGAACTGTCCACACACACACCCCTCAAGCTTTCCGTCCTATAACTTCTTTTTTTGTAAACACTTTTGCCGGCAGAAGCTGGCACCACGGATGGATTTTTAGAATATTTTCAGCAAAACATAACCCAGCCCTTTTTTTTTACTCCTTTGCAGGCTTAAATTTGTCTTCGGGGCTTCTGCCGTCCTGGCTTTGGACCTGGTCGATCGTCACTCCGTCACCCGCGTTGCGTCTCCGAGCGGAAGGATGGTATACCAGGTATGGTCTCTCCACTTTCCCTTTTAAATGCACAGTTTGAAAAAGTACCTTTGCGTTGAACTACGGCTCCCAGAATCCCCATGCCAGTATGTGTTGGCTGGTGGATTCTGGGACTTGTAGTCCAAGAAACATAACATTTCCGACAGTAAGCTGTTGCATTCTAATTATTTAAGTTTCCAAGCTCAGAGATGGGAAACCTTTTGGATTTTTGTTTTAAACTACAGTTCCCAAACCCTTCTTACAATCAAGGGGAATGTGGGGTACGTAGTCTAGAACAATTTTTTTTATCATGTGTGGAAACGAGATGTTCCCGCAAAGAAGGCCCGTCTGTGACTGCCTCCCTTCCTCTTCCCTGGCCATGCAAGCCACCGGTGGCCCTCAGAGAAAATTGAGGAGCAGGGGAGACACAGAGTGGTTTGTGGGTGGCGAGTTCGAAAAAGGCTGAAGGATCAAGTTGGGTGAATGGTTCCATTTTGCGGCCAAAGCTTTCTTGGTGAGATGGCTTCTTCTCGGCTTTTCCAACCTCTTTGCTTTGTTCTCTTCCTCGTTTCTCTTCTGTTCTGTAAATCACTTCCATCTTAATTGCTTTTTGATTTGTGCAATCATCTCTCTACCCCCCCCCCCCCCCACTCAAAACCAGCAGCAATAAAGTGGACTAAACCTGCCTGGCTGAAATATGCTTGCCCGCGGCTCCTTTCGGGCTTAAGACGTCCCGGGATGGGAAGGTGGATTAGCCGTGTGACAAATCGCCCGGGAAGGAAGGGGGAGCTCTGAGCCCTTGTGTCTCTTGGTCTCGGGCCAGGGTTTCCTCGGACAAAGTGGCGGCCTGGCCCAGACCCTCTGGCAGCCGTCGACTGGTGGGGGCGGGTGGGCGATTCATGCCCTACATGCCCAAAGGGGGCGGGGGGGACAGATGGACGCTGGAGAAAAGATGTGTCCGTTGGCCACAGGCCAGGTTTTCCTTTGACGCATCGGTGGCTGAGCCTCCTGGCACCTGGTTTCTATGCTCTGGGCTAACCCCCCCCCCCCCCCACAAAGCTCTCTTTTCCCCCTTTTTCTGAGTCCGTCCGGGACAGCCGGACGGTCCTTCAAGGCCTGCATCGGGTCTTGGGGGCCAAACCGGTTACGTAGCATCTGGGATTCGGTCCAGGATCTGCCCCCTGCAAGCAGAAGAGGAGGCTTTTGGGGTGCCAAAGGCTGGACCCCAGGAGGGGCCGAGGGACCTCAGGGGCTCTCTGACCAAGGGGAGAGGTGGGTCGCCTCCTGGAACACTGTGGAGGCCAGAAACGGCCCACCAGGCAGAAATCCCCACAGAGGGGCTTGGCATCTGCAAGAACCCCTCCTTTCCCCCAGAAAAATCCTGAATGAGTGGGGCGTCCTCTTATATATCTATCCCAAACCACATTTCCAGTGGTTTTGGCCGTGGTTATGGTGTAGCTGCGTGAGCACCCAGGGTGGGATGTGGACGTTCCGGGTTCAAATCCTCACCGCCATGAAGCTCCTTGGGTCCGTCTTGGGTTATGGTTCTCATGAGGGGAGAAGAGAGGAGAAGGGAACCCTTCCAATCTGCCTGAATTTCACTGGCAGGATATAAACCTAACAAATAGATACGATTTATGCTAGGAAGGAGCGTCTAATTTCCTTTATTTTTCCCTCTCTTTCCTGGCCTAGCTTGACACGCCGCTCAGCGGCCAACTTTACTCCCAATTATTTGTTATTCTTAACCAAGTTATTCTTTGGTATTTGCAATTTGAAAGGATCGGTTTAAAGTTCTGATTTAAGTCAAATATGTGTCCCTGTTTCTCAGAGGTTTATAGCTTTGAGACTCTTTCCTCTGCTATATTTATAAAGCATTGGTTTTTTAAAAATAACCATATATATATATATATTATTTTATTTTGCTGTCTGCCTCTCCACAGGTCATTGGTAGTTCAGGGAAGACCTACACCTGCTATGCCTCCTGCCACTTCTGTACCTGTCCGGCCTTCATGTTTTCTGTCCTCCGGAAAGGTGAAAGCCTGGTGGTGAGTTTGGGAGGAGAGGAACCTGGGAAAAGTAAATTTAAAAAGCTCCTGGTGGAAAGAGCAGAGAAGTGGCCATGTTTTGGGGAGAGATGTTCCGATGCCCAGCATCCCCAGTTAAAAAGATCCGGTTGTGGGCGATGGGGAAGCCCTTTTTACCCCAAGACCAGACACTTTTCAAGTGGAGTCAGAGGTTGAAAATATGGCTTTATTATTATTATAACTTTGAACAACAGCTTCCATAGTTGCTGGGTGCGGGATTCTGGTATTTGTAGTCCCCCCCACCTCACCCCCCCAAAAGCAGCAGCATTTTATATGTACAGGTGGGCTCCCTCTCAGGCAGCTTCCCCGAAACCAAATGTTTATTATGAAACATGAGGACTAGAATCTTAATTGGCCATCGTTGCCTGGAGCCGAGCCTTCATTTCTGCACGTCCAGAGTTCAAGGTTCAAGTCCCGGCTTCTCCAAGGAGAGCTGGGAGAAAAAAAATCCCTCGTTTGCTATTCTCCTTATTAAGTAAGGAACGAACAAAACCTTATTGGCGCTCAGCATCTTCGGGCCCTCCACTGAGCTGTCAGGATTCCTGAGAGAATGGATTGGATCTCGGCACCATCCTCCATAGAGTTGACCCATCCGCGTCCAAGGGACTGGAGTCTGCCTTGACGGAGTCAACACTCATTGATTTCCATGGGTCTCCTTTAAGGAAGGATGGCCATGGCCCTGATCCAGAGCGACTGGGAAAATCTTGGAAGGCACAGGAAGACAAGCAGCTAATCCAACCTTTATTCAGGGGGGGGGGGAATATAATTTGAATTTCTGCTTTGTGGCGATGGCCCCAAACAGGTCAGCCTTCTCTCCTCTGGCCCTCGACGGCTTCTGCTCTTGGCGCTAAGATGGACCCGCGTCCCTTTTCCCCAACCCTCTCTTGCCCCCGCAGTGCAAGCACCTTCTGGCCGTCTACCTAAGCCGGGCGGTGGGAACCTGCCAGGAGGTGTCCGTCCCGGACCAGCAGCTGGCGAGACTCTTACTGCCGGAGGAAGCAAAAGGATGAGCGGAAAACCCTCGGCTGGGGTTAAAAAGAAAGAGACGGCCCGCCGGCCAAGCCCTTGAGACCCTGCTAAGCCGTTCACCCATCTGTATTTATGAATTATTATTATTATTATTATTGTCGTAACCTCCCCTGACGGATACCTCTGAGCCTGCAGGGTCTCCTCCTGAGCGCATATCCTGTCCCCCTGCAAAGGACTAACCAGAAACTGGGTTTCTGCTTGTCTCGTGTCGAGCGAGTTACATACCCCTGGCTGTTTTCTATGGCGACAGGCACAAATTAAACTTTTGACATATGTAGTTGTTGTTGTTATGAGCCGTCCAGTCGCCTCCGACTTTTGTCGACCCTATGAATGAGCGCTCTCCAAAAGGTCCTGTCCTCAACAGTCCTGCTCAGCTCTTGCAAACTCACGCCTGTGGCTTCCTTGAGGGAGTCAGTCCATCTCGTGTTTGTCCTTCCTCTTTTCCTGCTGCCTTCCACCTTTCCCAGCCTTATGGTCTTTTCTAGAGAATCCTGCCTTCTTGTGATGGGCCCAGAGGAGGAGGAGGACAGCCTCAGTTTCAATATTTTTGTCTCTAGAAACAGTTCAGGTTTGTTTTCCTCTAGGACCCGCTTTACTTTGGTCCCCTGTAAATCAAATTTGGGGGGGGGGATTTAAAACTAGGTTTTGGTTCCAAACTAATACATAGTGCAAGGCTTAGAATTCAGGACTTGGGTGTTCTGTCCCAATTTTATGGGAGCACAAGGCAAGGAATGGGGGCAAGGGTGATAGGTTCCAGTTTCACCCCTCTGAGAATTTCCTCTTGCCTTCTTTTTAAAACAAAGTTTCTAGTCCTCATTGAGGTGAAGATAATGCCCTTAGGATGCCGACAAAAGTCAGCCCACAGTGCAGTTGACTAGGATCCAGGACCGATCTGACCATTAAGCTCCCCGAATCAAGTGCAAGAGATAATTTCATTTAAATTGGTCCTATTTAAGTTAGTAGGAGCAGCAGGCTAGAAATTAATTTAAACGGGGAGTAGGGACAGCAGAACCAACAATCAAGCAATAACAGAAATCACAATAATCCGGAGAGTTGCAGTTCAAAAACTTTAGCTTTCCCAGATCTTAATATTGGAACAGGTTAAAGCATCCCACGCAGATCAAAGCAAGAGGAATCTGTCTTAATGAATGAGTTTCCCTTGCAACACTTTTATTAAAAAAAATAAAAATAAAAAATAAAACCTTTGTCCAAACAGGCCATTTCTTGCCCAGTATTCTGTTGAGAGTCACAGATTCCCCTTAACTCTGCCCCGACCTGTCACAAAGGTATTTATTATTTATTTATTTATTTATTTTAAAAGGACACATCATTTCAACCATTACTGGTCTAGCTAAAACAATTTCCCATTTGAGAATACAAGCAGCATCAAAGAACTGATGATAAAATTAAATTACGTAATCCCTCTAAGGAAAAACAAAACAAAAAAAGGGCCGTGAACACAAGTACTTAGAAAACATGAAACGGTCAAATGGTGGTGCTAGTCTTCCTCCCTCCACCCCCTTAACCTTACAAACCTCTCTCTTGAGCGTTGAATAAAAATAATAATAAAGCCAAAAGACATCCGAAAATCAGAGCAGGAGGGACAATTTAGGAGTCTGGTGACGAGACATAAATTTAATGCACGATTTGGTTTTGTTGTTCCAAAGCCAGGGAAGGGAAGGTTAAATCTGTTTAACTTTGATCCAGAGGCTGGAAAGGTTCCCGTTTGGAACTGAAATTCCCTGGAATCTGAATTGAATTCCAGTCCCTGGGATCACAGTTCCCGGCCGTTGCCTTGCCGGCTAGGGGATGATGGGAATGGTTATCCAACTTCCAGTTAAAAGGCTCAGCCCGCACGGACGTCTGCTAAGAGGCCCACGGTTGATTTAAGACAGCAAACACATCCTAGACACACATACACAAAAACAGATATATCCTAGAATTTCCAAGTTTTATGGGACCTTAGAAATCACGCTTTCTTTCCCAGCTCAGGGCAGGAATATATAACATAGACTCGAACCACGGAAGCCCAGAGAGAATTAGCGGTCACGGGTTTCTCCGGGAGTTTTGACGGTCACAGTCCAAAGCAGCTGTTCGTGTGGGTCTGTTGGGGGGGGAAGCGAGGATGTCAAGAAACGCCGGCCCTTAGAGGCAGGCTGGCGACGTGGCGACGTTGCTGACGGAGAGGTGCCGACTCCCTCCGGGACCCTTCGGGTATTTGGGGAAGTCGTCCGCCTTGCATAAGATGTACCGCCAGAAGATCTTATAAAAAGTGCACCGGAAGTCCCGAATCCGGTAGGCGTAGATGATGGGGTTGACCACCGAGTTGCAGTGGGAGAGGATGATGGTCACGTCCATGACCCAGACGGGTTTGTCCCGGGCGAAGTCCTTCTGGAAGAGGGAGAGGCAGTTCACCACGTGGAGAGGCAACCAACACAGAGCGAAGAGGCCCACGATGATGGCTAGCGACTTGGCGGCATTGACCTCCCGCTGCAGCGTGGCCCGGGAGTAACCCGCCAGCTCCATCTGGCGCAGCTGCTTGCAGGCCACGGTGAAGATCTTGACGTAGATGCCCAGCATGATGACGAGGGGCAGGAGGACGCAGCCAAAGAAGTTGAAGTACACCATGTAGCTCATGGTCACCACGTTCTCGAAGAGGCATTGGACCAGGCAGGGCCTCCCCGTCTGGTTCGTGCAGTTGGCCATGGCCAACTCCCGGCAGTTCCAGCCCATCAGCGGCGTCAGGCCGATGCCGAAGGAGAGGAGCCACAGGACGGCAATGAGGCCTCGGGCCCGTTTCCCCGTCACCAGGCTCTTGTATCTGCAAACCGAGAAGACCGGGGATTAATAACGACCACACACACACACACACACACACACACACCCCGACCCGCCGATTTCCAAGATCCAGGATCTTTCCGGACGAGATCTCTGAGCCTGGCCTACCTCGCCGGGTCGTGAGGAGCCAGGAAGTGACGCTGACCGTGGGAAAGAGGTTGGGCTGTTTTGGAAAGAGACCACGGAACCAAGAAACATGGATGATCCATTATCCTCTCTCTCTTTTGCTCGCAGCTTGGCCTAGGATGATTTACAGTTTTCCAGTGTTTCCCCCTGTCCAGGGCTCATCTCACGAAACACCCCCCCAACAACAAACCTTCCTGTCAGGAATGGGATTTTGACTAACGAGCAGGTCCTGACGGGAAGAACCGTTTAATGAGGGCAGAGACCCCCCTCAGAAGGGTGGCCGACGGTCTGCTGGAAGCTGCAGACAGGGTTGAGCGGTCGTCCGGATGGCCTGCTTTAGCGACCGGTTCCTGCACTGGAAGAGGGGTGGTCTGGATGACCTTTGGGGTTCCTCCCTGTTCCAAGAACACAGAGGCTTCCACCACGGCTCTTCCCGAGGGGTGGGTGGGTGTCCTGCTGTCCTCAAGAGCCCCAGGCAGGGTGGGTGGGAAGAGGGCTGGAGGCCCCCCCTCGCCAAACGTCACGTCCAGCCTCCGGATTCCTCCCCCGCTCACCTTCTCTTCTCGTTTTCATGGGAAAACGAAGGGGAGAAACTTTGACGAGAAACCAGAACAATGGAGGGATATCGAGAACAGCCGGGGAGTCCGAGGGAACGTGGAGGAGGAGCAGGAGATCGACGGAGGCCTAAAACTGGATTTCCCTTTCGCATCAAAACAGAGACACACACACACAAAATCCCAGAGATACGCCACGGCCCCGATCAACGGGCCAGGAGTTCCACCGTCACCCTGTTACCTGCTAAATGATTATTTCAGTTCATATCCTGTTTTTGTTCACAGGAACCTCCTCCCTCCCTTCTCCAACCTTGAGCTTCACAACCACCCTACGAGAGGTAGCTTGGGGGGGGGGGGGGGGAACCAAGGTCACCCAACGATCGCCAGGAATGAATGAAAATGTGCTCCCTTGGTCTCGCAAGAAGAACGCCAGACAGGCTGGGGAAGAGCAGAAATGTTTACACACGGGAAGGGTGTGTGGTGCAATGGTTAGGGCCAACCGGTAGCCTTCCAGAGGCTCAGGTTCTCGCTCGCCCTAGCCGGCCCAGAGAACGGTGACGAGACGGAACGGAGTTCCCCCTAAAAGGGAACCGCGCACAGAAGAGCTTTGTGCTGCAACATTTTGCTGCAGTTCTCGAAAAGGGGTACGGGAGGTTGCAGCAAGGAAAACACTGCTGCAATTGCAACACCCATTCATTCGCAGGGAGGGTGACGGAGGAGGAAGGGTTATCGGCAGAAAACCGGAACGAGCCAGGCTTGGCTCTTCCCCTCCGTCGCAGGCAGGAGGAAAGTCCCCTCTGTCGCCACCCCACAAAAGGCGCCATTCTTGGCTGTCTTTGGGGCGTTCTTATTAGCACTCCCGTCCTGTCTGGGTCCTTATTCAGGGGCCTGAATGGGCCGCGTTCTCCTTGTCCGCGCCGAGGATCCCCATGGAAACCAGACGTTCCCTGTGAATAGAAATTTTATGCCCAAAATAAGAAGTGACAACTTTGGAAAAAGAGAGAAAGGACGAGGCCGGAAACCAAAGGCTCGGCGGGCATCCTCTCCCTCCACTCCGCTGTCACAATGCCTGGGGCCACTTCAGTTCTTGACCTAACATAAGCTTTGCAGGAACTCAGGCGCCTCCCGAAGCTTTGCAAGACCTCAGCGCCCGGGCAAACCCGAGCCCAGCGTTGCTAAACCTTTCGGCTCACGTCGCCGCCAAGGCCCAACCCAACAGAAAAACAGAAGGCGTGACCCTAAAAGGGGATTTATGATTAAATCCTGGCCCATTCTTCCCGGCCGGGCATCGGGTTTCTGTGTTGTTTCTCGGCAGGACGATTTCCCATTTCCTCCCCCCCCCACCGCCAAAACCAGACTTTCTAGAGTGCAAAAACCAAGTTCTCGTTATTGTTCAGACCTTTTGCTGGTTTGTGGTGTGTGTTTTTTCGCCGCCCACATCGGTTCAACGAGATAAGCCCGAGGAAAAGACCACATCCGATTTCTCCAAGCCAGGAGGGAGTTCGGGACGAGGCGGACCCAAAACATTTCGCCGCCTGAGGCCTCAAGAAGAGGCCACCCCACCCCCCCCACTTTACATAACTCTCAGAGAGAATCAACAGAAACGTCCATTTCCTCTTTTCTCAGTTCCTGCCTTTATTAAAAATCAAAATTGGCCAAAGCTACTTAAAATCTCTGCTTCCTCCGACGCCAATGTTTTTCTTTCAATACTGCAAAATAAATAAATACTCAATTATTAATTCCCCTCCTCAGCAAAGCTTCTTTGTGTCCTTTTTTTTCTTCCTTCTTTGGCTTTGCATCGATTTATTTCTCAATTATTGATTGAGCCATTAACGCACCAAAGTCTGTCTCTCGTGCTCTCTTTTTCACCCGCCATTAAATAATTCACATTCAGACAAATTTTTAATAGGGCTGGCTTGTTACCGCCACCCAGATCTCAAAGAAAACGCTCTTAGGGGACAGAGCCATGAGAATATTTTCATATTGAAGGTTTTTTTTTAAATTACGGGAGACATTTATAGCGTTTTCCCTAAAAGATCTTGCTCAAGGCGGCTTAGAAACTTCTCAAAAGCAAGACCGAGGCAGAGAGATGAAACTCTCCATGGGGGGAAACACAGCGTACTGCTAGCACCTATTTTCCTATCCTAACTGGGAAGCCTGGCATAAGAGGGGAGGGGGCATCCCAGGAGGCGTGGCCTGGGGAGGGGCTTTAAAGAGGGCGGGGCTTTCCTCACATTTTCCAGAAGCTGGATTGGTGGGATTTCTGCAGGCCACATTTGGCCCGCTGTCCAGAAGCGGCCAACCCCCCCCCCCCCCCCGACTCAGATGTTAAGATCAGCAACTTCATGATACTGAGTCTCAACATCTATCCAAAATATTCACTCAGTGGAGCATTTTTTAAAGAAAATCGGGAGAGGAAAGACACGCCAGCTCGGCCTCTAAAATTATCATCGATATCTTCCCCCCCCCCCCCAAAAAAATAACTGAGAGATGTGGTTGAAACCCGTTCTGCCACCCAAAGCACGCCATCATCGCCCGGTGGCAAGTTCGGGCTACGTTCTCCGGGGCGGCGATGGATGTTATTCCAAGCGCTTCTGTTTACACAAGTTTATATAAGGACTTCATCAAGTTCGTAAATGCACCAGAATCCGATCCCTCGATTGGATTCCTCTCTGTTCACCTCCCTCGGCCTCACAAAACAGCTTTGATGGACTAGTTTTATGAAACTGTAAAAATATAAATAGAGCACCAAACCATTCGTCTTCATAATTTTTTTTTTATTAAAAAAAACAGCAACAGGTAAAACAGCAAGTAGGAAATCTCAAGTTCAAGAAATCTCAGCCTTTCTTTCTTGGATTTCCTCCCCCCCCCTTTTTTTTTTTTAAAGGGCAAGTTTCTAGTCCTCATGGCTGCAAAAGTTGACTTCAAAACAGTTTGGACAACAAATTTTCGTTTGTTCGTTTACATTTCTATGCTTTTAGGTTGTTTTTTTAAAAAATCTTCCTCATTTTCTCCTTGTCCAAAGGCAGCTTTGGGAGATGACAAGGATATCAGAACCATCATCATCCTTTTCCACACATGGGCAAGAAGACAGAGTTCAAAACTCCTGCATCAATTCAGGGGAATCCTCAGGGATTTTGCGAAAAATGTGTTAGAGACTATGCATTTTTCTAAAGGGCCATGAATCTGCAAGACATACTTGGTTAAAATACAAGACAGGCAGGCAGGCAGACAGATAGACAGACACAGAAACAGCTCAAATAAATACATAAAATGTAATTATTAAACACAATTCTCCTTGCCACTCATTAGTAATACCAGCAAGGGAGGGCCTGATGTATATATATTTCTCCTTCCATACGATAATGGTAGGAAAAATCCTATAAATCTACTATTCCATGACTTTCCGGAAACGCTTTGACCAGCCAGCTGGACTCTATGGGCGATGGTCAGGATTAAAGTGATTATTAGTCGTTGGTAGAATTGTCAGCATTTAATTAATCGCAACGACAAGAGCGTGGGGTTACGGGGAGACACCCAAGCAGAGCGGGCTGCCTTTTAGCTCAGCGTCTTAAGAAAACACAGGCCAAAATGAAGCGTTCAGTGAACCTCGGATATGGCACGGGGGTGGAAGGAAACCGAGTCAGCCGATGCACCGATATCTCATGACCGATTTGATTGCTGGAGGGAAAAAAGAGCTTTTTGGAAACAAGCAGATACAAAAAAAGAAGAACTAAGCAAAAACTCCCACCCTCGTGTTTTCTGGCCCAGGAAAAATCTGGCACAGAAACTTAATTTTCTTTGCACAGAGATGAGCTCTCAATGTCCAAAAAAAACAACAACCAAAAAAAACCACACAGGAAGTTCCTTGAAAACCAGTTCAGACCATCTCAGCCTAATATTTCCTGCTCTGACCAGCAGCTGCTCTTCAAGGTCTCAGGCAGAGATAACAAGTGTTTTTCCCATCACGGATCCTTTTTTCACACCGGAGACGTCTGGAACTGAACCCAGGACATTTTCCAGATAAAAAAGAAGAGGTGTGCAGATTTGTACCTTTCTTTGGTGGGGAAGGGTGACTACAGCTCCCATAATTCCCCAGGCAGCTGGGGCACTGTAGTCCAGAAATCCGCCCACCTCGAATACAAAAGCACAAGCTCAACAAGGCAAACCAAGGCTCTAGCCCTCATGGTTCTGGACCCTGGTTCCATTTTAAATCAAAACATAGGAAATTTATCCCAACCTAATTAAGTCTTAGATTTTTAAGAAATATGAGAATAGAAATGTCAGAAAATAGGAAGATGTGATAATGATCTGACGTGATAACGACCAGTTATATTTATAGCCTGCCATTCCTTCCATAAACTCTAGGTGGCGAACTTAACTCTTGCGGCCCATCCAGATGTTGCCAGACTACAACTCCCATTGGCCTTAGCCAGGATTATGGGAGCTGCCATCCCACAATTTCCAGAAGACTACGACTTGCCCGCTTCTGATCTACATTCCACGCTACCTTTTTAGGTGGCATGGATTGATGAATTAAACAAATATTTACATTAACGACTTCTCCAGGAAGATCCCGGTGACAACCGAGTAATCCTATACCAACATTTAAGCCAGCAGGATAATTCCGGCCACGTAGAAGGTAACAAACAGGGACCTAAGTGCCGAACGCGTTGGAAGAGGTGTGGGTCCCCCTCAGAGGTCTTTGGACTACAAGTCCCATCAGCCCCCACCAAACAAGGACCATGGTGGTGCAGTTCAAATGATCTGGATGGCCCAAGATTCCCCACGCCTGGTAGAAATATTTCGATTTATGAAGTATTTAAGTCCCGGAAGAGTTCCTCGACTACTTCAAAAACCAAATGTACTGCTTAAAATAACATTTCTCACAACAGCAAATCCTGCCTGGTTAAAATGACAGGAGATGTTCTCCAGCCTATATTTCGGTCGTCCTTCCACATTTCTGGGGAGCAAATCCTGTCTACGAACGAAAGGGGTTCTGTTGTTTTTCTGGGAAATGATGCAGGATCTGGTATTATCAATATTTTTTTTTACTTAAGAGCCAGTCCAGAAAGACTTTGGAGGGGAGTATAAATAATGACTCAAAACAACTGGACTTCCTCAGAAAACATTTAACTCTTCTGGCTCCCTATACTCCATCCCAGATGATCGTTTCAGGAACACGATTAACGAGTGCCGGCTTTCCTTTTCCTCTTCCTTCCTCCTTTCCTGCCACGACTTTTAGATTATTTATAAATCTTAAGGGAGAGAATCCTGAGTAATTTATTTTATTTCATTTTATTGCTAAGCCAACTTGCAAATTTTGGGGGGAAAAACTGCAGAGGAACATAAAAACACTTCCAACTAAAGAGAATGTAAATCAACTCGCTAACTCATCGGCCGTCATCAAACCCCACGCGTCTCTTGTGATGCTTCTTCTCCTTCCAAAAATGTACAGGATTATACCATATACGCTCGTTAACAGAAACCAGGGAGGTACTTCTCCTTTTATTGCAGCTGCCATCTTTTTCCTGTCTCAGGGCTCCTCTGCTGCTAAAAACCAAGCCGTGGAACAGGTACACGTAGAAACGAAACAGGAAACTGGGGGAACGGAGGGGGAAAGCAAAGCAAACTAAACCGAGCAAAACCAGAACGATATGTTTTCTTTTAAGTAAAAAAAAGAAAAGAAAAATACCATATTCTACCCGCACTACAAGTCCTACATCCTGAACTGGAAATGATGAGAGCTGATATCTAACCGATGAGGAACCTGCTGGGGTCAGATGATGGCTCCCATCGTCCCCCGGCCCAGCTGGCTGAGAACAATGGGACTCGTAGTCAAGACACATCTGGAGGACGCCGAGCTATGGAAATAGGGGTGAGCCAGGTCTGGATTTGATTTTGTTGAGTTTAATTTTAAACATTCTAGACACGGTTGCCCTGCCCAGAGCCCGTCGTTTTCTGCTCAACGCTTAAGGAAGCAAACGAGAGGGTAACGAATGAGTCTCGTGAAAAGGAGATAAATTGGAAACTGATGACAGAAACCTCAATAAAGCAAGCGGGGCGGGTGGGGGTTTCTAGACAATCCGGCCTGACGGGCAGACGCCGACGGCGAAGAGTTGGCAGCCTTTCGGCCAGAGATCGAAGTGGGAAGGCCAGGCGTTGTGGCTGAAATTCAGGCCGGGGATGCCAGGGGAACTGCCCGCCACTGGCTTCTAGTACACGACGCAGCAAGGTGGAGATAAATAAGGAAATGCGTGGGGTCAAACTATAGGCTTTATTGCACATAAGAAGAGATTTTACTTTTTTGCTCCGTGAGTTTGGGAAAACGGCTCGTAAAGACACCTAAATTTATACTTCTCTGCCACACCTTGCGGTGGAAAACCTAACGAGTTAATCACCTACCACGGGATGACGTCGAGAAAGCAATAAAGAAACGTTATCAATCTATGTATTGCGATACCCCTCCAAGAGACACCTATACCAGCCATAAAATGTATATGCCGACGGTGGGCGAACCCGTAGCGATGGAGCGCAAACACCCTCGTCCCTCACCCGTGGCTGAGGCCACTGGGAGTTGTAGTCCGAACAACATATTTGTACCAACGAATCGGCACCCCTCCAGACAGGGGTCCTTAAGTCCCAACACGGATACAATCTGTGCTCCGGTGGATGGTAAGAAAGTGGGGGTAGCGACACAGGTTCCCAAATCCTTGGTGGGTTTGGGGGTGAAGACCCCCCTAAGTCGTGGGGGGACGAATCGGGCAAGGGGCTGAAGGGGGAAACAGGGTGGAATCGGTTAGAGACGGGCATCCCCTCGCCGACACTCTCCCTCTGGCCCCCAAACAGGCCGAGAGGCTAATGAGAGCTTGGGACAACCAGGCCCAGAATGGAGCTGGGGGATTCTGGGTGTTGTAGTCTGAAAAAAAGTATTTCCCCCCCCTCTGAGCTGCAATGTCAACGGATGAAAGCCCGTCCTACAGACAGACAGACGCAGGCCTGCGGTCTCGGGCGGTTCCCACGGCTGTCCTCTGTTGGCATCCACGCCCCTTTCCACCGAACCTCCATGTCCAGAGACAGTTTATCTCGAGTCAAGGTCTCCTCTCAGCCACGGGAGTCGAGGGGTCACCCAGAGACTTTCCCACGATTCAAGTTCACAGGGAGAAACTCGTGCCCATCAGGAACGTGTTTTTCACCTGCGGCCTTCCCGACATGAGAGGCGCGCAGGCTGGTCGCTTTGGACTAGAACTCGGCAGACGACAACTCTTGACGGCCCGCGGCCTGGAGAATGAATTCCGGGCGTTGTAGTCCAGAAATCTAAACCTGCACCCTTCGAACCCCCGAGCCGCTCAAGGCCAGAGCCGCTTCCTAGGAACAGAAGGAGAGCCATTTTCTCCCAAGCGGTCTCCGAGCTTGACCGGGAACGAACGCAGCGGACAGGCTGGGCCTTCAGCCCCAGATAGACTGCCCCTGAACAGGGAGGCTCTACATAGCAACCGTCACCACGGCTTGCAAACAAGGACAGCTTCGTCAAGCCTGCATTAGTCATCGGCGGTGAGGAAAGAGGAGACAAGGCCCCGCTTATGCCTTCAGCCCTGCTCGGAGGGAAGCGTCAACCCTGGGTTTTCCCCCCGAATGTGAAGTTTCTTCAAAGTGGACAGAAATCGAATTTCTGACGAAAGCAACTTCACGGCTGTCTCCAACTCTGGCAACAGCACCTGGGGTGTGTGTGTGTGTTTTGTGGTTCAGGGCAGAGGGGGGCGTCTCCCCCGCCCCGTCTTAACTCCTGGCACCCTTTCCTAATTAGCAGGGGAGGGGTACAAGGCGTAATTAGCCTTTGCACAGATCAAAGCAAAACCATGCTGTCGTCTGTGTCGTGGATAACTCTGCTCTCCACCCCCCCCGAGACCCGCTGGAGCACCCCCCCCCCGACACCGCTGAATGCCACAAGAGGGCTCATCTGAAAACGCATAGATAGTTCTCACTGGCAGACTCTGCAAGCTTCCGGGCATCACAGGACGCACCGTCAGGGAAATGATGCGCTTCAGCAGTTTCTCAATTGTCCCTAAACTTGTGGTTTTAAAAAATCTTAATCACCGATTTTTAAATGGGATATTTCTACCGTGTTGTTAAATCCGTTGTTTTCTCAGCCGCGGGCCACCCTAAGAAAGGCGGCCTTTAATGAATATAAATAAAACACATCTTCCCGTGCCCGGGAAAGAGGCAGGATCGCATCCACGTGGCTAAAACCCGCCTGAACTGACCGTTCGCCCCCTTTTCTTCCAACCCGCCTCTTCGTACAGATGTGAGGCACATGTTTGATGCCTGTATGACTCACAGCCACCAGATTTCCTGCACTGAATCGGGGGCAGAGTTTGATCTTTAAAAGGGGGGGGGGGTCCCCGATGCAGGGAATAACCCTCCATCTTTAGGCAATTGTGGGTCAAAGCCTTAAAGGTGGGAGGGCCCCATAACTCACCCTAACCCAGCCCTTCCTTTGAAAACCCTGGAATTTTGATTCACTCTAATTCTTTTATATCGCTTCCCAGCATTTACAGGTTACGGAATGGTTTTATGGCGCTTGTTTGATACTGTTATAAAAAAAGGTTTTGATCTCATCATAAAGCCTCCCTAACTTCAAACAGTTCAGGCGGCTTTGAAACGGCTTCCAGGCGGTTTGAGGGGTGGTACCGAGATCGCTGGGGAGAGCAGAGGGCAGAAATATTTTAATTTGAGAAATAAATGGGGGGGGGGGAAATGAAGGCCTCTCCTTTTGGCACCCACCTCAAGGCTGGGCATTTCAACGCAGGCCTGTCAAGGGCCCCCTGGGGGAGGCGTGGCTGCAGAGCATGACTTCAGATCGCTCGAGCCAGCGAGCCAAGTTGCATTTGGAAAGCCATTGTGTATTTTGTCGGCCACCGAAGGCCTCCCCTTCCCCTCCCGCAGCGGTCATACCTAAGAGGGATCTTGATGGCCATGTACCTGTCGACGGCCACAGCCAGGAGGCTGAAGATGGACCCCTGGGTGAGGACCAGGACGAAGCAGGCCAAGAAGAGGCACCAGTGGAAGTCGGTGTCCAGCCCGATGCTGATGACGATGGCGAAGGGGATGGCCAGCAGTCCCACGGCGATGTCGGCCACGGCCAGGGAGACCAAGAAGTAGTTGGTGGCGTTCTTCAGGGTGGTGTTGATGGCCACGGCCCAGCACACCAGGACATTGCCCCCAATGGCCAAGACCGCGATGACCAGCTCCAAGGCGATGTAGACCGCCCCCATGCCGTGCAGCGCCAAGGCCACCGTCGTCATGTCAAGCCCCGAGAGCCCGACTTACTCCGGCCACAATCCCAAGGCAAAGCCCCCCATGCGTTGGAACCAGGAAGCCCCCTGCCACCGTCGGTGGGCATGGGCCGGCGTGACCCTGGCACGGGTTCAGCGGGTGCTCCCGCGGCTTCATCGCTGGCCTGCACCTTCGGCCATGGTCTGGCCCAGAGAGGATGGCGACTTTCTGTTAATTCGGTGCCCCTAGGCCGGCTGGCCAATTTGGACCAACAGCGTCCACCAAGGGTGTAGAAACCACAATGAGGTCTAGAAAGGAGCCCAAAGCAGCACGGCCAAGCAAGGTTCTCCAGCAGATGCTCCAGTCTTCCAGAGACTGGCCAATCGAGGCACGATTTCTCCTTGGGGGCCACGAGTTCGAGGCTGCCTCTCTACCCCACTGTCAAGACCAAACAATTAATTTTAATTTTTAAATTAAAAACAAAAAATCCCTCTCGTTGCAAAACTGGAGTCTTCTTTAAAATTCCTCCCTCACCGGGATGGTGGCCGGCGTTTTCCCCAAAGAGCCACCGAATCCACCCCGCCTCCTCCTCCGCCTGCGCCCTGCCTCGCGCTTCTGGCGGCAAGTCCCCACTTGCGCCTCTATATTTGCACACATGGGGAGAGTGGGGCGGGGCCTGGGCGGAACACGGCCCACCATTGGTGGAGGCGCGCCGCCCTGCCCCGCCCCTCCCTGCCTTTTTACCATAAAGCTTCGACGCGAGGCGCCTCGCCAAGTTGGGCTCATTTTTTTCCCCCCAGCCACCCTAAAATGAGGGAAGGGAGGGCTCAGGCGGCCGCCTTGAAGGGGTCGGAACCTCCTCTAGTCCCTTTTATTTTAAAGAAAAGGAACACGTGTCTTCCAGCTCAGAGGATGGTGAAAATGCACGCTGCAAAGTGATGGTGAAAGAGCACGCTGCACGTGCTCAGAGGCAAAAGAGTTTAGGAGTGCTGTGAAATCCGAAAGCTTCATAAATATACACTGTGAATTGAGGTAAGTATTAAAACAGGAATTGGGCGTTTTGTTGCTGATGCTGCTTGGAATTTTCTCCTCTTTCTTTCTGTTTTTGGAAATCTAGTATTTTAATTAAAAAAATCCCCTTTTCTCATTTTATTATTTATTGCTTATTTATTAGAGGTATTTATTTCTACCTCTGCTGATCACCAGGGCTCCCAAGAAAATGGAACCAAAACATTCTTCAAATGTTTAAAAGTCCATTTTGAAAAGCCAGATTTTTTTAAAAGAACAGATTAAAAACCAGTTTCCAGAAGCCTGTTTTAAAGACCAAAAGTGCCTTATAGAGTAACAGTCTTGGCCATTGGCTAGAAGCTCAACGATCGTCACAACGACCCTGTGAGGCGGGTCAGGAAAAAGGAGTCTCTTAAATAAAGACTTTAGAGAAATCCCCACATCCTCGGGCAGAGACAATCATTTCATTGTGATCTATCAAAACGGTGTGGAAATATTTAGCAAGGTTTTGACTGCTGCAGAACTGTGTGTTCTCGAAGGCTTTCACGGCCGGGATCTGATGGGACTCTTCAGCAGGTGATGGGTTAAGCAAGAGAGGAAGGAAAACGGAGGCAATGGCTTGCTGTGGGAAGCCCCGAAGTGAAAGCCTTAAGAAAGGGACGGCAGATGGAATAGCACCTCATTGCGCCTGATGGTGTGTTCTGTGACGCCTGGAAGCCTGCACGCTACCAAGCAGAAATATATGTGCTTTTTAAGATAACGAAGCGTATTCTTGTGCCAGCAGCCCAGAGACATATTTTATTGATTGACTTAATTGAAAATGCTTTGTGGCTCTGCTCTCCGGCCTGCCGTCGTTTCTTTGGATTCAATTAAGCTCCGTTGGGCTGTCTTTCACGTGCACAAACAAACCCAAGGACCAGCATGGGGTTCTGTCAGGGAAGCTGGGGGCTCCAGTTTCACCAGGGGTGTGGGGGGCAAATCCACTCTGGATTTTACTCTGAACTTTACAGCGAACGTCATCCTGGCTAGAAGATGGGATTGGGGCTCTGAAGATCTGGGTTTGAGTCCAGCCACTCAGCAACGAAGCTTCCCAGGGTCACCTTGGGCTGCTTTGTCTCTTTCCTTCTCCCTCAGCGTGGCCTACCTCGAAGGGTTGATGCTCTGAGGATAAAAACAGCTTCTACCTGGCTTTTTTTGCACTACAACTCCCATCATCCCTCAGAGGCGATCTGGGCAGATGATGGAAGTTGTAGTCCAAAAGGGGAATCCTTTCCACACTCTGCATGGGACTGGCACGGCTTGTTGGCTCCTTTCCCCATGTTAAAGCCCTGCCAGGAGGCTGCGATTCAATTAATAATAATAATAATAACTTAGGTGAATCAGCCACTCGTGTTTCACCAGACAGCCTGCAATTTATTCTCTTTTTGGCTGCAGACAGAGAGAAACGAAAGCTGCTCCTTTTGACAGCCCATCTTCCTTTTTAAAAACATTTTCCTTCTCTGTGTGTCCGTTTGGGTCCATCGTTTTTTTTTTTGCTCTCCAGGCCCGTGAGTCAACCGGCCCTCAAGGATTTGACGATGATTTATTTGCTCATCTTTCAAAAGCCCTCAAAGGGAGCGTTTGAAGATCAGCTCAAGAGGACCGGCCTGGCTATAATTAGCAGGCCGGCCCTCCCAGCTAGAAACCCCAGCCGCTCCGGACTTTGACCCAGGGCTCCGAACGGACAGGGTACCAAAATCTAGCCATAAACATAGAGGTGCATGTTAAGGAAATAAATGGCAATACCCTTTTGGGGGGGTATTTGGGGAGGGATTAGCAGGGGTGGGGACTCGCGTTGCAAGACTCGCTGTCAAGTCGGACTTAATTCGCACGGGGAACTCGAATCAGGTTTTTTTTTTAATGACTCAGACTCAACCCACCCACCCCCTCCCTTTTTTCTGGGGAAAACTGTTTTTATAAGGACTCGGGACTTGGTACCAAAGATTCAGAACCGAACGTGGGACACCAAAGATCCTGAAGACTTGCCAACATCCCTGGGGGTTAGTGCTATGCATTAAAGCAGAGGAGAGCGAGGGGGAGGGCAGCGGGCTTGCCCCCAGTGCCAAAACGGCTAGTTACCACTTTGCTAGCCAGACAGAAGTCCAAAGCGCTTCCACCACTATATACAGATCCGTGCAACGGTTCCTATTTTTAGACTCCGAGGCCTGACTATGGGGACAGCTCTTCGAAAGCTACACTTTCACTGCTGCTGAGAACACCACCTGTTCCCACCAGTGTGGTCTCCCTGCATCACAGCACTTCCTAGCCCCAGACCAAGATAGAAGCTGTGACTCAGCGGGAGTCGCGTCACATCACCGGCTGGGCAATCCCCCGAAGCTGCCAAACCAAATCTTTCCTTTGTGCGTCTTTTAAAACGTGTGACTGCATGTGACGACGGTGTATTTCATTCTTGAACCTCGCCCTGCAAAGCCAGGACGGTTTCCATTTTCACTTTGAGGCAAGTTTGTCAAATTGGGTTGCGAATGGCGAAAAAATAAACCAGAGCTCCCCTAACACTTTAGATTCATCGGGGGGCACGGGGGACAGGCAGCTTTGAGAGATGGCAAACGATTCGAGGTTACGGGCAAGTTTAAGACCTGGATGCAGAATTGAAAAAAACGGCGTCTTACACGCTAACCACTACACTATACTACCCCTTCATCCCACAGCTTGGCTTCAATCCGCCTCCTGATCAACAGGATGACTGCGTTAAAACCGGCACCAAATCAAAACAGGTTTAGAGCCTTTGAAGACGGAGGATTGTGGCCTGCGAAGGTTTTCATGTCATGGTTTTCATATTTTGTGTTTTAAGCGGGGTAATTTGAATTAGTCTTCAACGTCTTGTGTTTTAAATCGGTTTCAGTGGCTTTGGTAAGCTGCCCGGAGATCCTGTGATACAGGGCAGGCTATATGTATTTTAAACAAAATAATCAAATAAATAAAATTAACTACATTCCGGCTCAGTGGAGGAATATTTTCTCCCCCCACCCCCAGGACTTTAAGGGAGCTTGAACAGTAAAAGCCATCTCGCTCTGGGCCTTGAAGAGATCAATCTGATGCAAAAAGTTTGTGACACCCGTCTATTTTTAGGATTTTTAGCAAGGATCAAACAAGGACTAGAGCATCTTTCTTCCTTAATTTTGCCACGTGTCCTAAAAGAATCATTTCCGTTCAAGAATTTTTTTAAACAGTCTGTTTGCAACGCAGGCAAACCATTAAAACAAGACCCTTCCTGTCTTTTGGAGAATTCTGAAAAAGTCCTACATCTGTTACTTATTTTGTCCGGTGTCGCCCAGAATTCTCTCGACCATGTTTGTTGGGGGATTCTGGGCCTCGGAGTCCCCCAAAGGAAACTCCTCCAAGTATTCTGCATGGAGCGGAACTCTGTGCATCCATTGTCATCGAACATTTGCAGATTTTTGAATTAGGGTGTGAAGATCTCGGTGCCACGGTTTGCCACCAGAAAATGGGGCAGGATTTGGGTTCGGGGGGGGGGGGGCGGCTTGGTTTTCAAATATCTGCTTTTCTCCGAGGGCTTAAAAACAAAATAGAAATGGGCAGCAAATGGTTAGTTAATTCAATTAGCTTTTTGGGGTGTGTTTGTGTGCCAGGAACGGGGAGATATTGCTGGTAGGATTTTCTGCCCTGCCAGCTTTGAGCCCTTTCCGTATTGGCTTGGGAGATTGGGTTTTGTGTGTGTGTGTGCGTGTGTGTGTCCTCAGGCAGCAAAATTAGTTAGGCCACTCCCGTCCTCCTACAGTGACAAATAAAAACAGTGAGATGAAAGAAGCTGCTCAGGTTATTTATGGCAGGGTACAAGGCTGAGCACTGAGGGATCCAACCGATGAAATATATTCCTCCTGGTCGTGCAGTGGTGGAGGTCGGCTTGAGGTCTTCCAAGGTTCAGATGAAAAATCGGTGGACCGAGTTTCCGTACAACCAGAAGATGCAAACCGGTTTGGGTCGTGTCAGGAAGAAGGTCTGCCGATGCAACTTGGATTCCTGGCCTCTTACAGCCTTGCTCTTTGCTCTCCTCCCTCCCTCCGCTCCAGACTCTGACTCATTTCTCCGTTGATTGAATTATCTCTGTTTCCCTTGCTTTTCCTGCCCTCTCGGGCTCTCCCCTGCCGTTCCCAAATACTTCCAAATAAATAAAAACAGCCAGATGGGTCCTTATCTCTTAACAGCACTCCGAGACAGCACGTCATAATGGTTAGATCATTACAGCTGAAAGCCTCGTGGGCCAAAGGTTTTTCCCGTTGGGCGAGGGCTTGGTCTGGTTGGTTTCCGCCGGCCTGGCCTACCTCCCAAGGGTGTCGCGGCAATAAAAAGAGGAGGAGGAAGAGGACCACCTTGATGCTTAGTTTTATTCACCTCTTTGGGTTCCTCCTTGAAATGTGGATTTCTCTGCAAGAGAGATGCAGGATTAAGATGCAGCAATGTGAATTATTTTTTAAAAAAAGCAATTTAGAAAGCAGAAACTTTGCAGTAACTGCTTGTTCCAACTGGAAAATGGGAAGGCTTTACCGCTGCGGCCGCAGGAAGGAGAGCGACTGCCTTCAAAGCCGTGTTGGTGGCCCTCCCTCGTCCTTTACCTGGCAGCTGCTACGGCAGACAGGAAGCAGTACAAAGGTGGCTCTTTGGTCTTTCTCACAGTCTTGAGGGAAAATAAACAGGCGTATCCTCTTTCTGCAATCAGATGTTGGCCTGCCTTCATGCTGTAGCCCTGCCTGCAGACTAGATGGAGCAGGATGCATCCTAGATGCACGGCCTTGCCTAGCTGAAAGGGTTCCGAAGGGTCATCTAGTCTGACCCCCCCCCCCAAGCCGGGCCCAATTGAGGCTGGAAATCAGCATCCTTCACAGACAGCCACCAAACTTCTTTTAAGTAACCTCCAAATGAAGGCAAGTCTGATTGTTGAGCAGCTCTTTCCATCAGGAAGTTCTTCCTAATGTTTGGTCCTTGTCTCCTTTGGTGTAACTTGAATCCATTGGATCGGGGCCTATTCCCAGAAGCAGCAGCGAAGAGGTTGGCGCCATCAATCAATCAATCTTCCAGGGAACAGCTAAGATCATCTCTGTGGACTAAACATACTCTTTCAACTGTTCCTCATATGTACAGCTCCATTACTAGACCTTTGACCAACTTGGTCGCTCTCCTACGGGGAGATCCAAGCTGTCTGCAATGGAATTTAATGTAGTTCGGAAGTAAATTTGGAAGCACCGGTGCCAGTCATGACAAGAAAAATAGAAGAGCAGGGAACACCTGGCCAGAATCTTCTTCTATGCTGCAAAATTTTGTTGCTGTTGTGGACCGACTCATGCCGTTGCTGTTCCCATCTTGCTGGTTCAATGAAAGCAAAATGCTTTGTGCACATTAGCCGCCTAGAGTGGTCGTTCGACTAGATAGGCGGGGTATAAGTGCAATAAATAAATAAATAAATATTTATGAAAATTATCTAGAAAGAAACTGTTGAATGTGTGTGTTCTGGTGTGGGGGGGAGGGCTTTGTTAATCCATTGCAAACCTGTCATTTCACTCAGCAGCTCATTATTTATTCTTCTGATAAAATGACAACGATGATTAGTGTTTGAGGATTAACACGAGGAAATAAATCCTTCCGTTTTTGTAGTTTGGGCAGGGCATGCTGTGTGGTTTTGTAGCCCAAAATGGAGGGTGCTACCCAGGGGGGGAACTCTGCAGCACTGGGAGGGAACCCTCAAGTTTGCAAAAGTACAAAATAATTTTTTTAGAAATGGAGGAGATGGTAGTAGGAAAGAGAAAGAACCCCAAACCTGGCAGGGCTTCGGTGTGCACAGCTGTCTGGAAACAGTGACTCTCAGGATAGCAGAATGGAAACCCACATAGGAGGGGGAAATGGAACAAAGTATTGAGGAGGCGGCCCTGACTAGCCAGTAGTGGAGATGGAAGATTCGAGCCTTGATGTGCTGCAACTTTTTTGTTGCCCCTACTGCTAGGACTCCCTTCTTCTGGGGCTGTGGGGGGGGGGATTGCATTCTTGGGGGGGCAAGTGATTTTGCACCTTTGTACTTCAAGAATTGAGGCTGAGCAACTATTTTGGTTCTGCTTTTGTGGCCACTCTGCCAATGTTTGGAAAACTTCCTGGACTACAATTCCCAGCATGCTGGCTGGCGGATTCTGGGAGATGTAAGTCCAAACAAGAATCCCCCAGCCTACCAGGAAATGTACTCTTTTTCTGGGTAGATGCAGCACTTCCTCTTTTTTCACTGAAAAACTGGGCATCTTCTGGGCGACCACAGGTCTATTTGTCACATTCCACCGAGCCCAGCTGGAAATCCATGCCTGTAGACTCCTGCCTGTTTCTTACCCAAACAAGTTTGGATAAATCCGTGTCTACGTGGTGTCAATTTTGCTTGAAATTTCCTGTTTGCATCTTACTAGTCTAATTCCTGTATTTTTATTAGTTTAAAGTCTCCAGGCTATGGCATAGTACAAAAAGGTAGCCCAGGACATATCAAAACATCCAAGCAAGTGGAAGTAAAGACTGTGATTGTCGGTCAATCTATGATTTGACCAACAAAATAAGCCCAAGGGGTTGTTTGGAAGACTGGTTTAGACCTCAAGAATTAAACTTACCTCTTGGAGAAAGCCCACCCCACTCTCTGTCTGTTTCTGCTCTGCATTTCCAAGCTGGGGTACACGGTGTTGACCTACCTTCCACGGTCGTTGTAAAAGGGTAAGAATGGGGTGAATATCTGAAGGACCGTTAAGTTCCTTCCTCCCAGAGAGGAACGACGAGAAGCTGATGATGACTTTCCTCCAGCATCACCACGAGCCAAACTCATCAACGGAAAGTATTTATTAGAAATATTATGCAAGGCCCTTCAATAATGTTAACCGTTTGGGGTCCCCCCCCATTTAAAATAAAAAACTGGACGATGAGCACAGCCATCCTCGGGGGAAAAAAACTCGCCTCGGTCACGGCTGGGCACGCTCGTGTGTGCTCTTGGCATATAAATAAGATTCGTGGCGCTTCCGGCCAGATGCTCGGACACTGCGGGCTCCGAGACGAACTTTGAGCCCACGTCGGTGGATCCGATTTTAGGAAACAAGGAACGAACTGCCGTCTCTGGCAGAAATTGGCACATGTAAGAGTTTTTTTTTTAAAAAAGACAAAGCGAGGGAAGGAAGCAGATACTGTTAATGCTTCCCTGTTTCTCCGAAAAAAACCACACAGAGTTAAGGAAGAAAAATTGGAACGGTGTGTTTGCTCCCAGCCGGTGGCAATCTAATTAACCTAGAAAACATCAATGCAACCGAAGGAGACCAAGAGTTCCTCGTTATCTCACATCGTCAGGGTTGGGTTTTTTTTTTTAATTGTTTCTCCTCCTCAGTAGCAACTGTTTCACCAGAGGAACCTGGTGGCCGTAGAGAGCGCTGGTCGGGACCCTACAGCCGTCATCCGGGCAGAAGGTGGCTTAGAAAAATCACCTTTTTTGGGGGGGGGGGGGGGGGGGAAAGGTGATTGATTAAAGAAATTGATTAACACACACACACACACCCCAATAAACTTTCTACACTATGCTTGCAAAATGGGCCATTCCCAGAACCCAGGATCTTCAAGGAGCGTCTCTGTGCAATCCGAGATGGCCCCAAAGCAGGCCTCATTTTGGAAAAGCGTGATTTATAACGTGTGGCCCAAAACACCACCGTTGGTTGGCTTCAAAGCAGGCCGGCCGGCCCCCTTCGGCCCTGGCGGCCAACACTTCGACCAAAGCAGCTCAAGAGAGCCGAGGGCCAAATTCACGCGGGCGGCGGAAGGAGAGGTGGTCACAAAATTGGAGGAACGACGGAGCAAAACCCGAAACGGACACAGGGAGGTGGCCTCGGCGGTGATGGCCGGGGGCCTTGCCGCTGGATGGTTTCTTGGGTGGGGGGCAGATTTCTCGCTGGCAACAACAACAAAACAACACAACGACCGAAATCGACCTGGCGGTGGTCTCCTCCCCTAGCAGAACCAAAGGTGACTTCTTGCGTGTGTCAGAAGGGGTCTCGGGGGAGCAGCGAAAGGAGGAGAAGAGACTCCCCCGTCCCCCAAAGGATCACCCAAACCAGACTTGAGTCCACCTTTCCAACCCTTCCGCTCCCGAAAACAAGCTTCCCCATCTTTTCGGGGTCCTGGGCTACCACCCTCACCCTCTCCCACCAGCTTGCAGTACCATCTCATACAGCAGGACGTTCCCTAGAAGATTGGGGAAAGCTGCCCTAAAATCTCCCTGGCCTCGAGAGCCTTCTGTGGGGAGAGGAAGCCCTCGGGGCGGTCAGGTTGAGACCGATTCAGCGCTCTATCACACACCACAGTCTATCACATACAGCGCTCTATCACACGCAGCGCTGGCTTCCCAAACGGGACCATTCCTCAACCTTCCTGCTTCTCTCCTCTTCCGTCCACTCGCACTTTTCTGACCCACTCCTTGGCAGGGCTCTTCCGCCCGCTGACCCTCGGCATCTTCCGTGGGGGGCTCGCTTCCCCACATTTCCTTTCCAAGCGAGACGCCAGACTCTAACCCCCCTAAGAATCTGCAACCTCAGCCCCTCGCCACATCAACGCTGCCTTCTCTTCAGGGCTCCCCTTCCTTCTTCCCTCCACCTCCTGCCTTTGCTGGCTGAGCCGAAGCCCCACTCTCTACCCCACAGTAAAACAAGACATCTTAGGAGATGAAACCCCATTTCTGAGCCGCCCGTCTCTCCCTCGAGCCTTTGAAGAGCCCGGGAAGTGACCTATTTTGCAAGCGGCGCCTCATCGATCGGCTTTCTCTGATCCGGCGGCCCTTCAACGAAGATTCAGCTCTTGAATAAAGCAGGCCGGGAGATGATGGGCCCTGTAGTCCGCCCCCAACGGGTGAGACTGGGGAAGGGTTTGCCACAGACGGCCCCCTACCGACAGGGTTGGCGAGCTGTCTTCTCCCACTTCTCCAAGCACCAAAGGCCATTCTGAGAAAAGCGACCCAAAAGTCGAGTCCTCATTTGGGCGATTACGTTAATTATTCTCCGAAATGGAGCAGCTCTGCAAGCCACAGGCAATCCCGGGAAACCCCCCCACCCCCAATTCTCTCCCACCTGGTCTGACTTCTGTAACTATCATTAGGCATACAATAGAAAGAGTGTCTTAATCCTTTTAAAGGCCTTGAGGATTTAATCGGCCTGATCTCCCAGCTGCCTCCCCCTCCCACCCTTCAGATCCTTCAGAAGCTTTTGCAAATCCCTCTGGGCCCCATCCGACATTTCATCCAGAGAAAGGGAGAACCACCGGAACGCTGGGCTGCCGGGGCCAGGCCGAGGGATTTCCACGGATAACCATGAGGACTAGCACCGTAGGCCTCCAAGCGCTTGGCCGACACTCCAAACAGGAGGACATACCCAAGGTGGTGGGGGAGCGGTCTTACGAGAAAGGGAATGGGGCTTTCAAGAGAAAGATAAAACCTTCCAGTGGGGCATCCCATGCCCCTTTTCATGACACCAAGGGGAAAAAGAGATCCCCAGGGATCAGCGGGGCTGTGCAGGATTCTCCTGACACACAACAGATCTAGCGTGGCCTGCCTCGGTTCTGACCCACCCGTGCGGAGAAGGAGACGCGCCCGAAGGCTTCCACCGCGGCAACTCCGACAACCATGCTCGGCGCTTCCTTAGGGGTGCCTTTGCTCAACTACACCATGCCTCCGATAAATCTGCCCCACGGCAGAACACCCTGTTAATCAGACTTTAACAACGCCGTTTCCCTTGCCCACACACAACCATTATGCTCGGCGTCCTCTCAACGCGCAGTTAGGCAAGAAGACTGAGCCAGCCAGTGTCGCCAACTATTTTTTCCTGAAAGGGCTCCTCCGCTCCTAAATGCTGCGCAGCCAACAGAAGTGTGGCAGGGTAAACCTTGGCACACACACACACGCACAGTGCCCCTCTGCACTGGACAAATCCAGGCTGGAGTGATGCCGACCGGAAAGCCAGAGAAGCCCCAGTGAAGAAAAAGTTGGCGACACTGCTTTTTTCAAGAACTGCCAGCCACTTTGGGCCGGCGAAGGTCCCCATTCACTCTCCGCTTCACCATCATTCACTTGGCTTCACCCTCCCGAGACCTCTCTCGTTCCTCTGAGTTGGCCATCGACAACCCTCCAAAGCCAGTGTCATGCTGCCTGACTTATCCCAGGGCCGGCCACTTGCTTCCTTCCAGCCAACGGTTCTTCTCTCTTTTTTTGGCCTACAACTTCCATGAGCCCCAGGCAGGGGTGATGGGAGGTGTAGTCCAGCGCCTGGAGAGCCACACATTTCCCGATGTACCTAGGACAACACGCAGTACCTGTAACCAGCAGGCATCCCCTGTTGGTTCCGCGACGGCAAAGGGAGAATTTTAGAAGGTGCAGCTTCTCTTGTTTCCCGAAGAGGGAGGAGAACTCAAACCTGTAAGTCTAGGTGATGCATTAAAAGATATGGGAAGATCTGGTTTGGCTTATATTTTGTGGATCTGGCACGGGTGTGCGAGCGTCTGTCCCACTGGTGACCTTCACTAACGGCGTGGGGAAGAGCTCAGCATGATAAACCTTCCTTCCTACCTTGCAGGGGTGTCAACAGAGTTCCTTTTCCCCCATCGCCGCATCCCTGTCCCAGAACGAATACGAGGCCATTTGAAGACGGCTGCTCTTAGGAGTAGACTACCACGGTTTCAAGCCACGGATGGAGGGCCGCTTTCTTTTTGGGGGTGAGGGGAACACACACACGCCTATCTGTCGCCAGCCGTTTTGAGCTTTGCCCCGGGCTCAGAGGATGAAGAAAACTACATGTTTATGAGACTCTCTGCGCGGAGGGGAAGCCAGCCACCGGGGGTGGGTGGGTGTGAGTCGGTCAAAAGCGTTTGCAACTCGGAGAAACCAAATCGCCGTAATAGTTCTTACGGCAGTCAACAAAAAAGACCAGCGTCTCCCAAGGCCATGGATTTTCACGGGCAAGGGGCACGTGGCATCCATCCGGACCCACAACGGGGACCTTTGTGACTAGAGTCTATTTGGCACTGTTTTGTGTGTGTGTGTAAATTGTTCTCGCGGAGGCCCCGAGCTGAGAGAAACATGCCCGGCGCATCTCAGAGTTAAATGCGACCAGTTCTTTTACAGGGTTTCAAGAAATATCCATCGGGCTTTGTATAGAAGTTGGGGGGGGGGGGGGGAAATTCGGCAGTGGTTGGATAGGGGAATATCTTCTAAAGTGATCGAGTGCTTTGCGTGGTGTGTGTTCGGATGCTGTCCTCCGCCTCTGTCCGCCGGGGCTCCTCAAGTCTCAAAATACTTGTAAATCTGACCCACGTACTGCATCACGCTCTGCCAGTCCGGGCGGTCTGTGTACATGATCTCGCTGAGCTCCTGCGGGAGAAAGCAGGGGGGAGATATTATTGCAATAAAGGAGGAAGCGAGGCAAAGGAAACGCAGGGCAAAAAACCTGAGAAACACAGAGTCCTGACATACAAGGAAAAAGGGAAGAGGAAAAAAAGAAGACCACTCGGGCATCAAGACTTCATGGTCTTAAGAGTGCGATGCAAACAGACAGTCTGACAAGTCTGATCCGGTCCCTAAGAAATAATGTGGGGTTTTTTTAAAAAAATGTTGATGTATATTTGAATGCATGATTTTTGAGAAATGGAAACTCAAAAATCTCTTTGTGAACTACTACCTGTCGCTCCAGAAGAGCGGACCACGTTGCCAACTTTCTGTTTTCTGCCTGCCACGTGCTCCTCTGCACTGCAGTGTGGGCATTTACCATGGGGAACTTTCAGACCGCTCGGTAAGCGACTCGTAAAAACCGCACAGAGAAAGAGCCGAGGAGCTTCTCGCTTGCCTCCCTGTCGGAAACCGAAATGGAGACTGGGCGCCTGCCTGAGCTGCACCTCAGCCTGGCCTCTTGAGGTTTCAGCCGGCTGCTTTCCATTCTACTGTGAACAGTACCTTTTTTCCTGTTTAAAAAAAAAACTTGTTTGCTTTTGTGTGAGATGCTGCTATGACAGCTTTTGTGTAGTGTGTGTCTAAGTAAAAACGAATTATGGGAGACAAACCCACAATGGAAGCTGTCAATATATATATATATATATATATATATATATATATATACACCCAGGCTACCACCATTTCCTTATGCAAAATTTCTGCCCATTTTTATGCCTCCAACCTCCTTCTGTTGCGTTGCAATGGCAGTGGGAAACCTCTGATCTGGAACACCTTTTCAACTGGGAAGGCCCCAGAAAGGAAGAACAGACTACAGGTTCAGTGACCTTTTTAAAAACCATGTGCAATTAAATAAATCAATAAATCGAGATATGTATAATAGGTATTGAAAGGTTTTGTGCAATGAACTGTTTTGTTTTTTTAAGAAACAGCCGTCATGTATGCAAATGAATCCTCCACTCATTACCGCTTGTCTCAAACAGGCTTTGCCGGGAAGCATCTGCTGATTTTGCACACACATTTGATTTTTTAAAAAATACTTCAGGTTCCTCTGAGCCCCCCCAAGTGAAGAAATTGGTAGATCCTGGTAGATTCTCCAAATGTGAAAAATAAAACAAAACTACACTGAAAACTCGACTTACAGAGACAGGCCCTAATTCAACTGGTAGAACTTAGCTCTCTAACACTCCACCACCACCACCCCATGCCGTTTTACTAATTTTTATCCCTCCAGCTGCATCCAGAATGGCACTCACTAGGCTGGGTTTGATGCCGACGCTCTCGGCCGCTTGGAAGGCCAAAAGGAGATTCCGTTTCTGTGGAAAATAAGACGGGAGAGGATGTCACGATAAAACAACCGTCTCGTCTCCCACCAGCCAGACTGCTTCCTTCTGTATGTCGTGGCAATTAGAAAGTTCGTTGGTGGCCAGAGCTTTGGGGGGGGGGGGAAATAATCTGGTTTTGGACTACAAATCCCAGAATCCCAGAGTCAGCAGGCCTGGCAGCCGTAGTGATGGAGAATTCTGGTACTTATAGTGCTTCCCCCCACCCAAAAAAAAGAGAAATTCGTTCCTCGCTCGGGTTCGGCAACGCACAGATTGCGAACAGGGTCTTTTTGGTAGTGGGAGGTAGAAATCTTTGAGGTTCCAAAGTTTGGTAGAAATTCTAGATTCTTCTGGACTGACAGGTTTCTTAAAGGCAGTCTACAAACTTACATCATCATCATGTTGGCAAGGAGGCCTAGCACAGCCATGGGTCACAACCCTCACTCCAAACATTTCAGGGTGAGGCGTGACCTCCGTCGGGAATGGCCTGCTGGCTGCAATGATGGGATTTGTAGTCCTCCCCCCCCCCAAAAAAAAGTGAGGATCTTTTCCCAGCAATACTGCCAACTAGCTGCTTGCAGGGAACAACGAAGATAAAACCAAGAGTTGACAACTTAAATAACCCTTCCAGCCGAACGCTAACACGGGCGAGGAAATAAATAATAGCAAGAGGAATGCAAATTATTCGGAAGGTGAAAAGCAATGGGAACCAGTTCTGTCACTAGCTGTCCAGGGGCTTCTTTGCAAAGACGGAGGAATCGCTCCCTCTCAGGTAACTTGTTGACTTTCAGATTAAATAATACATAAAAAAGAAAAAGAAAACTCTCATCAGGAAACCCAGCCTTTCTTTCACACACACACACACACACTACTACTACCCCACCACAACGGGCAGAGTGACGCTTGCCAGAAGGAGCTTCTGAGATTTATGACTCCAACGGAGATTGTAAAGTTTTGGGGGTTTTTTTAATTAAAAAAATTTTTTTTTTTGCAGAAGGCTTGATGGTTGCAATAAAGGTGGGAGAATGTATGAAAAACCCGAGGCAGAAAGATTTCCTGGCTGAGGCTGAATTCGCCGTCCCCACCATCCCGGCTAACGATCAGGCTAGGAGAAGAGTCCAGAAGAGGCCAAAAGACTAGATTGCCAGCCCAGAGATTGCCAGGTTTTGGACTACAACTCCCAGAATCCTGCAGCTGGCTGTGCAGGCTAAAGGACAATGGTTATTGTCATTTTCCCCCCCAAAATGGATTTTTCCCCCCTCACAAACTGTGGGTCACTTTCTCCATCTATGACCGTATCTCTGAGCACAAACCAGCTTTGAGATCTGGGAGGATTAGTTTTTAAATCTCTTTATTCTCCAGCCTCTCTTTCCTTATTTGCCTTCTTATCCTCTGCTTTGCTTTGCTCTCTCAATTAAACATCAGATCCCATGTTCCTGTCCTTTTGCCCGGATTCCTGGCACTCGAACCCCTCTCTCCTCTCCTTGCAAATACTTCAAACAATCTCGCCATGATGACAAGCCCTAGAACAGGTTTTATGGCTCTGGGTGACAGCGACGGGCCTAAGTCTGGGAATCAGGAGCTGACATTTGCCCTGAGTTTTTTTGTTTTTTTTTTAAAGGCCATCACAAAAATGTGGATTGAAAAAAAAAAATTAAGAAAACTTTGGGAAGTTTGTTTGAAAAGGAAAATCACCGCCCAGGTTTTTTTTTTTTTTTGGCCTTGCGTCAGAGGGAACTCGGGAGGTCATACAAACGGTCCCATCCTGCAGACAACACTGTCGTGCCCCGAGTACACATTTTTTGACACACGGAAACTTGAAAGCGTTTCCTAAGGAGACACAGTCAAGGAACCGAGGAACCAGCCATGCTCCCCCATCATGGGGTCATGATTTATTCTCTACTCCTAGACGCTTCTCCACATTTTAGCCACATTTTAGCCGAGGGGTGCTGAGCTACTGGGTGATCTCAAAGTGCAATAAGTAAATGATAAGAGAGAGGGAAGCAGTGGATGGGAAATAAGAGGCATTTCCCTACATTAGAACCTTTCTGAATGCCCCAAAATGCCATAGCAGCAAATAAATGTGGGCGGTTTTTAATTGCCAAAAGGAGCCGGTTTTGTAAAGTTACTAGTCCTCAATGATTAGCTGTTTCTTGTTGCTATTCCTTCCAATTTCGATTAAGGTGGTACCCGGACTCAGTACCCGGTAGCAGGGCTGTTTGACTCCCTGCCACTTAGCGACACTGAGACCCTCGCCTGCCCGCCCGCCCGCCCGTGGGATGGGATGAAGACTGACCTTGTCTTGGCTGTTGAGCTCATGGTATGGGATGTGAGCAGGCAGGTAGGTGTGGAGGAGCGCGCAGAAGGCCAGCCCGTCGCTCCAGCTGCTGCTGAAGTTTGTGATGTCAATGTTCTGCAGAAGGAAAGAGAAAAGATGGAAAGGGTTCAGACAGGACCAAGCTGGCCCCACTTCACCAGATGCAAGTGAAGAGAAAAAAACCACAAAAGCTTACACCGCATAATACTTGTTAGCACTCAAATGACGAGCCTGCAGCTTTGCAATTAAAAGGTGACAAAACCTTGCCGCTTCAAGGATGCAATCCTTCAAAGCTTGTCTTAAAAAACAGAGGAAAACCTTGTGGTAGGATAAACAAACCTCCCTGAGCTTTGGGGAAAAAAAGGATTACAGCAGCATCGCTACCTGTAAACTGTCCCTCTCCTTTTTTTTTCTTGGAAAAATATAATAAGCAGGGATCGGACATTAACAAACTGTATTTTCCAGCTACTTCCAATGTTATGTTCCTAGCATATTTTTAAAGACAATCTAGAGGCATTTGAACACCATCTTCCTGGCCGAGTGTGATGTCATTCTCTTCTCGGTCTGCGTTTATCTTCTAAAAGTAACAAAATAATAATAATAATAATAATGAGGAAGTCCGTGCCTCTTTTGCAGCATTGTAGAAAACAGCAGCTGCAAACTCAAGCGGTCCAGCTACGGATTACCTTTTTCAAACAAAGTAAGAATTCACTTGCAAAAAAAGTAACTTTTCCAAGCTCTCAAGGGAACCCATAATTCTGGGCCAGCAGGCAGGCTGAAATCGCAAGCAAAATGTGTGTCCAAGCGAGCGGGGTGGATTACATGGCCTCAAGAGCCCCCACCGATTATATCTCCTGATCCATCTTTCGTAAGGACAGGATGGAGGCCTTCGCTGTACCTCAGCGGCACAAACAGCCCGAGGAGAAAACAACACCTTCACCTCAATCAGCGGCGGGAACACAATCTAAGCGAACTTGTGGGCACCCGTCGCTTAGAAGATCAATGGTCCGTGCCATCCCCCAAATTAACAACTCGGCCAGATCGCCAGTGTTAACACGGCGCCGGGAGGTCATAATTTGGTGTGTGTGGTCGGGTGGGTGGGAATAATGTTCTTTGCCCCCAAGCTCCAAATGTTAATTACCGGCGAGTTTAATTATATTAAGGTGCTGGTCTGATAATGGATGATTTGTGCTTTTTTTTTTCCTTCCTCTTTTTCAGAAGCTGGAAAGGAACCAAGTTAAATATTGTGATTTACCGACTGTGCCTCCAATGTGTGTGTGTTGCAGCTCGCGGGAGCCCAAATTCTCAGTGCCCTGCACCGGCGCAAAACTAGCTACAGGGAGCAGCCGTTATTGTCTTGCTAAAGTCAGTGGGGAGGGCGGGTGAACGTAGAATAGAGGCGGCCAACGTTTACCCCTGGATTTTAATTAGTTATTGACCTGCATTTGTTTTATTATTTTGTCCATTGTGTTTTATTGCATCCAGGTTCTGTTGAACCCCCCTTGGCTTCAGGCGGATGTTTGCTTTCTTAACTGGGGAGAGGGTACAAAATTGTTCCTAAATAAATAAGCATCCAAAATTTGATGAGATGCAATGGCCCGGAATCCGATCAGGGTCTGCATTTGTGTGGCTAGCGGTGGCGAACGGCGGGCAGGCGCATGGAGGTGCCAGCTGGGGAGCAGGATCTGAGCGGCACACCCTGGCATGTGTGCCCAGGCACCCGGCCGGGACACGCTCCAGCTCCTGACGCAATTCGCAAGTTACACAAACCTTCTGGGCTGGTTTATACGAGGTGCATGCCGTGTGGCTTTCAGCTCCCAAGGTTTTTGTGGACTATAAGTCCCAGAATCCCCAGGCAGTGGGCCCCACCAGCAGGGGATTCTGGGAGTTGTAATCTGAAGAGAGCCCTCTTCGGCTGTAAAATCAGGCTCCTGCATAAGTTTTTTCCCCCCTACCCCCACATCTCTGGCCACCCGTGAGATTCACGGCCTGACGGCCAGTCATTTGGCCCCGCAAATCTCAGAAGGGTATTTATTATATCTTTGGGGGCTTACCATAACTTGGCCCTGCAGGAGTATTTTAAAAGTCAACAAGACGCTGGCGGCAGGCTTAAAACCGAAATAATAAGATAACAAAGAAGAAGAAGAGAAAAGAGGCTTAAATTGGGGGGGAAGACATCCAGACGGACTGCTGTAATTTAAAAAAAAGAAAAGAAGAAGCAAGATGAAATAAACGGAGGTTTTCATTTATCTCACTTTGGCAGAAGTTCATTCTTAATTATGTTTTCATAACCTTTGCTGGATGCTGCTCTTCCCACGTAGACTCGGAATTAAATCCTAATGGGTTTGGTGGGGCTTACTCTTGGGTAAGCGAGCTCAACAGAGGCCCTTGAGCACTACTGAACATTTTAATTGATGTTAATAATATCACTAGTGTTTTTTTCCCCCTCCCCTGTTCCTCATTTCTGTTAAGAGTTTGGGTGATTTTTATGGCGATTACAAGCCACCTTGGGCGCTTTACAGAAAGATGGGATATAAATGTTGATTTTTTTTTTAAATGCTTCTTAAAATGAAGAGGTATGGAACTAACTTAGCTGGCAATATTCCCTGGATATAAACAGCTCTCAAAGAGGTTGGGGGGAAAGAGAGGAAATGTCGACAATATGTAGGAACCTACAGTTTTGAGGCATTTGAAGCAAAGACGGCACTGAATTAAGGACAAACAAAGCTCATCTCATGTTTGATCCAAATAGTGTAACACTAATGTACGAAGAAGCCACAACAGACTGTCTGAATTAGGCCATGGTGTTATTTTTCTGGTGGTTTGGTTCTGAGTGCTTCCCACCTTAATATTTGCCGGGTTTTGTTTCTCCCCAGCTGTCACTTAGATTTTCCACCCGTCTTAGGGTCTTGTTTTCCTCTTCCCTCTTCGTCGCCCTCTCCTCTTGTGCCATGTCTTTTTTTTTTTTTTTTAATGCTAACGTAAAGGTGGGTTTGAATTGATATGTCACCGAGAATGGGTTTAACTACCGTGTTTCCCGGAAAATAAGACAGGGTCTTATATTAATTTTTGCTCCAAAAAAACGCACTAGAGCTTATTTTCAGGGGGTGTTCTTGTTTTTTCATGTACAACAATCAACATTTATTCAAAGACAGTCATGTCATCTTCTGGTTGCTGCACAATAGTGGAGGGCGGGCTTTCACTTAACTGGGGGCTTATTTTTGGGGTAGGGCTTATATGACGAGCATCCTGAAAAATCCTACTAGGGCTTATGTTCAGGTTAGGTCTTATTTTCGGGGAAACAGGGTAGATCGACCGAGCAAGGCATGAGGCATGAACGCCGCGGGTGTGTGCCAGCTCTAAGAGCGGAGGAAAGGAGATTTAGATATTTCTCTGGAAGAGGTTGGGGAGGACAAAACCCCAAATGGATGATCTCATCCCCATGTCTGTCTGTCTGTCAGCTTCGGGGCCGGGATGCCAGGGTAAATCACATGCGAGGAGGAGACAAGAGGAAACGCTGACAGCTTCTTCGGAGCCAGGGAGTCTCCAGCCAGAGAGACGTGCCGGGTCGGCCTCTGTTCTCGCAAACCTAGGGGCCATTTTTCAAAAGGAATCACAGCATCATCATAGAGTAATGCCTTCGGAAGGAGCCTCGAGAGGCGTCCAACCCTCTGCTCAAGGCAGGAATCCAAGTCAAAACAGATCGGACAGAGGTGGTCCCATTTTCTCTTGAATGCCTCCAGCGCTCTGGAGCGCTCGCCACCTCCCCCTGAGGCCATGGGTTCTGTTGTCGTACTGCTCTAACCGTTGAGAAGTTTTTCCTGATATTCAGCCGAAATCTGGCTTCCTGTCGCTTGAGCCCATTGTGACGCGTCCTGCCCTCTGGGAGGATCAAGAACGGATCCTGCCCCTCCATTTCAAGGATCTGGAAAGTGTTCTCCGATCTCAGTCTTCTGGAGGAAAAAGGGATGTGGGGAGGAGAAGGGACTGAGGCAGGAAGAGGAGCCTTGTTGCTGATGGGATTATCCCGACCATGCGGGGTAGCTGTTTTCGGAGGCTCCGATACTCTTCCAAGGGAGCTGGACTACAACTCCCAAAATCCCCGGCCATTGATGGAAATTGGTACCCCAAACACTGGCAGCCCATCAGGCTTTTTTGGGGGTAATGCTTGTCAGCGCTCCATTCTCCATCCTTTGGGGAAACCCGGACAGATTTCCTTGTTGAAAAAGCCCAGCGGTCCTGATCAAGCCGTTAGAAACGTTTCCCCTGCGGTGGTCTACAAGGAGCGTCAAAAGTTACTTTTTAAGAAAAATTAGTTCCTGTTACTCATCATCATGCTTTGAAAAGTAACTCACAGCCATTTTAAGTAAAAGCAGTTTACTTAAAATGAAAAAAAGGGGGGGGGGGAGAAAAGAAGGGAAGACTTTGTAATTACTTCTGTTTCACAGCCTGGAAAAGACACACACACAAAAAAACCAACAACACAATCCACAGCCAATACAATAATGCTAAATTCCTGCTTTAAAATGAGCCCTTTTAAAGACCCAAAATGTAACTACAAAACATTTCTCATTAAAGCAGCGACTTCACCCCTCCGTCTGTTGCATCAGTTTGCGAAATGAATGCTCTCGATTCCAGAAAACTGGTCAACTCGTGATAAGTAACTAAGTTACTTGACCTCTGTGTCTTCCAAGAGCAAGGGCCGTTTTCAAGCAAGGCTGTCTCTTAATTATTCTTAATTATCCGAAGGCAAACGTTTAAGCGGGGGGGGGGGGGTCGACGAACTCCCCTGCCCCGTTTTCCCTCTCTGGTGGCCCAGCTTCTGCTTAAACAATCGCTCACGGAGTCAGGCACGGTGTGTTTACTCAAGAGGCCGGGGAAAGCTTCGGGCCGCTGCCCGAGGCGGGTCAAAGAACTCCCAGACCAGATCCAAAGGGCCTCGCGCTTCGCAGGATGGACAGCCTGGGGAGGAAGGCCGCCCTGAGAGGGTCCCAACTGGCGTTGCACGGCAGAGGGGCTTGTGGGGCTGAAGATCCGGTCCTTGTCCACGAAAAGGGGCCGTGACTCTCCTTCCTCGATCCTAATCAGGCTTCTTTCGAAGCTCAGCTGCCATCCTGGAGGGTAAAAGGAGTGAGGGGGGAGAAAGGGTTCTCCAGAGCACGATAGGAGTGCTGAGGCATCATCATGAGGCATGTCTGTGTACAAGACACGGCCGGATGGGTGTTGTCCGCTTGGAGTGCTTCCATCCATTCGGGGCGGCAAACCCACGCCACGGCTGGCACGGGAGTCCTCGCTCTGCCCCACCAGCACCCGTGGGCACTGGCTTCCCCGGAGGATAGGGGTCTCCGGGACACTGTGCGAACACGGCTCACGGAGAGCGAATGGAAGAGTGAGCTGTAGAGGGTCTCCCCCGCCATTGAAGGCGACCCGACTGGAGGAATGATGGGAAGTGTAGTCCCCACAGTCCTGCAAGATGCCAGCTTGGGAAGGCCGGCCACCTTCAGCATGTTTGCCTCTGGGAGAAAGGCCTGGAGATCCAAATCCATCTCCAGATCCATGTGGGTCAGAGGGGTCATCCCGCACGGGGTTGGGTTTTTTGCTTCTTAAAAATACCATTCTCCTCTCTCTGTGGGACGCGGCTATGACTTCCCGCCCTTACTAAGGGTGCGGTTCAGGAAGACGACAAACCGAATGAGACGAAGTTGAGAGGAAAGGAAAGGGGCGCATTTTTCTGCCCCTTCCAGATGCTTTTCTTGGAAGAGACGATGGGGCTTTTGCGTCTCGCAAGGCAGGGAAAAAAAACGCAGGATGGCTAAATTCCTGGGTTGTTTTTTTCCTTTTCTTTTAAGATGGCCCCTTTCCCGAACCCCTCGGTCATCCAGAAAAGAGAGCGAGAAGATTTCCCCAGCTCCTCAGACAGCGTTCCTCAAGCTTCTTGCCCGTGCAAGAGGCTTCCGGGAGCAGACGCCTCTCGAGAGGAGAGGACAGCTCCTGTCAACACTTCTCCTGGGGGATCGTCATGTCGACAGGTGTCAGTCAGGGAGAGCCGAGGTGCATCAGGCATTCAGAGCCTCCTCTGGTTTTCAGCCAGCGGACAAACGCTTGCGTGATGTGCTGCCTTTAAAATAGGATCAGCGACCTGATCCTAGAAAGATCAGTCTTCTCAATAGAACAATGTACTCTTTTTAAAAAATGATCCCATGGATTTAAAGTTTCAGCAAGAACACACAAGGAGGACCCGCCTCGCTCTGTAAGCCATATTGTTCCCAGAAGCAACAGTTTTACTTAAAAAAAAAGACCCAGCCCTTAAAAAAAAAAACCAGTCCCAAAGCAAATCAAAAGTGGGTCTCCAAACACTCCCTGTTCTGTTTCCCAAAATATGTATTTTCTTCCTTGGGAGATGATGACACAGGTGTATCATATTGCTGCACAAATAAGAATTTCCAAGGGAAAATGGAAACACAAGGTTGGAAAAAAATGGGTGTTTGAATAAAGGGCGAGACAAGAGGTACGTCAACGGGGCCCAAGAGGTAATAATCTGGGATAGGATGACTCCTGTTCAGCGCTCTCCTCCATTTCCGATCCTGCCCAGTTCCCGAGCCCCCAGCCATGGGGTTTGGCACATCCCAGAGTCCAACAACCCACATCATGGTTTGCTGTGACACGAGAATGCCCTCGTTGTTTTATTTTGGTTTGGGTTCCCCCCCCCCCAAAAAAAAAGTTTTTGCAAGGGCGAACTTCTTGACCAAAGAGAGAAAAAAAGCCCCCTTTTTCTTACCGGATAACCCTCGGTTTTCTTCTGGCACCATTTCAGTAGGGCGTTCCTCTTCGAGCCGCCGTACTCTCTCGCTAAAGCGGCCAGCGGATCTTTCCTCTCCACGCTTTGGACGCAAGTCGGAAGGAGAAGGAAGGAAGGAAGGAAGGAAAAGGTCTTGTGAGTGACTAACCGAAGTTTGGGCTGCTTAGCTTTGCCGGGGGGGGGGGGGGAGGATTCAGCTTTAGAATCACCCAGCGAATGGGCCGGAAGGGGGTGTCCCCAAGAGATCATCTAGCCTGACCCTTCGACCAGTGCAGCGAACTCATCCGTGGCCCATGATGGGGAGGGTTCTTGTCTTTCAAAGGTCCCCCTTTCCGTGCTCCCAATTTCCGGCGGTGCCTCCAAGTTTCGAAACGACGTACCTGAGCTTGCTTGGGGGTCTCAAGCCACTGGGCGTGGAGGTCAGCATCCGGCCGGCCAGCGTCAGTGTGGGGGGTTTGCTGAGAGACTCCAGCGAGGGGCTTTTGCGAAGGAAGGGGTCTGGTTTCAGGTCCTCCCCTCTCCCTTTCAGCAGATCTTTGGAGCAAAACGAAGAAGGACGGTTAAGCAGGTGGTTTCTTCCCGGCTTCCAGTCGCCCAGCCGCCAATGCCCTTTGGGAAAAACTCCCTTCCATTCCCACCCCACCCGCCTTCATTTTCCCTGGCAAGAGCCAATCATCCCTCCTCCATCAGACCTCGCTGGGTTTGTTTCTCGTCTGAGCTGAGGGTTACCCCTTAGGGCTTTCCCTCCCCTAAATTCGAGAGCCGCTAGAGAATTCAAGCATTGGGCTGAGAACTTCAGAGGTCAAGGTTCGAATCCCCCCATCCCTCTGAAGCTCACGGTGTGACTCTGGCCTCGCCAATCCCTCTCTTTCTCTCCCTTCCAAACTACACCGCAAGGAGGTTGTTGTGAAGATAAAACTGGGGAAGAGGAAAGCTACAGGCCCCACCACTGACCCGACAGGAGACGGTTAAGATATCAGTTTAATGGAGAAGGAATAAATACGCCAACAAGCCACCCAATAAAGAGAATATATAAAATGTAAGGCGTGAAATGCTACCCAGTCTTACTCTCTTTGAGTTGTTTGTTCCAGTAAACAGGCCCTCCCGTCCCCCTCTGCCCAGAGGTCTCTGGCTCAGATCCATTTCGGGTTTTTACTCCGAAGTTGCAAAAAGACTCTTTACGGTCTGTCTTTCTTCCTCTCCAGAAAGGTTTCTCTATCTGCTCAATTAAGATAATGGCCAGATCCGGGAAACACCTCCCCACTCTCCTTTAAGTGTTCTTCTGGCCGTCTTGACAACACAACTTAGTGGGGCTCTTGTTTTGTTTTCACTCATCTCTGGCACAAAGAATGAAGGACTGTTGTTGTTTTTATGCTGCTTTTTGATGATGCATTTTTTAAAAAGAAAACATGTTAAAACAGACATTATTCCTATGAACTGTGTTAGGGTTGCGTTCGACTGGGATTCACCTGCCAATGGGAGATCCGGAAGATCGGTGTGCTTGGAGAAGGATTTCCCGGGAGGTTTTGCATTGCTGGAGGTGGAATGTCTCTGCAACGAAGCAGGGAAAGGAGAAAGAAGATGAGAACTCAGCAGGCGGTACAACAAATAAAACCTAACGCTTAAGCATACCACTTAAAGAGCAAGATTGAAAATGTGCATGTATACCCCACGCACACTCAGGAAAGGAAAAAGACGTTAAGGACAGTCCGTCATTACAAAAGAGAATTCCTTAACAGCTGAAAGCATCTGAGTGCACAGCAGAAGTTTTTCTTCCCTTGCTTCATTTACAAGTTAACTCCCTCTGTTCTGGCTCTGGAATTTAGGCATAGGGTTCCTTTGAAACACGGAAATCTGCTTGAATCACATCTTTCCAACACTAACAACCTCTCAAGCTCCAAGTGTGGATTATCTATAAGGTTAGCTTCCTCCCCCACTTTGTTCCTTACCAGAACTCTTCAGAGGGTGGGGAACAGGGAAGATCAAAACCAGCTCAGGATGATTATTATTATTACTGTTATTGTTTTTAAAAGGCGAAACCGACCCAATATCCCACCCCGGTTGGATTCCAGCGAGGTCAAAGGTGTTCCCTGCGGACTGCCAAGGATTTGCTTTGATCTGCTGGTATTTGATGTCTTTACGGAAAAAGCAAACAAACGAAGCAGTCAGGATCCCCTTCCCCTTTCCTCTCCAGGAAAATGCTGGCCCTTCGCTAAGGAAAGGCGAGCGGGATGGGAGTGGGTGGGGGGTGGAGGGGGTGTGTCTGGACCTTCCGGTACCTGGATGGGGGAGACGGCAGCCGCAGGAGCAGAGCGGGTGGGGATGCCGCTTAGGGGACTCCGGGCCGCCTTGTGAACAACCGGGACACTTTGTCCAGCGCCGCTCCCTGCGAGGCGGGGGAGGAAAAAAAAAATACATGGAAGGATTAATGGGTATAACAAGGGAATTGGTTCAAAGACAGAGAAGAAAATGCAGGATATTGATCGGGGACAAAACCAACCGAGATTAAGCTAGTCCTCCAAGCCAGACGACGCTCTCCACACCCACTAGGCCTCCCATCGCCCACAGTTATCACGGAGGATGGGCGCAGAACTAGTTCAGCAATGGACTTTTTAAATATATATATATATATATTAATTGGATGCTCTCGAGAAAAGCTGTGTTTTTGCACCCCCTGAAGCTGTGGCAAGAAATGTCTGGGATGAAGGAATGGCAAAAACGGGGAGCCTTCCCAGGGAGAGTCTGAGACCTATAACGTAGGCACAAAGATGCAGGCAAGATTTTAAAATGCAGGCAGCTTAAAATGTGTGTGTGTGGGGGGGGGGGGGAGAAATCCGTTTGCTCAATGGGGCAAAATGCACAAAATGTATTCTGAAGTAAGGAACAACATGCAAAATGACAATATGGGGAAGTGGGGGGGAGTACAGTAGGACTCCCATATCTGCAGGGGATCGGTTCCAAACCCTGCGCGGATGCTGAAAAATGTGGATTGCAGGAAACACGAGACGTAGCCTGGTATCTGTCTCCCTCTAGCGGCCAGTTCTGGTAACTTCTTATTTAAAAATCTATATTTCTAGGATCTTTCTTTTAATATTTTAAATATCTTCAGACTGTGGATAAGTGAATCAGCGGATACTGATCTCGCGGATAAGAGGATCCTCCTGTAAATATTTTCTCAAAGGGGGAAACTCCCCGCTCACGGCGATTTAGGTCACCTGGGCACCCCAAATCGAAGGACTTGATCAGCGATTTGACCGTGGCCAGCGACTCCGGCGGTGTCGGCGACAGGCGGCTTACGGAGACGACGCCTGGCCAGGGGCTGGCAGAATCTGCCTCCGTGACATCCTTCACATCAGACCCAGGCCTGCAAGGAAGAAATACAAAAATCAGAACCATGTCGAGAAGACGGTCCCCTTTCCCCGCCCGAGTCCTCAAAAAGGCCGTGGGGTTCGTCAGGAACAGTCGGGGGAAAGCCTTAAAGGTTTTGTCTGGTTTCCCTTCTTAAGCGCGGTAACTCAACCCAAACTCTTCGGATTAAAATATGGACAGCCACCAAGGCAAGCTTTTAGAGCTTCCCCCTTCTTTGAATTCCAAGTTTCTGTTCTCGGCTCAAAAGAATGAAAAGAAGTCCACCCGAATCCACGCCTTTTAGGTTAAAAGGTGCATAAAAATGCCATACATTGGGATGACATGCCCTCAAAATGGATGTTTTCGGGGTAAAATGTGTACCCAGCGCATCTCCCAGAGCTGGTCTCTGAAAGCACCAGAGGAGGGATCTGGAGTCAGGGAGAGGAAAGGATTTCCCCCCAAAGCCACCACGGCTGCCAGCCAGCGTTGAGAGCGCTGGGCAAGAGGAACACCAAACATTTAGGGCAGAAAAAGGCAGGTTCCCATATAGACGTCTACTCCTCCTTTCCACCCTGCAGGGTTTGATAAATTCACAGCGTTTGGGACCCACCCTGGTACAAGCATTGTATCCTGTTCAGACCATCCCCAGACCGTTCCAAAGGGCACCCCGAGAATGGTGGTCCTTCCTAGACCACTTAAGGGCTGGACGAAAACCCTGGGAGACCCAAATTCAGATTCTCCCTTGGTCGCAGAACCGATCGGCCGAAATGAAACTAAAAATAACGAAGCAGGGAGCTGCAGGAACACATATACACAGCAGGGTCAGAGTCGGACAGGGACCAGACCCCATTCAAAAGCCTGGAATATCTCAGGCACAAGAGAGAGAGAGAGAGAGAAAGGGGGGGGCCCTTTGGATCCGACAGAAATCCGGTTTGCAGGACCAAGTTCACAGAAGGCAGGGCTTGCGTTTCAAAACTAACCCACTTCCGTTACTCATTGAAGTGTTTAAACAACAGTTAATTGTCACCTCCCCAATTTAAAAAAAGGAATATACCACTTGACGTACTGGATCGCTGGTTATTTTCCCATTGCTTTCTGTTACTTGGGGGGGGGGGAGAAGAAGAAAGCCATAGAACTGATCAGAGAAAGGGGCTTCAGCCCCTTAATAAACTGCCCTTAAAAATACCTTGAAAGGGGAAATTTTTTAAAGTAACTAGGAAGAAAGTAACTGCATTACTTTTGAAAGGTGGCTTTGTTACTGTGAAAAGAAAGTAACTGTGCTGCTTGTAAAATCACTTCTGATCACACAGTCTGGGAGTCCAGTGGGTTAATCTGGACGGTCTTTTAACGTAGTCAGAGAAAGTGGGGGACCCATCGGTCACCGATGTGAGCACACATCGATTCTGTCATTTTAAGACAAAGTGGAAATTAGAAACCCCCTGGGGCGAATCCGGGATTCCTACAGACCAACCAGGTGCTCTTCACGAAGCCATCTGCTCCTCAGCAAATGGTGCACTGAGATAGACTACTACTAGACCGGGAGGCTCAACAGAACCCTAGCAGACTTTTTGCATGGCTGCCCCCATCCTCCGCATGGCTTACGGGATGGGACTGCACCCGTGTCAGTCCCCTCTTCCCAAAATACAAAACCCCACCACCAGCTCTGCATTTCTAAGATGATGTTCTATTATAACCCCGGACGCGCTTTGAGAAGCCACCGCGAAACGTCAAGAGCGACCGCCCCCCCCAATCACGACGGAGACGGAGAGAAAGAGGCAGCCGCCCCACCTGGTTCACCAGTGGCACATTTATTTTGCACTTTTGTACAGATCTGTCTGACGGACTGTCCAAACCCCCGAACGTACGCAGGATCAACAAACGGTTTCGACAACAGTTACACGCCCGGAGCATCGGAGGGCAGGATGGGCGGCAACGGGAACGGGAGAAGCGCGTGGCGTTCCCACGTTCTGGGTATGCCACCTTGGACAGAATTTGGCCAAACACAACGCTTCGACTCCACGAATTAAAGGTGGCTTCGGGGGCACCCTGGGAAGCACACATTTCCCTCTGCTCTTTGTGACGGTCCAGGTTGTGCGAACCTTCGCAGGTCAACGGCTGTAGTTGACCGCTTGCCAGCACCACCCGCTTGCCTCCATCTTGCTGTCCTCTGAAAACATCCTGCACCTTTGCTGGAAGGGTGGGTGGCTGGAGTTATCCTCTTGACTTGAGCCTTGAAAACGTTACTGCATAACCCAGAATCCCCTAACCCAGTGCTTATGCTGGCTGAGGGATTCTGGGAAATGTAGTTCACCCCCCCCCCCCAAAAGTGTCTTTTTTAATCTTCTCGTGACCGTGTTTTCGCTGGATTCTGCCTGCTCAAGCTCCACAGTCGTGTAGAAAAGATCTGGAGACATGGGGAAAAAAACAAACCCATGGGTTTCTTAGGCTTCTAGGATTAGGTCGATGCCTTTGCGCCCCCCTCCCCCCAGTACGTGGCAGGATTTCACTCAAGGCTGCTCAGTTGCCGACCAGTGAGCAGGTGGTTCGATCTGTGCAAATTTCTTCATGACTGTTCCGCGCCCAAGCGCCAAGAAGGGCGTTTGAAACGAGCATCATGGCTTGAACCACAGACTACTCCAAAGGAAGATTTCAGAAGGGAAAATAATACTAGAGGAAACCTCCTAGTGTCTTCATGAAACCGACAATTAAAAAAGAAAAAATTAAATGGAGCGTTCATTCACAGGAGGTAAGGAGAACTCGGAAGGCCTGCCGGCCACGAGGCTTATCAGGAGTCCTTCACTTCATGGCACCACGACAGCGTGTTCCCTGCCAGTCCTCACAACAGACTGGAATGTCGGTCCGGTGCCACAAAAAGTCAGAAGCCTTCAGTGCAAATTTTGAGGTTTCATGACCACTCGCAATAAAACGATTCCCAGCTTCCACACTGGTTAGGAGCCTCCAAACGGCAGGAGAGCTTGCCGGGAACTAGGGTGGAAAGGGGAAAAGCAGGAGTACTTCCCCGAAATATAGGTCCACTCAGGATCCATCCTGCATTTAGCCTTGTCCACCCCTCCTTCCCCATCCACAGCCTCCTCCTTTCTGTTTCTCAGCTGGCAGATCTCAGGAACGGCGATCAGCAGGTTCCGCCCCTCTCAAACGGCATCCCGTGCACCTCCAGAACGGACCGTTTTTTTCTCCGTCCTGTGCTGCCATCTAGCGACACGTTTCCATTGAGGGTTTCTGTTTAAGACATCCTCGGCCGAGCTGCCCGATCCCAGGGCACTCCCAGAAAGATGGACAGGTAAACCACTTCTACGTACTTTATACCTATAAAACCCTGGGAAGGGTCAGTCCGAGTCAGAATCTGCTTGAGGACACATGATTATTACTGTTCGTAGTAGATGCACAGGAAAAAACTCCGCCTGGCAAAGATTCCTAGCCACCTTTCCTCCATTCTCGCTCCGAGGCCTGCGGCAGCCGACATATATCCAAAAGAAGCAAAGATATCCATGTTCTCGGGGTGCCACCTTGAACGGGTGAAATATAACTTTTTTTCCACCAATGTTCTGCGCTGGCTGCTTCAGAACCCGAGGCACCGTCGCGCCAAATCAAAGACGCCCAGAGCGGCTCTTGGCAAACGTTCTGAATCCATCCAAATTTGTCCGACGACTAGTGGAGGGGAAAAAAAAACATGACAAATTATCAGGTCGGTAAAAAGGAAAGCAAACTGCTTTGGGGTTTAGGTCCCAGATAACCTGCCGGGAGAGGCCGATTTTTTTTTTTTTTTTAAAGAAGTCTTTTTTATATTTCTTGTTTCGGGATAAAATCCCAGTATCTGTTGTTCAAGCTGCAGAAGAGGTCACAGGCCGGGCTACTGAGTTTGGCCAGCCTAATTCTCTCATGGCTCGGTTAATTGACTGGGATCAGAGATCTGTAGGAAGAAGAGGAGAAAGAGAGACGGGTTTTAGAAAACACTGAAATGTTCTAATATCATAAAATGAACAACGCAGCAAAACCGCCACCAGAAGATCAGAGAGAAAATATATAGGCTGCCTCGGGAGATCGGTGCCTCTCAGCACCTGGAGAAGATCCCTTTTTTGGACCAACAGCTTCCAAATAAAGGGTCATTTCCTGCAGGGACGGTAGGTTGTAGCAAAAGCCAACAGGTTGTGGTTGACTTTTACGGCCATCCACCGCTTATGGCCATCCAGCTGTATTGGTCTTTCATTATCTGGTCGCCTGGGGCGAGAAAAACTGTTTGCCTGGTCTGGTGCAACCAGGCAAGGAAACATTCTGAAACTGGGTGAGCGCTGGGGATCTTTCTACTTAGCCCGTTGTTTATAGTCAAGAGGATTACAAACATTTCTGTTGGCTAGTAACTCAGGGGGGACTTATCGGCTCTGTTTCCTGACAATCAGCTGTTGCAAACTACAGGGAGGAGTCTGAGGGACCGACCCTGCAGGGCGGTCGTATGGCTTACTGACACCGTGGGTTGGACGTGTGTTGCCTCTTTCCTTTCTGCTTATCACTAGGGTTCCGTTTTGCGGTGCAGCATTTAAGAGCGCGGGACTGAGCTTCGGGAGACCTGGATCCAGACTCCCCACCCTCAGCCGTGCAACTCCTGGGCGACCTTCGGTAGTCCCTCTCTCTCAGCCTGGCCTACCTCGCAAGGTCGGTGTGAAGACAAGGCAGGGAGGAGAACCACAGAAACGACCCTCCGCTCACCACAGGAAAAGCAGGAATTAAAAGCTGGAGTTCTACTGTTGTTCGGGTAAAGCTCGCATGACTAGGGATGGCTAACTGCGGCTAATTTATGAGATACTGGGGTGCACCTTGGTTGTGCAAGTTGAGGCTTGCAACCGAGACACACCGCGGCCCCTCCACAATTAGCTGCTACATGTTAGGCAACCCCACTAGGATTCTGGCCAAATGTACATTCCCCCCCCCCCCCCCCGGTACGTTCCCACCAGCCTCCTTACCCAAGAGGGTCTGCCCCACCACATAGCTACTGATCAGGAGGGAAAGCAGGTTAAGCAAACGCCCCCTTTCCTGGGCTCCGCTTGGGAGCTGGCGCTAAGAAAGGAGTTGTCCGTCTCCGTAAGGGCCTCGGAGGGACGGGACGGCTGCGAGAGACGGGCACGGAAGAGGGGGAAGGAGGAGACACACCAGCGGACGGACGGAGGACCGACAGGAGGAGAGCGGAGCACAGACACACAGCACAAGCTGAACTCCAGAAGAGAGAAAGGGAAGTTAACAACGAAAAGCACGCAGCGGCCTTGCATGGGGGGGGGGGGGGCGTGAAAACGTGTGCACAGAAAGGGTGGAAGCAGGTTAGTCGGGCGGAGAGCATGCCACCCAGTTGGTAGGTTTCAGGCTGTTTCGCTCAGGTAATCCCTTACCTTTGGTTTGGACGGATTTTGGAGACCCGGAAGGTTCACCTTTGGAGGCCGCTCTGGAGAGGAAGACAACTTGTACGTACGTGTGTGTGTGTGTGCGTGCGTGCGTGCGGGCACAAAGGGGGGAAGAGAGAGAGAGGAAGGAAGGAAGGAAGGTGGTAGGGGAAAGGCGGCGAGGCAGGAGAAGGTCAAAAGTCAACAGGTCCAATGCTGGACCAGCAACGTACCTACCTCACAGGGGTGTTGTACTGGGGATAAAGGGGAGGGAGAGCAGAAAGGGGGCTGTGTGCGCCAGTGGGAGGCAAAGGGGAAGATAGAACAGACAGCACAGAAGTCGAACAATGGCTTGTGTTGTGTAGAGGACTAAGGACGGCCCTGGAAAGGAAATCTCAACGAGGCCCACAACGGGACTGAACCCGTCACGATCCATAACGAAGCGCAGGTTCCCGGGGTTCCCTCCTCTGTGTTGGCTGCTTCCAGGGGCGACGGACAGCCAACAGGGACATGCAACTCAGAACACAAGCAGCTCTTGCAGTTCGGGCGACGAATCCGGGTGGCCCTTCTGTTTTCCCGAATTTTGCAAAACGACACGGACACCAGAGGCAAATGCAGGGGTGGGGGGGAAAAGAGAGCAAAACCAGAGAGCAAGAGAAACAGACAGACAGAGACGGATCGATAAAGCGAGAGTGCTCCCACAGAAAGCACGCCTGTTGGGAAAGCCAGACGAAACTCGGGTTTATTTTTGTCGTTTCGGGGTGTGATCGGTCACACGAGGAAACAGACGGCATTTGGGACCGCTTAGGAAGCAGTCTGGTGTGATTTATTTCCTGGTGATCCCATGAAGCATGGGGAAAGGCACTCCAGCCCAAACCCGATCCGTGGCCAAAACGTAAGGGGACTGCTTTTTGGGGCCGGAGTGAAGTGATTATTCCTACCACCTGGGAAGCGTCTTGTCACTGAGTGATGGGCTGCGAACCCACCTACCTGTCGCTTGGATGAAGCTTGGGAGCCAACATGATAGACCAGCCCTTCGGCCGATCCATCAAACCAATCAGCAATCAATGAATTATACCGGGTGCGATCGGGTCTTCGGAAAACAAGCGCATTTAATGCAGAGGCATCCAAGTTTCACAGTCCTTCCAAAACCTCAGTCACCCCAAAATCCTCCTTTGGAATTGAAGAAGTTGTGCTATCCCGCCTGTTCTGAAAAGCAGGAGCTCTCCAGGTTTGTGCCCAGAGTAAATGCCCCCCAGCACCTCCCATCTGACCATCTCAACTGGAAACACCATGCCATGAACCTAAAACCTGCTGCGCTAAAATCAGAGGCTCAATCCGTGAACCTTGGCAAAGTTTCTAGTCCTCCTGACGCTCGAGAAAGTTGTGATATAAATACAGGTCCTCAATTTGGGCTCGTCAGTTAACTCAGCTTCTCAGGGCACAAAGCGTGGAAGGTATAGGATTGGAGAGCAGGGGCCTATATCATTCGAGGACAGAATCAAGTCTGACAGGTTGGATATCCCTGCTGGGAAAACGGACTTTGGAGGACTACAAGGCACAGAATCCCCCAGCCGGCATGTCACAGAGCAAACAAGGCGACCGAGCACGTTGGGTGGAAGAGAACGGCAAGGCGGTACGAACAAGGGCGACGGACCTGCTTTTCAAGCACACGGACAACAAAACCCGGGAGAGGAAAATAGATAGACACACACATCCACACGTAGAGTGTGTGTGTGTGTGTGTGTGCATAGCTAGGAAGTGGGAGGAAGACTGAGGCGGGGAGCTTCCCCACCCCTCTGGGGGTCTGAAAGAGCCACGGGCCCGGCGGGGGGGGGGGGGGAGAACGGGACGGATGCACGGAGAGGCTGGCCCCGGCACCCACCTGCTGGTCCCTCCTAGGGCCTCCTCCAGCTCCTTCTGCAGCTGGGCGCTCTTCTCCTCTTCCTCCAATAGGCGCCGCTTGACGGCACGCAGCTCCTGCTGGGCCTCGCATTTGATGTCGTTGGCCACCACGACGGCGGTCTGGAGGTCGGCTTGGAAACGGCGCCACTCCTCCGTGTCTTCCTAGGGGGAAAGGAAACAAGGGGGGAGCTGCACCAGAAATACTTGCAAGTCCCCTGGGGGGGGGTCCCTTTCAATGGACAGACGGATGGGAGAAACAGACAAACAGATAAACAGTCGGACGGACAGACAGACAGACGCACCACTGTCATCCTTATCATCCTAGAACAGGGGTCTCCAAAGTACGGCCCGCGGGCCGGATCCGGCCCGCATGGACTTTTTATCTGGCCCGTCTGTCCATGCGTGCAGGCACACAGGTGCGCACGGATTTGCGTGAGTGCAGTTGAGTGGGAGTGCGTGTGTATGTGTCTGCAGGCGGGCAGGCATGCGTGCATGCGGGTGGGTTGTTCCAATTTTGATTTTTTTTATTCACGCAAACCCTGGCCTCTGTTGACGAACGACCCCAAACGTGGCCAGTGTCTCACCTTGATCTGCCTGTTCAGGAGTTTCAGCTGCCTTTCCAAGTCCGCCTTCTGTTCCTCCAGTTTCATCAGAGTATCTGGGAACAGTCAAGGAAAGAAGAGTTATTTTTGAGATGGAAACGCCGCGATAGACCCGTTGAGATAAACCCAGGGCTCGGGCAGAAAACAGGAGTTGACAAACAGAGAAGAGGGGGGCAGTAAAAATGGTGCCGAAAAACCTCCTTTCAGATTCGAAGCCCAAATTTTGTAAAAGCATCACCATTAGACCAAGGAAGGAACAGCAAGTTTGCTGCACGGCCAGAGGGTGGGGAAATCAGCAAAGCCCAACACGACGCCATGCCCCGATTCAGCCAGCAGAGGGCAGCCTTGCGTTCCCATAGGGCGCTGTGGGGCCCCGATTCAGAAATCTGTCACCACGTTCTTTCCCACAAGGTGTTACCCCCCTCCCCCGGCTCCCGTTAGAAAATGTATGCTTCAAACTAGTTCAGAAAAAGTAACTTTTTTTGGGGGGGGTGTAACATGCTGGCTGGGGGATTTGGGGATTTGTAGTCCAAAAGGGTAAGATTTACTAAGCACTGGTTTCAGTCGTAACCTGGTGATGCCGGCCCATCCTCTTGCTTGGGTGGGTGGGGTGGCGAAAAGCACATTTGGCAGTTCACCCCCTCCTTACAAAAGGCAGCTTTATATGTACCTATGTACACCTTTTATCCTTCCATCGACAGTTCAAGGCCCACCTCTTCAGGCAGGCTTTTAATAACTTATGATGGAGACCCCAGAGGCTGAAAGTTTTCCTCCCGGCTTTCTAAGTTCATTTGGAAAGTTTCAAATGCCTTCCATCACTTCATGGCTTTTAAAATTATTATGGTTATTTCATGGTTTTTAAAATCATGATTGTGTTTTTATTAGCATGACTTGTTTTAACGTTGCGAGCTGCCTTGAGTCCCTTTACTGGGAGAAAGGTGGTCCACAAGTCAAGCGAACGAACGAACAAACGAACGAATGATTGAATGAATGAATGAATGTCGGCCCCTTCCCCTTTATCCCCTTTAGCCAACAGCTGAACACCCACCTTTTCAGGCAAGCTTTTAACTATTGTGACTAAGTCCTTCAATGATATTTTTCAGTTAAGACCGTTTTTAATTATCCAATAGCATTTTAATCCGTTCTATAGTTTGTTTGTTTTTTAATGTATATCTCACGGTGTTTTTCATTCTCTTCTTTTTAATACTGTGAGCTGCCTTAGGTCCCCTTATTGGAAGAAATGCGGCCTATAAATAAGACAATAAATAAATACAATAGGACCCCCATATCTGCGGGGAAATTGGTTCCAAGCCCCCCCTCCCCCCCCGTGGATGCTGAAAATAGTGGATTATAGCAAACATGATCCATAGCATGACCGCTGGCGCCCTCCAGTGGCCAGTTCTGGTAACCTTGACTTTAGAAATATATATTTCTAGGATTTTTCGTTTAATATTTTCAGACCGTCGATAAGTGAATCAGCGGATGCCGATCCCGCGGATAAGGGGGTCCTACTATCCAAATACGGGGAGACATGTCCAAAGCAAAAGGGAGATCCCTCTATTTTAGGTCTCTGCACCAGCTAGAAAACTTCACGGCGGCTCCTCTTCCTTCCACTCACCCTCCAAGTCACGGATGAGTTGGTTGTCGTGCAGTTTGACGGCCCGGTGTTGCTCCACCTGGTCTTCCAATTCAAAGATGGTCTCCTTGAGATTCTTGATCTCCGTTTCGTTCTCCGACGTTTTCTCCTGCAGCTGGAGGTTCGTGTGGTTTAATTGCTCGGCCTGCCGGTCGCTGGTCTCCTTCAGCTGGCTGTGTTCCTTCTCAACCTGAGCGAAGGGAACGGAGACAAAAGAAAAATTGTGAAAGTTGTGAAATGAATCGCACCGTAAATAAACCATCAACACTGTCTTTGGACAGGTGCTTCCCAGCCTATCCTCCCATTATAGCCTGTAATGATGAGATAAGAGGTGGCCATGGGAAGGGACCTCCGACGGCCACAGAAAGATCGAATGGATGAATGTGATCGAAAGATCACAGAATGAATGAATGATCTTTCTGTGGCCGTGGGAGGCCCCTTCCCGAGCAGAAATCCCAGGAAGCACAACCGATCTAGTCCCAGCATATTCAGATTCCTACCAAATTCCTCTTGTCTCAGGATTTGCGTAATTTGGAAAAATAAAATCAATAAAATAACTTCAATTATGTAGTTTTAAAAAATAACAACAACCTTGAAGATTGCGTTAAATGTTCCTCTCCGGACTTTTAAAAACTTGCTGAAATGTTTAGACGCGAGATTTCACACTTCTGATACAATGATCGAGGGAAGCAGGTTTGAAAAGGGAAAGCCGGGGCTTTCCGTTTTCCTCAACAGGGGCTTAAAAATGCAATTTCGGGCCACTTATTCCTACAGGCTGAAACAAACAGTCATGGAAATTTGCTTTTTCTTATTCTTATAATGTTTCCCTCCAATGGTGTAATCATGCTTTGTTATGCTTGTGCTGCTAATCAAAGAAGCAAAGGTATTTAATATTCCAGTGATTAATCACGCCTCTGCTTTTAATGTGTTCTTACAATCAGATGTCTTTCACTGCCTGAGGAGCACCGCTTCTAGCTAGGGGATCAGCATCTTGCTTAGTCTGGCTCCACACCTTCTCCTGAACCCAGTGGCCCAGGTGCTGTTGGAAGCACTCGAGGAAAACTGTTCAGCCCTGCCTCCTAAATCCCGAAGACAGGAGAAGAAACACACCCCACGAGACACGAAGGCCTTACCTTCGCTAGCTGTCGCTGCACACTTTTCACCTCGCTGTGCGCCTTCAACAACTCCTGCTTCAGCTCCGTGCAAGCGCGTTCCAACTGGTCCCTCTCGGCCTGGACCCCCTTCAGCATCTCCTGGAAGTCCGAGTGGCTCGGGGGGCGGCCTGCAGGGTCCATGGCCGCCGCTTTCTGCCTCTCGCTCTCCAGCTGGGACCGGAGTGAACCGTTCTCGATCTTCAGGCCTTCCAAGGAGACCTTGCAGTCCTCCAAGGTCTTGGCCAAGGTGGCCCCGCTCTGCCGTTCCGCCTCGAGCAGGGCTCCCAGTCGGGCGTTCTCGTCTTTCAGGCTCTTGGAGGTGGCCTGAACCCCCTGGTGTTCCTTCTCCAGGCTCCGAAGGCTGCTGGTCAGCTGCTGTTGAATGTTGAGCATCTTCTCTCTCTCGAACTGGGCCTTCTCCTGCAGCTCAGCGCACTTCTGCTCCAGCTCCCCGATCTTGGCTTTGCTCTCGTCGTCGTCGTTCTCGGGCCGCGCGTCCAGCCGGGCCGCCAGCTTCTCGTTCTCCTGGCTGAGCTTCTCGGCTCGCTCCCGGTGCTGGCCGAAGGAGCTCTCCAAGATGGCCTTCTCCTCCGTCAACTTCTCGTTCTCCGCCGTCAGCTCCTGGACCATCTGCTGCTGGTCGGAGAGCTCCTGCAGGGTGGCCTGCAGCTCTTCGGCCGTGCAGTGGTGGTTCTCCTCCATCCGATGGATCCGCTCCGTCAGGGAGGCCACCGAGAGGTCGCTGGCGTTGTTCGGGGAGCTGCCCGAGGTGGAGCAGCGGGAGGTTTTGAAGGGGTGGCTGTTGGCCGACGGTGGCCTCGAAGGCACGTCCGTGATGTGCTCGAAGTCCGAGGCATCGGGCGAGAGGGAGGCTTTGGTCACGTCGCTGCTGGACGACCCCGAGTTCCGTAACGGGGGCCCGTTCAGGCACGGGGGGCCTCCGTTGTCCGGTAAGTGTTGGGTCGGGCTTCCAAAACTGGAGTCTTGCGTGGTGGGCGTCGGGAGGCTGCCATTCCCGCTGCGGCTGCTCAGGGAGTCAGACAACGGAGAAGGCTCCAGGTGGCTCAGTTTCTCTTTCAACTGCCGGTTCTCTTCTCCGAGATTCAAAAGCTCCTGCTGGAAATGCCGGTTCTTCTCCTGCAGGGCCCGGATCAGCGCCTCCCCCTCGGCCGGCAGAGGGTCCGGGTTCCGGTCCAGCCAGCCGTCGAGGTCGGAGTGGGCCGGCCCCTGGCCTTGCCTCTTCTTCAGCTCGCTCCGGAGCTTGGTGATCTCCGAGTCTTTCGTCTTGGCCTCGGCCACGAGCTCCCTGACCCGGGATTCCAAGACCACCCGGTCGGCCCCGTCTGCCTCATTCTTGGACTTGAGGGCCGGGCGCGAGGGCTTGGTGGGTGTCGGAGTCCCGGACGATGTCGGGCTGGGTTGGGCTCTCCGGGGACGCAGGACGGCCTTCTCTCGGGCGACGGAGGTGGGCAGCTCTCGAGGGGCTGGGATGCCGGTCCGCTTGGAGGACGGGATGGGACCTGGGAAGGGAGGAAGAGGATTAGGGTATTCATGGACTTATGGGGCTTTTTCCTCCTTGAGAGCAGCTGTGGAGTATGCATCCTCTTCTTAAATAGAAGTGGGCAAAATGTGGGCAATGTGCCCCCCCCAAAAAAAAACAATTTTTGCAGAAACCAGGGGGACAAACTTAAGCACCTGTGTCTAAGTTGTCTTGTTTTCCTCTTCCCTCCTCATCGCCTTTTCCTTTTATGTCTTAACCCCCCCTTTTTTTTTAACATAATTCTCCTCTGAGCAGGAATGGTCTTTTATGGATGCGAAAGCCACACAAGACTTTCCAGTTGCCACATCAGGATGCAGAAAGGCTACAAACAGAGGCAGAAATCAACAGCCACCTCCCAAATTAAGCACTCCACAAGGAAAAGTCCAGGGTTACAAGGTCAACCCGACTGACCTCAGAAAGAGGTGGCACAGTTTATTTTAACCACACACGCCGCGTCGCAAAAAGTCAATTCATTGCAAATCTGAACCTAAATTCCTTAAAGGAACCCATTTCTGTTTTTTTTCTTTTCTTTAAAAAGAGACAAGTGCAAGATTGCCAGAGACTGCCAGAAATTAAATCATTTGCATTTAAATGAATGATGGCGGAGTACTTCTATAAAGGACAAAGAGCAAGTGCCAGGAGAATTATCAGAGTTCTTTTTTTTTTTAAAAAAGAACCGAGGGCCATCTATATCAATTTTATGATGACATGTATTTTCTTGAACAGAATGGTCTGCTTTACCTCCTGAACGGTTTTATTTTAGGCTGGACCAAGGACTTTTATGGGAAATGAAAGGAATCAAGCTTCTAGTCCTCTGCATGGGTTGGAGGTGCTCAATGCCCCCCCCCCCTTGGGGACCTGATTAATTTTAATCCGTTTTAATCGAGACAAGGTCGGAAACTGGCCTGCTGCTTGCCTCCCAAGGAAAACCAAGATTTCAGAAGTCATAAATGACACTCCACATCGCCATGTGGACAGAAATAAATAGCATGATAGCCACGAGACAGGTTTCGTGGGAGTCCCACGCCCATCTATTTTTCTTGGCCCAGGAAGGCAGGGAAAGTTTGCGCTTCCCACAGATCCAATCGCCAGGGGCATGAGGCAGGGTGAGGAGTCAAGAGGGGGCCAGATGTGGGAAGTTCCTTTTAATACCCAATTCGTTACGAAACTTGCAAGAAAATGTACTAAAAAGCTTAAAAATGACAACAACGAGGCTGTCCCACATTGGGGACATCACGAGAAGATGCGAATCCCTGGAAAGGCAAGAAGGCAAGGCAAGGTTGAAAGCAGTAGGGAAAGAGGAAGATCAAATGAGAGATGGATTCACTGCATAAAAGACGCCACAACCGTGGCTTTGCAAGGGCTCAGCAGGGCTGTTCATTCTAGGACATTTTGGAAGCCATCCATTCCTAGGGTCACGTTAGAGTCGTTGGGTTGAAGGCAACGCGTTCGGTCCCAGCTCTGACCAGGAAGAGGTGGAAACGAAGACCCCCCCCAGCTTGGAAAGGCTCCTTTCTTTATTCAGGTGTTTTTTCTTTTTAATTTATGAAGCTCCCGGTGGTGCATCCTTAGCCAAATGCTCCCCCGCTACGCAAGGCAGGGACTCATGGGAAATGTAGTCCGAAACCAAGGAAAGTTTTGACCGCCTCCGTCAAAACCTTCAAGATGGGGGAAGGAGGAAGGGTTTGGAGTTTTGTTTCTCCTTTTTTTTAATGGAAGCACGGCCTGGCTCTTGTGTTGTGTTGCAGAGAGAATAAAAGGCCGCAGACAAAAGGGTCAGTGTTTGGTGAGGGGGAGAAAAGATACAGCAGGCATTCACTCTGGATCCGGTGCCAGCAACCCACGCAGGCACACCCCGGCCGCCCTCCAGCAGCTGCAGCTGGCGGCACCGGGAGGCAGCCACGGCATCATCATCATCACCCCCCCCTCCCCACGGATTTCTCTCCACTTTGCCCTTCCAGCGAACCCACGGTTCGTGCTTTGGGGGGGGGGGGAAATGCGTTCAAAAAAGAGGGGAACAGCCCGAGGTCACCCACACACACACCCCTAAGCCAGTTTCATGTCGTGCCTGGGTGGAGATTTCAATCCGGGCCTTCCCCGCTTCCAAGAGTGGGGAACAGGTATCCCATCTGCTGAGGCTGGACTACAACTCCCATCCATCCCGATCAACGTCTGGAGGACCTCCAACCACTACACCAGACTGCTCACGAAAAGGGCACTCCTTCTTGGCTTTCTCCCTCAATGGATCTCCAGGGGCCAGAACTTGGGGAAAGTTGGTTTTTGGGGGGGACTACAACCCCCATAATTCCCCCTGGGGGATTTTGGGAGTTGTAGTCCACTGAGCAACATTCCCGGATCTGATTTGACAAAGATGTGCCTTCTGAGGATGCCCTGAGGATGCCCGCCTGCGGTTCTGCTTTTTCCAGGAGTGGAAAGGTGGATTTCCCCCTGCCATCACGCCTTCTTAAAGCTAAATTAACCAAGTCTCTAGGCCCTACCCCTCACGGTGGCCACCGCAGCTAAGGACACAGGATCGAAGCCCTTCAGCGGTGGTAGGCATGCCACCAAAAGCCATGCCAGCTCGCCACAGCAAAACAGAAACCTACCCAGATGCATCCAGAAGACAGCTAAAAATGACATTTCCTCCCACGCCCCCCCATGAAAACTCTTTACAGACTCCACCAGGCAGTGGGCCGTAAGAGGAGGTTGAATAAGACAAGAATTCAGAATAGGAACTTTTCCCAACTTCTGATCCCCCACCCAGTGAGGGTGTGAAAGCCTTTGGAGAAAACAAAAGCCCCGTTTGAAGGCTGCTTTTCTTCTCCCTCCAAGATGACCTTCAGACGGCTCACCAAAGGCCGCCGGGCAACCTCGGTGGAATGCGTGGCCAGGCCCTGACTCTGCCGGCTCTGGACGAGCGCCCTGCTCCCATCGGGGAGCTACTTTTCTGGGGCTCCCCCACACCGCCGTGGGGAGAGAACGACCCATTAAGTTTGTTCCTGACGCTCCCCAACCTGGAAAAAAACAACAACAACACCTTCTTTTTTAAAAAAATGACGTGCCATTTGGCACACGTTTTTCAACAGAGAAAGGTTCCTTTAAGAAGACTCGCTTTCCGAGTGTCCGTCATGAAAGTCTGAAACAGTTGTTGGGCTTTTTAAACAGCCAGATCCTGACTCCCCTACGTCCGATGCGGAGAAACCCCACAAATACGGTACAATATCCCCCGCACTGAGCCTATATTGAAACTCTGGGGAATGACGGGCTGCTGGAGAAAGAGCTGTGAATGGGGCATGGATGAGACCTTGACTTTTTCTTTCTTCCTTGGAGAGTCTCTGAATTGGTTTCGATTGGGTTGCTGTTTGACTACGATAAGCCATGGACTTGTCTTTTAATATTATAACTTAATGCTCTTTGGAATCTGGGTTTTAATCATTCCACAAGCCGTCGCGCATCCCAGTCTTGGAAAAAGGTGTAAAAACCAACCAACCTTTGCTTCTGTTCAAGGCGATCCTGGATTAAGGAAACTCTACAATGGTTTGAAATAAGCAATAACTAAAGAAGTAATAACTTAACAAGTCGACTTGATATCGCAACATGAACAGATTGGATTATTGTATATTCTGTGTTCTCCTACCCCCCATTTCCCCCCCATATCCCCTTCTACCTTCTGTATCCCTTACCTTATCCCTAGTTGTTAAAAAAATGAATAAAAGAAGAAGAAGAAGTAATAACTTAACAAGGAAGCCACCAGCGTCTTTCCAATTTGTGGGTTTGGCACTCTCAGACATGCTTGCTAAAAGATCATCCTCCCCGCCAATATTTGGCAAGCGCTTCTTTGGCTTTTTCGGGTTCGGAGGGATGTGGATTCTGCCTGGTGGGATGGAAAGGGAACGGCGAATAAATAGCACTGGGGTCCCCAGCGAGCCAACACGGCCTGTGATCTCAGCTGTCGTGATGTCCGGCCAACCGGGCAGGTCTGCTTCCAGACTAACACGGGCTAGCCCGGACCTGACTCCTTCTCGTCAGCCCTGATTTCCATCTGTCTTGTGCGGTGGGGGTGGTGAGCAGAAGAGTCTGGCTTTTCCCAAATCTGCAAGGCCTATTTGTTCATCAGGATGAGTCATTGGTTCCTGCGCTCGGCTCCCTTGAGGGGACCCGGTCGGTAGCCAAAGGATGCGGGTGGGGGCCCTGGGACAGGGTGGAGAGGAGTGGGTGGAGAGGAGAGGAACGGGACTCTGCCTTCCCAGCCGAAGGGCACGGAGGCGACGCAGGGGGTGCACCTTTGCCGACGGACTCGTCCAGTCCCCGCTCTTGGCTCCGGTTCAACAATTGTAGGCCAGCGTCCCAGCACAAGAGGAACAGGGCCGCTAAACTACAGTCGTTCTGAAAATCCGTGTTTCTCAAGACAGGAATGTGGACGTCGCTGCCTTTTGCATTACAGGGACGCCAGTTCATACTACTCTGAGGCGCTAGCCATGTTTTGGTCCTGCACGGGGGCGTGATTCTCCAGATGCCAGCCCACCCTGCAAAGCTGCCCTAAGCCAGGAGTTTTGTCCCTGTTCCTTGAAAGAATGGCCACGGGTACTTTTGTCTGAGTGGCCATAACGTTTCAGAGGAGGAAACATCCCCTCTGGAGGTGGCGTCCTGATGCCGGAGAGCTCAGGGGTTTAGGCATCCGGCTGCGGAGCCAGAGGTTGGGGGTTTGATTCCTCACCCAGGCTGCTTAACGTTAGTACCTGGCCTCACAGGGCCATCTTCTGGATTCTTTCATTCCGTTTATAAAATGAGGTCCGAGTCACCTTTGAACCCGGGAAAGTTTCCCTTCCGGGTGAGTGAAGTCATTGAGTCTTTTCGATCTGGGGTTGGCAACTCGGCAGCCCCTGGCCTGATTTCAGAAATATGTCCGGGCTTGAATTGGACAGGGGTAAATGCCTCCCTCTCTGGGCGGCCTATGGGGCAGGAATGGAGGGGGGGGGGAAGGACAGGGCGAGGGGAAAAAGGGGGTGTCCCAAAGAGAGAGAAAGAGAAAGGGAGGGGAAAAAAAAAAGGAGGCCAAGACATTGGAGAAGGACAACCGTGGTATAGAAAAACATTTTTTTTTAAAGGTAGCTAAACGCACCAAAGGTAGACCACTTTCGGCCGTGCCCAGCACCGGCCCCGAGTCCCTAACAGATTGTCCCCCACCGAACGTGGCCCTTTGCCCAGAGAAAGTGGCCCAAACCTCTTTGGAGAAGAACATCCCCCTCCGCCTCATCGGACCGGGTTTGGCAACTGGCGGACGTCTGCCCCAAGTTATCCTCCGCCGAGTGGTTTTTCGGGAGGATCTGGGAAGAATCTCGTGGGCACGGCAGGCTTTGCTCACTCCGGAGCTTGGCCAGGCTGGCTGGGGGATTCTGGGAGTTGGAGTCCAAAACCCAGAACTACCTGAGGCTCGGGTTTTATTCCTTCTTTGGCGCTCGGGAGCCCCCCCGGGGCAGTCGCCGCAAGGCTGTAAGAATCCGCCAGCCGCGTTGTTTGAAACTCTCCCTCTGTCCGCAAAAGGACGTTGCTGTGGTTTTATCGGGGATTAGCCGGGGTCCTTACAGAACCCAAAGGAACAACCCATTTATTGAGGGCTGGCGAGGGAAGGAGGCCTAACGGCAAATGCCATGGCACGCAGAAGGCTTAAACAAGGGGGAGACGATGCCTTCCGTCACCCCTCCGTACCAGGGGCGGGTTTCCTGGGAGGCAGGCGACGGAAGGGTGGACTAAAAAGAACGAGGGAACGGAAACAAAAGGAAGGAAGAAGATAACGGAACAAATGAGGGAGAGAGAGAGAGAAAACAGAAACAGATAAAAGCAAAGGAGGAACCCAACTGGAACAACGAATAACAGCAATAAAGACCGAGAAGCTTTAATTTCGCACAAGCTGCAGGGAACTCAACCCATTTCATTAGAAGCCAGATTGGGACAGCGGTTGAGGGAAGCTTCTGCCACTACAAAACCCATCAGTCTCTGGGGGGTGGTGTTTGTGGGATTTTAGGGTGGCAACAGGCGAGCACGGGTGGCTTCCCTGGAAATTTGAGCCTGGCAGATCTTGCAAAAGAACCGAGATCCAGCAGGGAGGATGAGGTGGCGGTTTTATCAGGAGGCAAAAGACAAGCATTTCCGACTGGGCTCCCACGTGGAACCATACGATAAAACGAGGAGGGGAAAAGGGGTCGTTTTTCCACTGAGCTCACAGGCCTGCTGGCCGGCGGGAGACGGGGCAAGGCAGAAGCCCGGAAGCTAGGAGGAGAGATCATCGCCGGCTGCATCACCAGAAGGAAACCGTCGTTAACCCAGGATAAGGAGACAGAGAAGCGGCTTTGACCAGCAAAAATCCCGGGTACGAGGAGAAGCCTCTCTGGGCATGATTAGGAGAGAATCGCCAAACAAACAGAAGGGACAGAAAGAAGCCCTGTTGCTCAGGTTTCTCTTGTCAGCAGGCAGCTGGGGCTGTTCCTGGATCCAGAACCCATGAGGACTAGAACCTCGATCAAGTTTTAAAAGAGACACCACTGAGTTAGCTTTTCTATGGGTTTCGGCTCAAGCTCCCTGGTGCTTTGTTTCACTAAACGATCTTTAATCGGGTCCTTAACCCATTTCTACACTTCAACTGGATTTGGATTATTTTAAATCATCGTTAAGAGAGGCCCCTTGGAGTAGGATAATAAACAAAGCGCAGTATCTATATACAGTTAATTTCTGACATGACGGTGTAACTCAGTAGGTTAAATCTCCTAGGTCTAATGTCATCGCAGGGGCTGTGCCACGTGGTACAGCCCGGCGCGTACCCACTGGGCTCAAGCGTTCTAGGATCCGGACTGCACCAGACGGTGATCTCGCTGTCGGCCCTGAAACTCTGCCCACGGAAGGGACACGCCAGCCACCGTAGCTGCCCCGAGAGTCCCTTGTTTGAGGAGAGATTAGTCACAGGGCCCACGCCCCGGCCGAAGGAGCCAAATCTTCCCACCCTTGGCTCCTTTTTCTCTCCGAGGAAGTACGGAAAGGTGCCGGAAGAGAAACCTGTGAGCAGAGAGAAGTGGCTGAACTTTGTGGATGGAAATCAAGCGTCGGGGGGGGGGGGGGGAATCCTGTTCAGAATGGTAACTCTCCCGATTCCCGCCACCAGGTTCTGGGCATCCAAAGCAGGAAAGCCAACAATATCCAAAATGAAAAAAAGAGGATGACGGTAGCAGACGACCAGGGCGGGCAAGTTGGATATAATGTACCTCAAAAAAGAGATAGAGATAGAGAGCGATTGGTGGCTGAATAAAGTGGCCATTCTTTTTCAGTATGGAATGCCACGTTCAAGGTTGTAATCATAAACGCCAGATAACCCGCATGCCTGGGAGGCCCAGTATGGGCAGCCTGCCAGGCGTTACATTTCTGTTATGGCTCCCTGTTTTTGTTTGGTTTTGGTATCTCGGGCCTGAGAAAACCAGGCAGGCATCACCGACTGGTGAGGCGAAGGGAGGGAGAGGTAGGGAGGTGTGGGAATTTGCCTCTACACACATAGAGATGTCTCTTCCAACCATCTCTCCTGAGACCCCCTTCTGTCCGTCCTTTTCCAGCCCTGGCACCTTATTTGGGGAGGATGGGATTTTTAGCCAAACGCATCAGGAGGGGTGGCAGGTGGAGTGAGGCCGTCTCCGTTCCACCACATGTGGTCCGTCCTAGCGACCCAGGCCTGGCTCTTTTTAAATGACTTCCACGTTCCTGCTGAGTACGACACGGCTGGGGAGGAGGGACGTGCAACCCTCTGGAAGTTGCAGGACCACGACTCCCATCACCCACAGCCACTGATAAGGGGATCACGGGCGTTGTAGTCCAACATTTGGAGAGCCACCCTTTTCCTCCGCCCCATCTGCACGCAATGTCGATCCTAAATCATAGGTTTAATAGAAGAACCGGGTTTCAGAGACGGGTTAAGGTCGCCTGCCTCACTTAAGCGCAGAAAGGCCATGGAAGGAACCACCTTCTCCTGCTCGGAGTCCCCAGGAACTGGTCTGCAGAGCTACACTGCCCCTCTCGGTGGAGGCTCCGCTTATCTGCTTAGAGGTGGCTGAGACAGGCATGCGGCAGCACAGGTTCCCTTCCTGAGATAAGAAGCGTCTTGCAGAACACAAGTCAAAGATTCTCCTGCAGGGAGGAAGGCTAAGGGGGGGGGGGGGAGAAAAGGAGGCCAGCAAACCGCCCAAGAGAGGAATGTCACCCAAGGGGTGGCGCTGGTAGCCGGTGTGTGTGTGTGTGTGTGTGTGTGTGTGTGTGTGTGTGTGTGTTCATTATTTTGAGAGAGAGAGAGACTTTTTCAGCTGGTCAAAACTTTAGTGGAGTGGAAAGCCATCCCCACCAGATAAGAATCGCCACTAACTTGCTGGGGTTTTTTTTTAAATCTGCAAGGCTCCAAACTTTTACTGGAGATAAAAGATGAAGAGATAGAGGGGGTCATTCCACGGAGAGCTTAACGAACTTCAAAGAAATAATGTGTGTGGGTGGGTGGGGGAGATGCTTCTCTCTCTTCTTCTTTCCCCCCTGAATGCATCAGATTTGAAACCAGAACTGCAAAACTTTTAAATCACCCTAAGGATGCCCTGGGTGATTATTTGAGTCCTTCCAAAACTGCCAAGACAGAATTTGGGGAGGTGAGTGGATGTCTTTTTAGTCCCTCCAGATCTTTGGGGCTACAGACTCCTAGACCCCCCCTTACCACTGGCCATGCTGGCTGGGGCTGATGGGATTTGTCAGTGCAAACATCCGGAGGGCCCTCCCTCCTCCCCGAATCTAAGAGTGGGGGGGCTGCCATAGGAGAAGGGGCCCTTTCAAAGAGCCCGGTCTTTTTGGCTTGGCGGGACGGAGGAACCGCTGCAAAACGAGTCAACAAATCCAAACAGGAACCGGGAATTTCCGAGCGGCCTGGCAGTAAACGCGCAGTCGACAACTCCGACCTGCCTGGGAGATTTCCTCTGAAATTCACCAGGGTAGCAAGTTCGAACACAGACACACCCTTAAGAGTATTGTCTGACTCAAAAAAAAAATATATATTTTCCCCCCACACCTGATGGGACTTATTCCCGAGCAAGTCAGAGAAAGCTCACGTCCTCAGAGCATCAACAGCTTCAGGGCACAAGACGCCTGCGGCCATCCATGGGTCTGATCCTGCAACAGCATCACGCTCACCCTGAGCTGCAGAACTACATCGGGGAAGACTGCCCCGGGAAAAGGCTTTTTATGCTGAAGTTTATAATCCGAGGGCCCCCGCCAGAAATGGAATTAAAGGCTCGGGGGGGGGGGGAACTCCACACTCTTTTTTGTCTCAGTTTCAGTGCATTTGCCCCCCCCCCTCGTGGTGCCACTGCCTAACCCAAAACAAGAATTGATCCCTCCTGCATTCAATCACCCTACACAATTTTACTCCCTCGTTTGGCTCCGTGCCATGTCATTGACGAATGTTGATTAAAAGGGGATGGGACTGGGGAAATCTCCCCCTTGGTTGGTTCGCCTGGCCATGCAGCCCCGGGGGTCCTCGAACTCGCCCTCTGAAGGTCACCTCGAACACAGAACTGTGTCCGAGAGTTGAAATGCACTCACCCCCCTGTAACGAAAATCGGTTCTATGCTTAGGTTTTTGCACTCCAAAAGTTTTCGGCGTGAGAGAACTATCATCCCATGCATGCTCTGGAAAGAGTCCCAGGCCCGCTGCTTTGGAGGGAGTCGCTCCTGGATGAACCTCCAACATGGATGCATGTAAGCTCAGGGCAGGGTCTCTGGCAGAGAAGCAGCAGGCAAACTCCTTGGGAAACACACGATTCTGTGGGATACCTGGCTTGGGAAGGGAAACGAACCAAACCATCAATCAATTCTGGCCCTTTCCTCCTGCAGGGGTGGGAGAGAGACGAAGCCAGAGCAGCACGTAACTCATACAGAGATGCTGCAGGCAACCTCTTCGGTAGGAGGAAGGTGGCTTTCTCTGCTCATAAAAGTCTGTCCTTTTCAAACCACTTTCCCAGTTCCACCTTCCTCCATCACGGACTACAGATGATAATTTCTTTACCAAGGAATATACTCAGAAAATTAATTCGGTTTCTCTCTCCTCCATGAAAAAAAAATAAACATAAAGAAAGCTAGTTTTAAGAAAGCCCCTGTTTAAGGCAGAAAAACTGCTATGCGAACCTCCCTTCCAAAGCTAGGGTCCACCACGTAAATTGGACTACAAGCTCCATCGTCCCTGAGCCACGTCAGCTGGGGATGATAGCCCCAGAAACCTGAAAGAGGGAGCTAGACCGGCCGAAGGTTACTCTGCAGCCGGCTGGTCGGTCACAGCAAACCATTTTGCTGAACCACCCAGGAATGGGGAAAAGGAGAGGGGGGGGGGGAGATTGTCCGTCTTTTTCCACCTCCTCTTTGGAGTCATAACCGTACACATTCCATTCTTGGGTTTTTTCCTCCGCAAACCTTCCCGATTAGGCCGAAACAATAGCAGGCTCTGGAAATAAAAGGCCCCCATTATCATCCCTTCGGGGTCACCCTGTCTCTGCCCTCCACTTCCCACCCAGTGGGAGGCTTAGGAGAAGAATTCAAGACGGCAACAGCACACAGGGCGTGCTTTTCCACCCGCCGGCTAGCCGGCCCCCCGACCATGGCCTTTCCTTAGACTCCATTCCCTCTCCTCCTCTGCTTTTTTCCACATTTTCCCTTCAAGAGACCACACATCTTGGCGAGACTGGCAAGCACTGGGGTTTCCCCCGTGCCTGAGGAGACACCCACCCACCCACCCCTCTTGCGCAAGGGGGGGTATGGATTTCATGATGCAAGGTCCAGCCCCCATAAGAGAACCAATTCTCTGGGAGGATGGAGGATCGAAGCACCCTGGAGGTCGGGAATGTGCAGCTCTCCAGACCTCACCAGATTCAAAACTCCCCCTCCATTCAAGCCAGCCTGGCTGATGCTTGGGGAATAAGCAGGTGTTGCCGTCCAGCGACATTGGAAAGGATGCAGGTTCTGTACCCCAGATGGAACAGGGGGCTCCGACCCTCCTCTGCACCCCGTATTCCCTCCTCCAGAGATAGTGTTAGGCTAAGGGGAAGATGCTGACAGACAAGACTAAAGAGGAATACCTGAGGTGAGATGGGGGGGGGGGGTCCCCGGGGAACAGCCCCAGTTAAAAATGGACCAGGACAATGAGGACTAGAACCTTCCTTTTACTCAAAGCTAAGAGGGCCAGCTTTGCTTTTCAGTGCAGGGGATCCTGGGTTCAAATCCCCGGCATGCCCAGTTCCAAAAAAGGAGACAAGGAGCTTCTGAACCCCTTAAGAGGCGCTGCCAGTCAGATAGGTCAGGGGAGAAATTTGGCAAAACAAGGCAACTCCCTGCGTTCGTAAAAGTCCTCCCCCCCTCTGTCCCCCTTCGGATTCACGGTCTGAATTTTTCTTAGATTAGTGAACCAGCAGTTTTGGCGACTGATCGCCCGGGGTGGCGTGCAGAGTCATACCCCTATTAACACGTCCTTAGATGGTTAGTCACACTTCGGAGTCGGCTGCCAAGTTTTCTGCGAGAACCTAGGAATAGAAAGGCATTTGATCCCTTGCTTTGCGAGATAAGACCAGTTAGGAATCAGTTAGGAATATGTGTGTGTGTGTCTAAAAGAAATGTATTATGTAGACGTATGACCTTAATGACTTCAAAGGAGTCTACGTGGCTCTCCTTGTCATTTGCACGACGACCCTGTGAGGGAGGCCAGCTTTGAGAAGGAATGGGTCACCCAGGGACCTGCTGAGAGGGAGGAGGCTTAAGAGTTTAAAAAAGGCCGTGATTATCAAGAGCTCCCCCGAAAACGCCTGGTTTCTGAAACAAAAGGCACACAGGTAGCAAGGGTTGTGTGAAAAGGAGGCCAAGGGAAATAACTCTGGCCATGCCCAGAGGCACACCTGGGTTTTATGCTCATTCCTCCTCCACCTACAAATTTTGACACTCGCACAAACGGTTCTCGATTCGCGCAACCAGAAAGACTGGATGGGGTCCCTGCACCCACTCATAAAAGAGACGGCAAACTTTTGTGAATTCTCTCATCAGATCATCAAAAGTTGGCGGGGCCGAGTCATCCACACCCCCTCCAACAAAATCTCTTTTCCAACAGGGACAAAAACGGGGAGCCCCACCTTCGCTCAGCCACCCCAAAAGGAGATAAACACTGAACCAGAAGAACTATTCTCCCATTAAAAACTGGGGGGGGGGGAGTTGTTTTACTAAAATTTGGGCATCTTTGTTTTGTGGGGAAGAAGATCTGAGCGATTGTGTAAGAAGAGGACACCCAGCAGACGTTTTTATAACCTTATTTAGGGCTGCCATGGTTCAAGCAAAGAAACGGTGAAGAATAAACAGATGGTTTTATCTTTGTTTTAGAGAAACCTTTCAGATCAACGATTTATTTGTTGATCGACTTCTGTCCCACCTTCCAGGGGTGTTCCACACGCCACGGCAGGTTTATACGGCCGCTGGTCAGATGAACAGCAAATGCCATCGGAGGACATGCTGCAAACCCAGTTCAAAAATCTTCAATTTTTAATCAGACTGCAGTAGCCCTAAAAATCAAGAGCAGGAGGGAGAAACGACGACAGGAAGAGAGAGAGACAGAAAAAGGGCCCACCTTTTGCTGATAAAACTGGACGCGGTTGTTCCGATTTAAAGCAGACAAAACACAACCTCAAGTCTGTCTTAGGTTTTTATGGCAAAGGAAGGAACTTTTCCCACCAAAACATGTAACACACAGCTTGCCTGAGATGAGAGCAAGGGGGAGAGGGCACCGTTTCTGACCATTATTGTCGTATGTCCAGCAAACTCAGGCCAAACGTGAAGGTGAGGATACCTGTGCGGATCCTGCAGCCCACCTCTGAGAATGGATTACGCTCCTTTTTCGGCCTACGTCCCCCCCCCCCCCCCCAGAATTCCCCTCTGAACCAGCCACGTACAGCTACAAGACAATCCCGCAGACGGTTTCCTATCAAATGGAAATGGATTTCTGCAAGTTGCTGTTGTTTTATACCCAAGCCCTCTTCCCCTGCGAACAAGAGACCCAACCATCCCTGAAATGCAGACCGTTCAAAAGGCTAGACACGATCCGCCAGGGGTGCTCCCACCCCGAAGGAGGTGAGCTGGGAAACCGACGGGCACGGTGTTGTTGTTTCCGGTGTGGTTGTGGGCCACGGACGATGCCCACGGGACGGCTTCCCTCCCCTCTTTCCCCCCCCCCCCTGAACCGAGGAGCCCCTTTCTCCTCTCTCCTGCCTCCCACCACCCACAGCCCTGAAGCTGCTTAGCATGCGCCGCACGGCCCTTGCGAGGGACAACGCTGACAGCACGGAGGCGAGCGCTTCTCACAAAAGACGGAATCACAGCGTGGCGGCTCGGAAAGGCCGGGCAAACCGTTCCCAAGGCTCTCTGAAAAGCGGAATGCCCCTCACTGGAGAGGGCACCGCCGTCAGAAAAGGTGGAGAGACGGGCACCAGGCGGGCCAGGACTTCAAGGATGCTGCCAACCAGGCCCCAGCGAGCCTGAGGAGCGACGGGCATCGCTCTGGCTGCTGATGCCCCCCTGGGCCGCCAACCGCCACCCACTCCTGAACCTTAATGGCATAGGTTCAAAACACTCTCCTTTTAAGCATTGTGGTCTGATTTTTCACACGCGCCACCCTCGGCCTCCTGGAAACCACGTCTGACGCTTCCCGGCCGCTGCCCGTGGCTCAGGCATCAAACAAACGGTGGCACACCCGCCCGTGGCATCTTATCCCCATCTCTCTTTTGCAAAGCATTCCTGAACACATGGCTTTTCGGAACAAAGCCCCCTCCCAGCCACCCCCAAAACGAGCATCCTCTGGCCTGCCCTTTGGGCAGATGAACCAGAAAGAGAGGGGGGTTGCCTCCCCACTTGCCAGGGAGCACCCCTGTCTTTCCAGCGGGAAGCCCCCGAAGCCAGAAGGATCTCCCACAGAGAAGCAGGCCACCGTCTGCACCGGAGAAACACGCCCCTTTGTTACAGAAATTTCACGCGATCCAATCTTGCCATGCATAAAAGGTGAATATTTTCCATTCTAGATGCAGGGAGTGGGGCTGAGGGCCACGATACAGAGGTTTCTGGTGCCTTTCTAGGAGGAACCCTGCTTTGGATTCGAAATGCATCAAAAAGCAAAACCGTCTGATCGGAGGCCAAGGAAACACCTCCGAGAACTGCCAGCCTCTGTGAACCCGGAAAGGTGTGTCTGGATCAACACCTGCGAGGCCAGAGAGGAGGAGGTGGACGAAACCACAAAGCACACCTCCCTGGGTAGGCAACCCCACCCCACCCCCCTCCCCTGACCCTCCTCGCAGCCCCGTAACCGACCTGGGTCCAATTCCTCCGGTCTCCCAGTCTGGTTGCCCATGTTGCTGGCCTCCTCTAAGCTCCTCTCGGGGGTCACATCCTGGGGTGGGGGGCCCCCCGCTTTTCTTACAGGGATGGTCTCCCCGCCTCTCACCGGCCCCACAGCATGGGGGGACGGACGAGGTGAAGCAGCTAGCTGGGTCGAAGGCAGCTGGCCCCACAGCCGAGGCGGCTTGTTCCTGCTGTGGCTGCTATGGGCAGGCGTTCTTCTCTCCACCCCCGGGGGGCCGGCCGGCCAGCCCTCCGACTTCATTACCATGAGGCCGGGGCTGGGCAGCAGCAGCATCATCATCATGCTCTCTCTCTCTCTCTCTCTCTGTGTTGTGTCTCACAAGCGGCAGCTGCTGGAAGAAAAGGAGGCTGAGGAGGTGACTCACGGGGGGGGGGGGGGAGAGAGAAAGGGCCACTGGCAGGCCGCGCCAGCAACGGCAGGAAGAGAAGGAAAACCCCAGGAAGAAGGGAAGCCCCTCTCCCCAAAAAACCGAGACCCCATGCAGGATCTGAAAGGGCACCGACCCAAACAGAAGCGGGCCGGATTTACTTTACAGCTGAACCCAGGCACAGCCACCCGCCCACCAGGAGACCCTCTTGTGCTGATCAAGTACGGTGGGTGCATTGATTAAAGAGCCTAAGGAGCAAGGTCCCTGCCCCACGACGCTTACAGTCTAAAACCTGGAGACGTCCCAAAAAAGTGGAGCTGGGAAACATTGCTCTTTTTTTTGAGGGGGTGGGGGGCTGTAGCTCTGAGAAAGGGTCTGAATTTCTGAATTTCTCGTGGATTCAGGGAGTTGTTGGACTACATTAAAAAAAAAAAAAAACAGGGACCCCTTTCCCAGGTCTGAAGATCACCGTTCACCTTGTCTCCTGCCTATCCCACGAACTTCACAGAGGCAGAATTGGGTGCTGGCGGCAAGTACGCACCGATCCCGCGGGGTGGGGTGGGAAGAAATGCCAAATCCCAGCACCACAGGCATCTGGGGAGAGAAGTAAAACTGATGAAGGAAATGCTTTTCCCCCCCTCTGCCAAAACCTTCACTGTTAATTTAATTTAGCTCTACTATATTTATCCAGGTTGCCAAATAGCATTGTTCTCTGGGAGGCTTCCAAAATCCATTTATTAAATTACTTACGGAGAGCCCAGGATGGGGATAAAAAAAAACCCTCTTCAACACAGAACGCAGTCTTTACTTGGCCAAAAAAGTACATTAGAGATAACCCCCATAATTAAAAGAGAGAATTCCTTAACTGATGAAAGCCTTTAATAGCCCCAGCACGAGCCTTCTGCAAACCAGCTGTAGTCTGAAAATTCGCTTCCTTTGCTTTGCAGTTGGTTATTGGGACATATACGGGCTTCCTTTACAAGTCTGATTCAGCAGACACGAAAGTCTGCCTGAATTATGACTCTAGAACACTGATGGAATGCCAGCTTCTGATGAGTAATACAGAGTCTGGCCCAGAGAAATAAATATTTGCGTGGAAAATACAACTACCAGCAACCCATGTAGCTGTTGGGTCAGAGAGACTGGGTCCAATAACCCCCACCAAAAAATAGGTCTGTGCTCTGATCTCCAAAGAGATAATTTAGTCTTATTTTCAAGGGTAATAGAGGAGCTGTTTCCCATTTTATGGGGAAACAAAGCCACTAATTAAATGGGCCCAGAGACAACCGGGGTGCATGATGTTTTATTACTCTTCGGGAGGGGCGGTTAGGAAAAAAGTGAGAGTGGAGCTACCAGGAGAGCAGCTCTAGGCAAAATTACTTTTTTTTCAACTACAAATCCCAGAATCCACTAACCCAAACCGCTCCCTGCTTGTTATCAGAGAGGCCGATTTTTAAAAAGACTTCCAATAACTGCTCTCTGGTCACTACACAGCAAAAAAAAATTTTTTTTAAAGCAAGGCTGAATGCTCCCTCTGGCCAGCGTCTGTGACCTTGAGAGTACACTTCTAGAGATATCACAGACCATAAATAACAAAATGAGATTCTCCGGTTATATGAATGCAGCCGCTGTGGGTCCAGCCATACAATTTAGGACGGCTCACAGCTCTGCTTATTGTGGCCCCCTTTTTCTGACTTGCTCGCCCCAAAAAACGACCAACGAGGTTTTAAAACAAGGAAGGGGGGAAACGGGAAGTTCTCTGGACCTCTTGAGAAGCCAGCTCTGTCACTCCCACGAAAAATGTCTTTCTTTGTAGTAGCCCCGTTCTTGGTCCAAAGCATCCTTGAAGAGAAAGGTCTTTGCCTGCTGGCGGAAAAACAGCAGGCAGCAGGTCTACTTAGCTTCTTGTGGCAGGGAGTTCCACAGACTGGGAGGAAGCCACTAGAAATATCCTCTCTCACGTCCTCACGGGGTGTCCCTGGGAGGGGTGGCGGGAGTTCTCACGTCCTCACGGGGTGTCCCTGGGAGGGTGGCGGGAGTGAGAGAAGGGCCCTGCCTGAAGCCCAACTCAAAATATGGGCAGAACTCGGTCTGGAGGGCAATAATGATGAACCGTCACATCCCCGTGAGTCTACACCCGCCCACGTGTGTTGTTTTTCTTTTCTGCTCCCAGACTCAGAAAAAAAACGACAAAATCATTAACGAAACGAACAAAGAACCCCGTGGTACCCGGCACGCTAAAACACACTGGTCATGGGCAAGGGCTTCTGTCAGCTGTAAATTTGCTCAGCTGCTCAGGTGACTCTGTTTGCTAAACCAGATTCACCCGGCCAGCCTTTGGAAAATATCTGAGCAAGGTGAATTTGCATCCTGCTCCGGGGTTACCTCTTAAAATATTTAACAAGCGACTCCCATAAAACTTAAAACATTCAGAGCTCAGCTTCGAACCGTACGACTAGAAAGCATGCACAAGGCACCAGAAGTGGGTCTAACTCGGTATTTCTGGGCAAATACTGGAAGCTGTCGGAAATATTTCCGGGACTTTTATATAGCGTGTAAAATTGAATTTGGCTCAGCTGCCTTGCTGATTTTTACCTTTTTAGCAGGGAGAAGGCGGCTGCAGAATACAAGAACCAAGAAACGTGGGAGCTGAGCGGCTTCACGGGCCCCCAGTTCATCTGGAATATATATATTTTTTCCAGAGTTGTAAATTCACCCTCCTAGTACAGCCGGCAAATTTTGCCAGCTTAAATTCATTCCGGCTGCCTGTGGGTTCCCTCTAGCGGTTCAGCGGCCCAAATGGGAGCACAGGGGAAGCCTAAGAGACAAGGCTTCAAAACCATTGCCCGTTCAAGAGGGACAGGAAGTAAATAGGATTTTTCCCTGGTCCTTCTCTCCCCACCGATGAGTGAAAGAACTTTCCCAAAGAAAAAGGCGTGCGTGAATCCCTTTTACGGGGAAGGAAACCTAGAGGAAGTTAAGGCATCCGGGGAGAGAGGAACCGGTGTACATCTGCAAATATTCTCATCCTCAGAAGAGCGGGCAAAGTGTGATCCCTGGTGGACCCCTCCCGGTCTTCACATTGGCTTCTGTTTTTAACATGGCTCAAGAAACAGCCCTCTCGTGATTTCTGGGGAGTTGGACGGGGGGGGGGGCAATCAAGCCTGTTTCAGAAGCTGAAAATCGATTTTTAAAAAAGTTGCCCCTGGAGGATACAAGTGGGCGTTTTTCCATATTAAAAATAAATAAATAGATAAAAATATTTTTGGGGGTCGGGGAGCGCATCTGCACAGTCCCAGGGTGGATCCTCTGGAAATTACATGGGTTTGCATTCACAGGAGGGGAGCCCATCAAGAGGGGGAGAGCTGGTCAAGGAAGACCAGCAGGAACACACACACACACACACAAACAGCGCAGAACCATGGGTGTAACAACAACAACACAAAGTGCCTGCATCAGATGGGAAATTGACCACACCATCACCTTAGTGGGAACCAAAAACCTAGATGGAAGGTACCTATAGCATTTTGATTTATTTCATTATTTTTAAATTGCTCGGGTGCCTTCCTACCTTGCTGTCAATCTTTCCTGCATTGCGTGTTTATTGTGCTAAGTTTTACGAGACAAGTTAGCTGCTCTGGAGCTTGTTTATTTACTTAATTTTGCATGTTTGTTTTAAGTTTTGATGATCTTTTTAAACTGGGTCCCCGTTTGGATTTTATCTGATCTTAGTCTGTAAACTCCTTTCGGGTCACACAAAACACAGCCCATAAATATAAACAAGCAAATGGTTAGCAACTCCACAGATGTGTGCATCGTTTCCCTCCCTCCGTCTTTTTTGTCTTGTCTCTTGCACCCATCCTTAAAATATTTAACATCCGTTAATACATTTGAAATACAGAGAGAGCATACAGGGAAACTGTTTCCTTTCACTTTGCATTAAAACAACCATAAGATAAAACAGGGAGAAAACAAACACAGGAGTCCGAAAAAACTAGGAAACTCCCACATCAGACACGACGATTTGAGGAGCCACTCACGGAAAGCTGTAATGAATGCAGTCCAACGAAAGCCAACAAGAAACGCAAACAGCTGAGTCCAGACTACTTATCACGGGCCACAAAGTCAAACCGCACAGTAAGAGAAGCAGTGGCCACGTGGGCTAAGAGGCAGCCAAAGCCTCCCAACCCTACCACCGTCAAGAATCAGAGCTTGTCGAAGTCATTTTTTTGCTCAAAACGACAACACTCCAAGGCTGAGAATCATTTTACAGACATATCTTTGCCTACTCGGTGCGTAAAACTTTTCCAGATCATCTCTGCTCTCGTGTCTGTTTGCAAGAGGCTGGCCATTATATCCCTTATGTGGGCCCCGGGTTCAAAGCCCAGCCTCTCTGGTGTAAAGGGCACCTGCCATGCAATATCCATAAGGAGAAAAGAACGAAGCCCTGCTTGTCCTTTTCTCGCCGTTCGGACCACCAGCTTCCAGGCTCGCGGGGCTTACCTGTGCTGGGACGCAGGCGGTTCTCCGCCAGCTCCGCAATGGCCCCGGTGGTGACCGTCTTCTTCAGCCGGGAGCCCCCCGAGGCCGTGGCGACCCCCGGCTTCGTCAGCATGTCTTCGCTGCTGGCCCTCTTCAGCTGCAACAGAGGAGACCCCGTAGAGCGTTGGCAAAACCGGTGGGGGATCAGGGTGAAACAGAGCCAGGATCCCATCCACTCTCCCCCCCCCCTCCTGTGCTTTCTGATCTGGGGTGACGAGGGACTTAGCCCCACACCAGCCCCAAGTACCATCTCCCAGTAAACAGCAGGGCCTTCTCAGTTTTGGCACCAGTGGCTTCAACAAGTCTTCAGGGGGAAAAAAGGAACACGTGGATCCTTTTGCAACCCGAGACGTTTTGCTGGAGAGACAAAACTTTGCTACGAAGTCTCCCCTCTTGGGCTCCATCTTTTCAGGACGCAAGACTTGCTTTCTTTTTTTAAACTATGGGGTAAATTTCTACATAAGATTACTTAAAAAAAAAAAAGTATTGTTGGCTCCAACGAGAAAGGACTGATATTCGAACGCATTTTGGTCAAGCCATTTTAGAAAATACAAAGCCCGGTAGGATTATAGGGTTCTTAGGGTTTTTTTATGATTTTGCATTAATGTCTTGTGGCTAACCGAGGTGGTACAGGAGCGTGTCTCGGTCACGTGTCTGGTCACATGACTGCACGAGCAACCCGGCTGCACCCAGGCACCACATAACTGAGCTGTAATTAGCCACTGCAAGTTATGTGAACCTTAGACAAAAACCCACAGGATTTTGGGCCCTCAGTCTTGATTGTACCTGGAGAAGCCCACCGTCAAGATCTAAACCCCATGGGCTGCTAATTAACCTTAATTACCACTGAGAAGACCATCACCCTGTGAAGCCTTTGGGACATCTATTACATCGCACGTCTCTCCCGCTACCCATACCACCCCATGTCTCTTGTAAATGTCTGCATAGGGAGGTTCTCCTCTGTCCCTCAGACGAAGGCAGACTGCTGCTGTTCATGGAAGCTCAGGACAAATAAATCCTTTAAGTCTTTAAGGTGACACTCAACAGACTGATTTTTTAAAAATCTTCTCCGATTTCAAAGGAGATAGCACCATTCTTCAGAAGCTGGCCTGCTCTGACCTGGAAAAAATTCAATCCCAACCTACAGTTCCACTTTGGAAGCAGTTTTATAGAAGACCTTTTTTTCAAAACTGGATTTAAATGCCCAACCAGATGAATGGTAGAACGGGAAATTAAAAACACACGGTGGCTGCTTCTTTGTCCACCCGCTTCCTCTTTAATTCCTAGAGATTTTCAGACCCCCTTCTCCTTTCATCTCTCAGGCTGCTGACGTGCAAAAAAAAATACGAATATGTGAACCCATCCAAGCTGTGGTGGTAGCTAAGACACTGGGAAGAAAGCCTTCCCCTCTGAAAAAGCCTGGCCCGGTTTTGCAAAGCGGTGGCAACTATTAAAAAGAAGGGGGGGCTGCCCCCAAATCCCTCACCTTTGGAAGCTATGCTGCTTCGAAGTTCCTGGGAGTTTTGTAGTCCCAAAAAAATACACCCCTTCCCAAATGTTTCCCACCTCGGGGGGGGGGGGCAGGGGGGGGGTGGACAAGATCACTTTCCAGATGGGGTCAGATAACATGTCCCATCATCCCTCACTATCAGCTGGGCTGGCCAGGGCTGATGGGATTTGCAGTCCAACCACCTCTAGAAGGTTGGACATGTTGCCCACTCTAGCGTTATGTATGTGATAGACCCCATGGTTCTTATTTTATTCATCACCTTTCAAGCTTGCACTTTTCTCAAACTAGTTCAGAGCCTTAAGCCCCCCCCCCCCGCATTTCTTCACCCGGATTTGGGAAACACCTCCTCCCCCCTCGAGCTATCACCTACCTTGCTGAGCCGAGAGTCGAAGGCGAGGGAGGTGGAAGACTTAGAGGCCTTCATCCCCCCCGGCGCGGAGGGGGCCAGGGGGTTTCCCTCGTTCCATCCCGTGGCCCCCTGGTTTGGACACGGGGACCCATGGCCGCGCGGCGCCCTTCATTTTCCTTCTGGGTGCGAGGAGTCCAGGCTGTGATGGAAAAGGGAGAAAAATCAGAGGCATGAGAAAGGCGAGCGGAAGCGCTCGTGGCTTTGGAAAGCATCCGGGACGTTTTCTCCACCACCAACCCTGGGCCTTACGAAAGGGAAAAGGGAAAAACATCTGGCAGAAGCTTGCGTGCCAGTTGTAAGGCAAACATTATGATATTTCTCACACATGGAGGTCAAAAGCCCAAGGCGCCTGATGGAAAGGGGCCTTTGGATGGCCACCCCCCCCCTTTTTTTTTTTTTTTTTGCTTCTGTGCATACTTGCTTGGAAATGTTACTTTTCTGGACTTCAACTCCCCAAATCCCCCAGCCGGCTCACTGGTGGATTCTGGGAACTGTCCATTTGAAGAATTAGCCTCGCTAAGCTCTGTGGAAGGAGATGGACCTCGGCTATCTTCCTTCTCTCCCTTCAAGGCTCGCAACAGCCCTGTGACGTAGGCCAGACAAGACAGAGAGAAGGAGAAGCATCGGGCCAAGGTCACCCTATAAGTGCCATACCTTTGTGAGGACTAGAACCTCCACCTCCCAACTTCAGAGCTCTAACCACTACACCATGCTACCTTTTCTGGCACACAAGCCAGCCTTATTTCATCCAGAACAGGATTGTTTAAAATGACTTCTTCTACATGTTTTTCACAACTTGGTTTACAGAGTAAAACCGGGCAACCCTACAATTAGAGGTGCACTTTTGTGGGACTAACTCCCCCCCCCAAAAAAAGTCACTCGATTGACTTATTTGTTACATAGATGGCTTTTCTCTTCCTCCGTCCTCACGACACCCCTGTGAGGTAGATCAGG